>WBNH01005594.1:21519-48987 GCA_013401255.1 Urocolius indicus | reverse complement strand
TTGGGGCAGCCCCTTTCTCCTCTGGTATCCAGTGACAAGGGGTGATGGGATGAAGCTGCAACACAAACAGTTCCATTGAAACATCAGAACAAAGTGTTGGAGTGTTTGAGTGAGGGAGCCCTGGCCCAGGCTGCCCAGGGAGGGTGTGGAGGCTCCTTCCTTGAGGGGCTTCAAGACCCGCCTGGACACGTTCCTGTGTGACCTGATCTAGGTGGGAGCTGCTTCTGCAGGGGGGTTGCACTGGATGAGCTCTGAAGGTCCCTTCCAACCCCCACCATACTGTGACTCTGTGATTCTATGATTAATGCTTTGTAGAAGAGGTGTTTGCAGCCAGCTTAGTGGAGTGTCTTTAGACACTTTCCTGATGCTGTCCTTGGCTCCCTTGCTCAGGCCTTCTCTGAGTACCAGATCCAGCAGATGACAGCCAACTTCGTGGATCAGTTTGGCTTCAATGACGAGGAGTTTGCTGACCAGGATGATAACATCAAGTAAGTGTCTCAAGCTCCCAAGAAGCTTTACATGCAGTGTTTAAGCCTCTTTGGCATCTAATCTCTCTTCATTATAAAATGATCCTTTCTGTGCACCTCCTTTGGTTTGAAACAAGTAGGAGACTGATGGGTGGTTTGGAAAAGAGATGAGCTTTTTCCTCTTTCTAGGAGCCCACCCTGCTCTGCAGAGACAGTCCCAGAACCAAGGCAAAGCACCTTCCTCATTTTGTCAAGAAAGGTGTTTAATGAAGCACACAGTTATTATCCAGCCATATTCCAGAGCAAAGCTCATTGCACAGAGAGAAGCATTAGAGCCAACTGGAGGCAATCACACAGATCCTCCCCAGTGGCTTTAAGTCCTTATTGAAATGAGGAGTGGAAAGTGTGGTGTTCTGACAAAGTCCATGGATGGAAATGAGCCATTTAGTCCCTTATGGAAGAAGAAACTTAGCTGAGGCAGGAGCAAGTAGCAGTTCACAGAGGCAGGATTTGATGTCACTCAGCTTGCTGAGCTCAGGGTTCAGAGTTGGTGCTGCACTTACAGAAGGGCTGCTGTCACCTACTTCAAACTGCAGCTCATCCCCTCACCTTTAAAATTACAGCTAGGGGAATCAGTGGGAGTGATGATCCTGCTTGTGTCCACAGCGATTCAGAAGCTGAAACCTTTTAGTGCACATCTCTGGACAGAGGGTGCTGCAGGAGGGTTCTCAGCCTGCTGCTTCCACCTCAGGGCAGTGTTCATCTAAACAGTCATCGTCCAAGGTGATGTGTGGCAACCCCTGCTGGCTGTGCCCTGCCCAGGTACTCACAGGCTAGAAACAGCTGGGTGTGCTCTGCAAACAGCATCAGGGTGCTGGTGTCCTGCAGAAGCTGAAGCTTTTAGCCCAGAAAGCTCTGGACACATGAGCACTGTGAGCATTGCCCTGACCTGGGCTGCTGCACATCTGATCTATGGAGGATTCTCTTGCTGATTCTGCTCAGTGTTTTTAAGCAACTGCTGCTGAGACTACTCCATGAAATACTTAAATGAAGGTGACAGTGTGGAAATGGTTTGGCTGCTTCAGAGCTGCTTTCAAGCCTGGATTGGGGAGTCACCCGATCCGTGGGGTCCTGGGAGCTCCGTGAAGGGGTTTGCCACAGAGCTGGGACCCATCTCCTGACATGGAGAAAGATGTGGGAGTCCAGCTTGCCTGCCTTTTCTCATGAGCACTCTAGAGATGCAGAACTTGAATCAGGGAAACGAGCTGCAGAGTAGCAGGAGAGTGCAATGGAAGGTGGGTGACTGAGTCTGACACGCTTTGGAGACAAAAATGCACCTTGAACTCGTGTGTGTGTGGGTGCAGGGGAAGGGTTGAGCTCTGTGAGGAGCTGCTGAAGGTAGCTGGTGTCCATTTCAAAATGAACATGAAGCTGAACAAAAGCTGTAACTGGGCTGTGGCAGTTTTCTCTGTGATTACAGGAGGAGGAGTGTACCACAAAGCTCTTGTGGCCCTGCAGAGCCTGGGAGGGGTTGCTCCCTGTCAGCTGGTTTCCAGCTGTTGAAAACTGCTGCAGATACAAAGCTGGATCTTGTCAGACGCATTTGACCATGTCCCAGTGGCTGGTGGTGTGCATGGCACTGTGGTTTGTCACTAACTCAACCATCCAAACCCAGAGGTCTGGTGACCAAGCCCTGCCTTGGCCAGGGCTGTGGGGTAGGTTGGACTTGTGTGACCCACAGCATCCTCTGCAGTGCTCAGAACAAGCTATCTTGGGCACCCAGCAGGAATGAGGTGATTGAAGGGTGTTTGCAGCATTTTGTGTGTTGGCAACACATGAGGTGGTTGAGCCACTGGTGCATTAAGATTTCCCTGAAATGGCTGTGGTTAGGTTAAAACAAGCAGGTGCAATCCCTTCCTGACATGGCAGGATTTGGGCTCTCTGGGTCTATGGTCTTAGGCTGAGGAGCCCAGTGGGATTCTTGGGTGAGCACAGGGCTGGAATCCCTGCTCCTGCTCTTTTTTTTTTTGGTTAATGATAAGTTTGGGTTCAGCTGGAGAGATCCAGTGAAGATTCCAGATAGCCCTTATGCTGCACTGCTGCCATGAGAGCTGCAAAGCGACAGCCAGCCATTGCTGTGGCTGCCACAAAGCCCCCAAATCCTCACAGGGTGAAGGCAGAGGTTATTCATTCAGGTGTTGAATCAGACCAAAGAGTGGAAACCTGAAAGAACTTTTCATCCCAAAGAGAGGAAACCATTCCCCAGCACATGGAAGCCAGTACTCAGGGAACAAAGCACCCAAGGCAGGGCAGTGGTCAGGTGAAGTGTGCCTGTGGTTGGCTTTCCTGATGTGGCGGCTGCAGCAGGGTTTGGTCACTCAGGGCATTCACTGAAGTTTCTTTCCTTTCTTTTGCAGTGCTCCCTTTGACAGGATTGCAGAGATAAACTTCAACATCGATGCAGATGATGACAGTGTAAGTGGGTACTGAAGGGATTTATTGAACACTGGGAGCCCTGGCCCAGGCTGCCCAGGGAAGGTGTGGAGGCTCCTTCCTTGAAGGGCTTCCAGACCCTCCTGGACACGTTCCTGTGTGACCTGATCTAGGTGGGAGCAGCTTCTGCAGGGGGGTGGCACGGGATGAGCTCTGCAGGTCCCTTCCAACCCTCACCATGCTGTGAACAGGGTTGTGCTTGGCTCAGCTCTTGGCATTTAAGAACAAAACAGCTGGTGGCTCATTTTGCTCAGTGAGAAGGTGACTCACAGCTGAGCCCAGTGAAGGAGCTCAGGCCATTGCACATAGCTCAGGCTCCCTGCACTTGGCTTTGGTGAGGATCTTCAGGAGCAGAAGGACTCTCTCTTTGCCCTGAAAGAATCTGTCTCCCTTCTGATGCAGTGTCAGTGGCTTTGCTTTGACAGCTTTCCATACACAGACCAGGGAAACTGCAAACAGAGAGGACAGAAGACCAAAGCTCATTTGAGTCAGGACTGAAACTTGGGCTTCCTTAGTTTTAAATACTTTTTTTCACTCAGTACCAGGAGGAGTGTTTCTGTTCCTCTCCTCTGGCTGCTCCAGGCAGATGCTCTGGAGATGCAAAAGATTTGTTTCCTTTGGAACCTGCCAGCTGAGTCTGCAGCCACCAGGAGCTGTTTCTGTGCTGATGTTGGTGTTTTCCTGAGCTGGCAGCTTTGGTGTGGGATGGAATTCTCATGCAGCCATTGCTTTGTGCTGGACACCACCTGAAGCCCCCACTTAGTCTGTTCTTTTAATTGAGAGATCCCAGAATACTCAAATGGGCCATTCCTGAGCTTGCACAGACAGCACACTCCTGCAGTGTCTGCAAACTGCTATTTCCCAGGTGGAAGGTGTGTGTTTGGAAGGGTGTTGAGGCTGGAGCAGAGGAGGCTGAGGGGAGCCAGGAGCACTCTCTGCCACTCCCTGACAGGAGGCTGCAGGGAGCTGGGGGTCGGGCTCTGCTCCCCAGCCATGAGCAACAGCCCAAGAGGAAAGGGGCTGGAGTTGGCCCAGGGGAGGTTGAGGCTGGAGCTGAGGCAGAACTGTTTCCCTGAGAGGGGTGTCAGCCCCTGTGCCAGGCTGCCCAGGGAGCTGGGGCAGTGCCCAGCCCTGGAGGGATCTCAGAGCCGTGGGGCTGAGGTGCTGAGGGCTGTGGGTCAGTGCTGGCTGGGGCAGGGGGAGGGCAGGGCTGGGACTGCAGCAGCTTCAGAGGCGGCTTCTCCAGCCCCAGTGATGCTGTGATCCTGTGCTAAAGGAGGTGCCCCTAAGCTGTGCTACTGTGTTTGCTTAGAAGCTCCTTCTAGTCCTGCTGAGGTGAATGCACTCACTGAAGGAAGTTGTGCTCTGGGTTGGGTTTGTAGTCCGAGTGGGACACTTTGCCTCTGTGGCATCGCTTCAGTTTCAAACTGGTCAGGTTGCCAATCTCCTCTTAAGGGGATTGTTTCCAACCCCTTCTCCAGTGACTGTCACTTCCAGGGCCACAGAGGGGATGATGTGGCAGCCCAGCAATGGAGCTGTGCCTGAGTTGTGCTGCTGGGGGAGCAGCACAGGCTTGAGATACTGTTTTTCTTTCTTTATCTACCCTGAGCTTTTGTTTCTGAGCATTTTGTGCTGCTGCTTCCCCTTCCACATTGCTCATTGCACAGCTTGGGATGTAGAATGAAACCAGTGCAGACTCCTGTGTGGTCCCAGTTTCACCATCGAGGTTCTTGTTCCTGTCTCCAAGGATTGACTGGGGTCTGATCTGGTTTTGATGTTATTTTAGCCCAATGCTTCCCTCTTTGAAGCCTGCTGCAATGAAAGGATCCAGCAGTTTGATGACAATGAGGAGGAGGAGGACATCTGGGAGGAGAAGGAGATAACCTATGCAACACAAGTGAAGTCAAGAACACGGTAAGGTGAAAACAAGCAGTCACTTTGTTCCCCTGCATGCTCTGAAACTGCACGTTTTAGCTAAGCACATGCTTCATTGCTATTTATGTGCTGTGAGGCCTTTTTTGTGGCACGAAGCAGGTGCTTTGCCTGTCCCACTTCTGTGCAGAGGTGATGGTTTGTCTGGGATGTGAAACAAGGAGCCAGGGTGAGGGAATGCAGTAAGGCTGGAAACAGCTCATTAGTGAAGCTCTTAGCAAAGACAAGTCTGAAATGCTTACAGCTTATTCCTTTCCTCATTTTGGAGAGAAGGCAGCTGGGAGAATAGCAAGCTGGGAGTTGAATGGTCTCTTGCAAATGGTTAGAGGCAGAGGAGGGATGTTTTGCACGGGCAGCAGTGGCCTCCGGTGGTGCAGCTCTGCATTGCACATCATTGGCAGTGCCTCATCCCTTCAGTTCTCAGCCTGAAGATCTGATCAAATGAGACAGGAGAAAATGGCCAAGACTTCAGAGTTCATTTCCCTGGCATCAATAAACTGCCTGTCTTGGTCTCACTCAGAACGAGCATGTCACTGCCATATCTTCGTGTGCCATTCTTCCTGCTCACGTCACTCTCCAGCCCTTACTCTGTCCCTGCAGCTCATTTGCCTCTGCAGCTCTGCACATGCAAGTTCACAGCTGCAGCACATGGGGACTCAGTGGGAATATCTCAGGGACTGAATGCTGCTGCCTGCCTGGGCTTTGGGGGCACATCAAGCCTGGGAAAGGCCTTCAGCAGCAGTTGGTTACTCCCCAGCTTGTGCTTTTCTCCCTGGGGCAAGGTGGAGGCAGGTGAGGGATGAACTGGCTGCTGAAAGGGTTTTTCCTGACTCTGGCTTTTGTGGTTTAGGTTTGGAGCCTCTCAGACCTCAGAGAGTTCCTCAAAAAGTGATCTTGAGAATGGAGATCATGATGGGAGTGTGGACTCTGAAGAAGAGGAGGAGACAGAACAGAAGCCACAACCTTCCTCAGCAAACAGCAGCAAGAATAATAGTTCTGAGCAGAAAGACTCTGAGTCCTCTGAAGGTAAAGAGTTGAAAGCAGCAGCATCCCATGTGAAAGGAGGTCTGCAACACCCCTGCAGGGCAGCAGTGTGCAGGCTCCCAGGTCTCTGGGGATGTTCTGCCTCTGCAGAAGAGAAGAGTGAGAATCAGTCATTGCTGTCTGCCTCTGAAATGCTGCTGGGGTTGAGCCCAGCCCAGCTTCCTCAGGACACCAGTGTGATGCCTCAGTGTGCTCAGACCCAAGGATAAGTACAGTAAATGTACCAGCTCCTTCAGTAAAAACACCAATGAATAACATACTAATGGAGGATTAGTGGTGGCCCTCATGGGCAAGAAGCCAGTGGCATGCTGGGGGCAGCCAGCAGAGTGTGGGCAGCAGGTCAAGGGAGGGAGGTTGTGCTGCCCTTGTGCTCTGCCCCATGTGCTGAGGCCTCATGTGCAGGGCTGTGGCCAGTGCTGGGCTGCCCAGCTGCAGAGAGACAGGGAAGTGCTGCAGAGAGGCCAGGGCAGGGCTGCTGAGATGCTGAGGGGCTGCAACTGATGCCATCAGAGGATCCCTGAGTGGTGGGGTTGTGCAAGGCCCTGCAGAGCTGCTGGATGCTCCAGCCCCTGCTCAAGCAGGTTCCCACACTCTGCTGGATGCCCCCAGCATGATGCCATTGGCTTCTTGCCCCCCAGCCCATGCTGCTGCTCATGGGGAGCTGCTGCCCCCCAGCACTGCCAGCTCCCTCTGCCAGAGCTGCTCTCCAGCAGCTCAACCCCAGCCTGTGCTGCTCATGGGCTTGTTCCTCCCCAGCTGCAGGACTCTGCCCTTGCAATTTTAAGTCCTTATGAGGAGGAAGCAGTATAACCAGCACACCTGGCAACCTGTGGGCATCTGTTACAGCAGTTGGATTCCTCTAGAGGCTTTGGTTCCCATTCTGGTTTCATTTGGAGTGAGTGCAGACTCTCAGCTGGATGGGAGCAAGTCAGATTGCAGAGCTAGGCAGTGTGAGGGCAGAGCCTGGACTCCAGGAGTTTCAAGGGCTTTCCCAACCCTTGGGATGCTGTGGTTGTGTTACTGTGAGCTGCTGATTCTCTCTTGGGGATGACATTGATGTTTATCAGGGGAGGGATTTTCACCTGCTGGTCCGTCAGCTGTGAGAGCAGCAGCTCCCTGTGGGTTTGGAATCAGTGATGCTCTACAGCCTTTCTGGTTTTTTTTTTGTCTCTGGGATCCTTATAACTATTTTAGGGCTGAGCAAAGGTTGTGGGGAGGTGGCAGGGGTGCCAGGCAGCTGTTGTGTGTCTGCAGGCTCTGGCTGGACAGCCGTGTTCGAGCCCGTGAGCTCCAAGCCCCCCACGCCGTGCGTGGCCATGGACGTGGGATCCAGCGTGTGGGACTCAGCGACCCCGCAGAGCTCCACGCCAGAGGACAAAGGGTGGGCAAAGTTTACAGACTTCCAGCCCTTCTGTTGGTAAGAGGGCAACTCCTTCCAGTTCTCTGTCAGTGTGGAATGAAAGATGTGACGTGGATGCGGTGCATTGAGTGAGACCTTCCCTTGCCCTCAGTAACCCCCTTGGAGTGTTGTGTGAGTGTTCAGGGTCAGGGCTCCATCCTTGCCTCTGCCTTGCAGAGCCTCTGGCTGCTGTTGGCACCGGTGTCTCACACTGCAGGAGTGCTCTGTGTGTCACCTGTGGCTTGCTGCTGTGATTCCATGCTCATCTCTGCTGTTGCATCAGGAGCAGAAACCAATGCATGAGTTGTCTACAAGTTCCAAGGATTTATGTAGAGAAAGAGTAGCTCCTCATCATTTCTTTTGTTGGGGCTACTTGGAAACACAACCAAGGTGTCTGTTCCTCATTCTCAAGGCTTCTTCCCCTCCTTCTCCTTTAGCTCAGAATCGGGGCCACGTTGCAGTTCTCCCGTGGACACATCGAGCAACACCTCAGATGGAAACCCAAAGCAGAGTCAGGACAAGAGCTGTAAGTGAGAGTTGTTACAAGACAACCCAGATGTGTCACAGAAGCTGTTGGGAAGTGCTGCTGGTTGCAATAACAGTGCCAAGCCTAGCAGGGAGTGCTTCCCTCCCTTGTCTCACCCAGGACTGTTTTCACACCAGATCAAACTCAGTGTCCTGGGACTTTTGATGGGGTGATGTTATTTGACAAGAAAAAGATGAAGTTGAAGTGAGAGTTGATGTCACAGAGATGATTTCATTAGTAAACCTCTTCCAAAGTCCTAGTTCAACTCCGTGCTTGCTTGTAAAACTTGCCAAAAGGCCAGGGCAGGTTACACACTGGTAACTGTGCCCAGGCAGCTGCTGGGCTTCAGGCTCATTCCTTTGCATCCCCCTCTCTGAGCAAGGGAAAATGAAGCTCCACAAAGGGCTCTGATGGAGCTGAAGTAAACTTGTGCCTGTAGCAACCACTGAAAGGTGGATGACAGCAGAAGGGAGAGCACAGTGGCTTTTTATGCCATGAAGGCTGAGCCTGCCTGGGTGGTGGCATCAACCTGTGTGAGCAGCTACCAGCTCAGAGAATGCTTTGTGAGGCTGCAGCTCTGCTTTGCCCCTGTCCTGAGAGGCTTTCCTTACATGTGGAGTTGAAACCAATGAGCAGCTGAAAAAGCAGAGCTGCTTGAATTATCCCACAAGCTCTCTGACCTGGGTGACAGTCAGCAGGGGACCCTGGGGACTGCCTTAGTCATCGTTCCACAAGTGAAGAGCACAGTGTGCTGCTTGTGTTACACAGCCATGGGCTGGAGGCTGCTGCTTGGCAGGGCTGGGGTGGCTTTTTGCTTGCAAAAAATCACGTTGCATGCTGTGGGATCTGCACAGAAAGCTTCATCTCAGAGGCTGGGATAGTTATAAAGGCTCATTGTACACCACCCTGTCTCACATGGGGGAGCTGTTCCTGGGGGATGATCAGGGCACTGAAGCATCTTATGAGGAAAGGCTGCAGCCCTGGGGCTGCTCAGCCTGGAGAAGAGAAGCCTGNCAGTGTTTGCTGTGTGCTGGGCAGGGGCAGCCCAAGGGGCAGCGGGCACAGGCTGGCACACAGGCAGTGCCCCTGGGCCAGGAGGAGCAAGTCCTTTGGTGCTGAGGGGAGGGAGCCCTGTGCCAGGCTGCCCAGGGAGGGTGTTGAGGCTCCTTCTCTTTGGGAGGTTTCCAACCCCCCCTGGACACGTTCCTGTGCCCCCTGAGCCAGAGGCAGCTGCTGGAGCAGGGGCAGAGGCTGGGGGAGCTCTAGATGTCCCTTCCAGCCCTCACCCCTGTGTGCTTCAGTGCTGTAGCTCCATGTGCCCTGTTTCCTTCCCCCAGCCAGCGCTGCCTCTCCATGTGTGTGGAACGTCTGCGTCACGCGCAAGGCGCCGCTGGTGGCCTCGGACAGCAGCTCCTCTGGAGGCTCCGACAGTGAGGATGAGGAGGAGAAAGCTGCCAGCGTCACAGAAACCATCAGCACGGGCTCAGGCCAGGAGACCATCCAGCTGACTGTGGATGCTAAGAAGGAGAAGGCCGTTTTCAGCAGGTGTGCTCCCAGCCGCAGCCCCCTGCCTTGAGGATGCCTCGAGCTTTCTGCTCACAGAGGGGGCTGGTTGCAGAGAATATTGCTGATGAGTTTGGTTTAAGCCAAGTGTGTGGCTCGTTTGAGGCCCTGAGCCGTGCCAGCACAGCACAGGCACCAGCCCTGCAGAGGGATAGGGGCTGAGTGAAGCTCTGAAGCTGAGCAGGAGTCAGCTGGGGTCACACAAAAGGGACACCTGAATGACTCCATCTGTCATTTTCCCCTCAAGGGCAAAGCCAGTTTGTGATAACAAATGCAAAATGCCAGGAAAAAAGGGATCTAGCAGGTCCTGAGCTTTGCTAGCTCAGAATTGCATGTGTCCACATGCAGCCTGCCCTGAGGTGTTTGAGGGGGGAAGTTGCTTTTCCAAACACTAAGCATCCAGGTCATGTTGGAGCATGCAGAAATGGTGTGGTTTTTCCCTCCTGTTCCTTACAAGTGTGCAGGGTATGAGTCAGCCAGATGGAGTCTCCACCCTCTGTATTTGATGAATCTGACCCAGGATCAGGCCTTTGCTGTTTACAGTGTTGTGGTTGCTGTGGCTGTTTCTGGCTGGTCAGTGGGAGTGTGAACTCCAGCTACTGGGAGGTCAAAAGCAGGGCCTCAGAAAATAAGTGGGATGACAGAACTAGGTCACTTTGGGAGCAGGGAAAGGTCTCTTTGGTCAGGCAGCTCCAAGCTGTGTTTCCAGTACCATGGGTGGGTTTTGGTTTTGCTGTCCACCTCAGATGACCTTTACTCTTCTTACTTGAGGTGAGGGAGATGCCTGAGGTGTCTTTGTGTGCAGGGATGGCAGCAGAAGGGCTGTTTGGGTACAGGGAGTGAGCTCAGATGCACAGGCATCACAGCAAATGAGAGATGAGAACAGGATCCCACTGCCTGCTGTGCTCTTCCACATCTCATTGCATCCGAATTGGATCTAATGAAGTGCTTCAGTGTGTGTATCTGAAGGGAGCTCTGAGCTGCAGGTGGGTTTGCTCTGGCATGACAAGAGCTGAGTGGTGTTACACACACACACAGAGCTTTGGGCTCACATTGGCATGGTCTTATGTCTTGCACTGATTTCCTAGCAGGCAGGAAAGGCTTCTTTCCCCTGATGTGGCTGGTTGGATGTTTCAGGCAGTGTCACTTGCAGGGTGTTTGTCTCTAATTAGTGTATCTTGAGCCCTTTCAGTAGGGACAAGGCTACCAGGACCTGCTTGGCTTTGCCTGACTGCACTTCTACCAAACTCATTCACTGTTGGCAGAGAAAGGAAATGCTTGAATAACCACAGTCTCCACTTGAAAGGTGCCTGTAGCTTCCCACAGCCATAACCATGGCCAAAAAGCAAAACAGAAGCTGTGGGAAGCAGAAACCTGCTTCCCCAGACTGTGATTCCAGCAGCCCCAGATCTGTTCAGGGAGCTGTGAATTGCCATGTGGACCAGTGACAGTGCTGGAACCTTCCTGGGATGCTCAGCTCTCCCAAACCAACCTGCCTTCTGCTGGAGCACTTACACCCCAACAGCCAGCAGTGAATATGCTCCATCTCTTGCCCTGTTCCTTCATGACTCCGAGGGGATGAAACAATGCTGACAGGTGAAGGATGTTTTGGATGGAGTGTGTGTGGGTCTTGATGCCTTTCTGCAGGCACTTCCTCACCAGTGCTGGAGCTGGACCAAAGCACATTCCCATTCCAGCAGACACTGATCTTCCTTCTCCTTTTTAACCTTTCCCTGCAATACTGAAATGTACAGTGCTGATCTTTGATGCTCCTTGGGGCTACACAAGCACTCTGTAGGTCCTGCTGTCACTGGGGTCATGAAAGCTCCAGAGTACATGCCTCTGAATACCCTCCATGCCCATGATGCTCCTCTGCCTGCCTGTCCCAACCCCCAAGATTTAACCTTTGGAGAGCTAATCCTTTGTCCTGGCCTGGCTTGAGGCTGTCCCTCGTGGTAGTTCTGCTTAGGCTACGGCTCAGGACGTTGGCTGCCTTCAACATCACACCAACAAGGGTGTTTCGGATGGATTTAGCTCTGCTTCAAATTGGATTTAGCCAACTGCTTTCCCCAAATGTAGTTTTAAGGTGGTGGTTCCTTGGGAGAGCAAAGCAAGTCCTTGTGCAGAATGTGTGTGCCTGAGGAGCTCCTTGTGCACAATGTGTGTGCCTGAGGAGCTCCTTGTGCAGAATGTCTGTGCCTGAGGAGCTCCTTGTGCAGAATGTCTGTGCCTGAGGAGCTTCACTGTGGGCATCTCTCACCCCTGGGTAACTGCAGGGTATCTGTGTTAGTCTGGACAAAGATGCTTTTTAGTGTATTATCGAATCTTAGGCCATTTTTGTGTACATTGCTGTGACTTTTGGGTGGGAAATGCTGTGTTGTGGCTGTGCCCTGTGCAGTGGCTGCTCAGTGCTGGCAGGAGCTGGCCTCCAGGAGATGCCTCCGAAGTGAACTCTGGTGTCTGGTGTTTGCAGCAATCTTTACTGTTGTCTCTTTTTTTTTCTTCCTTTCTGCTTTCTTTCCACTTCTGCCTCTCTTGCTGCCTTTCTCTCTTGCTGTGGGCATTGCTCAGAGTGTTTAGACCTGCAGTCACAGGGTATGTATGACCATGAGCTCCTCAGGGTTCCAAACATCCACCTTGACAAGTCATTTCTCCCATCAGTGACATGCTGCTGGGATGCAAATAACCCAAGAGCTGTTGGGCCGTTGGGCTGGGAAAAGCTCATCTTGTCACCATCAGTTACAGCAGATCCTGGCAATGAGAGTTGAAAAGCCCAGAGCTGAGGCTGTGCAAGGTCCCTGGTGAAAGCGTGTGCACAGTCAGCACGGCCATGGGTGTCACTCCAGGCACTGTGGCCTTGGGCCCTTTGCCACCCCAACCTGTGTGGGAGCTGTGTCTGCAAACAGCATCTCCTTCCATGGCTCATTTCCAAAGGGAGCCTCATGCTCTGGGTCAAGGTGGCAGCAGCAAAGGGTTCAGCTGAGGCTGCTGCCTGCCACGGGAGGGGAGGGATCAAGTCTCTTGAGACCTTCTCACTGTGGCACTGACAAAATCCCTCACTTCTGTGCTCTAACACACCACAAAACAGTGGCTGATGTGTTTTCCAAAGGTGCCCCTTTTTTAACCATGTTCCCCTAGTGTTTTCCTTCTGGTTCAGGGAGAGCTGCAACTCATTATCTCCCAGTATCCATCCATTCCAGTGAGTTTGCCCAGTCCCTGTGCACAGTACCAAGGTGTTGCTGCAGTTTCTAGGTGAGATCAGACACTAGAAACGTTCACTGACATAAACACATCTCATAATTGTTTCATTTGAAGGGGAATTTGTTCAGGAAACAAGTGAACTTCCATCAGGAGGAAGGCTGCTGCCTGAGGAACAGACATGCCACCCTGGCTGCCCAGAGCAGGAGGCTCAGGAAATGAGGCTGAGCATATGCCTGCAGCCCTCAGGGACTAAAGGCTGTCATGGAACCATAAACTGTGGAGGCTCCTTCTCTGCAGACATCCCAAACCCCCCTGGACAGTCGCTGTGTGCCCTGCTCTAGGTGCTGCTGCTCTGGCAGGGGGGTTGCACTGGATGAGCTTCCCAGCTTCCTTCCAGTCATTCAGATCCGGTGATTCTGTGTCATTCTGTGAATCCTTTGGGTTGGAAAAGCCCCTGAAGCTGCTGCAGTCCCAGCCCTGCCCTCAGCCTGCCACAGCCCAGCACTGACCCACAGCCCTCAGCACCTCAGCCCCACGGCTCTGGGATCCCTCCAGGGCTGGGCACTGCCCCAGCTCCCTGGGCAGCCTGGCACAGGGGCTGACACCCCTCTCAGGGAAACAGTTGTGCCTCAGCAGAGGCTGCCTGTGCCCGCTGCCCCTTGGCCTGCCCCTGCCCAGCACACAGCAAACACTGACCCCAGCACACAGGGGTGGGGGCTGGAGGGGACCTCTAGAGATCAACCCCAGCCCCAGCCCCTGCTCCAGCAGCTGCCCCTGGCTCAAGGGGCACAGGAACGTGTCCAGGGGAGGTTGGAAACCTCCCAAAGAGAAGGAGCCTCCACACCCTCCCTGGGCAGCCTGGCACAGGGCTCCCTCCCCTCAGCACCAAAGGACTTGCTCCTCCTGGGCCAGGGGCACTGCCTGTGTGCCAGCCTGTGCCCGCTGCCCCTTGGGCTGCCCCTGCCCAGCACACACCAAACCCTGGCCCCAGCCTCCTGACACCCACCCTGCAGGGACTGAGCAGCACTCAGGAGATCCCCCTGAGTTCAGGCTCCTGTTCCCCAGGCTCAACAGCCCCAGGGCTGCAGCCTTTCCTCCTCACACACATGCTGCAGCCCCTCAGCACCTTGCTGATGATCACAGGTGATGCTTGGTGATGAGAAGCTGTGACAGCCTCTGGATTTGAGGCTGTGCTGAAGCTGTTGGAGCAGTGAGTGAGCAGGGCAGGGGAGATGCCAGGGCTGAGGTGGAAGGGGGATCAGAGCAATGACAGCCAGGGCAGCCTGAGCAGCCCTGGCTCTGGGACATGACTTCAGTGTCTCTGTGCTGTGTTTGGAGTTGTGGGCTATCAACCCCAGCTTTGGGAAATCAGAAAGAAGAAAAGCAAAGCTTTACCTGAGGTGTTTCACTGCTGAATTTGTCCAATTCCAGTTTCCAAGGCAGCTGCTTGAAAGCTGAGCTGAACTTCAAACCCTTTAATGCAGCCTCTGCTCCTTGTGCTGACAGTGGCCTTGGGGTGTCTGTGGGTTCTCATTTCTCTTTTAGTTGGATTAACTTCACCTGAAATGCTTTTTCCCCCACCCCCCTTAAATCTTTTCTTGTCTCTGGTCTGTGTTTTGTTTCTGTGGCTGAGTACATGTCCTGTGCCCCTTGCCCTGCTGCCCTCTCACCCCTCAGCCTTGGCTCAGCCACTGACAGAGCTCATAGACAAGGCTGGGATACAGCTGCTGGTGTTTGCCTATTCAAAACCTGTGTGTGTCTTCTGTGTCTGTGTGGCAGCAGCTCTCCCTCAGTGCATCCCTCAGCTTTAAGGCACACGCTGCGGGTGCTGCAGGGCTTTCCTTAGAGCTGAGGTGCTAATGAGCCAGCAGCAGCAGTTTCCTGCGGTTCCTATAACCAATTCCCTGTGTAATCATGGTGAAAGTCTCCTCATCATTCCTAGTTCTGGGATGAAAGCTCTGAGCAGTGTTCTGACAGCAGTGACAACCCTGAAAGAGCTCAGAAATAGCAAGTGGCAGCAGTTCCTCCCATTGCTGGGGGGTCCCAGGGACCTGAGGGGTCCCAGGGCCAGGCTGTGGGGCTCTCACAGAGTCAGGAGCTTCACTGCAGCAGCACCTCCTATTGCCGGGGGTCCCACAGGCCTGGAGGGGGTCCCAGGGCTAGGCTGTGGGGCTCTCACTGAGCAAGGAGCTTCACTGCAGCAGTTCCTCCCATTGCTGGGGGGTCCCAGAGGCCTGGAGGGGGTCCCAGGGCTAGGCTGTGGGGCTCTCGCTGTGCCAGGACCATTACTGCAGCAGTTCCTCCCATTGCTGGGGGGTCCCAGAGGCCTGGAGGGGGTCCCAGGGCTAGGCTGTGGGGCTCTCGCTGTGCCAGGACCATTACTGCAGCAGTTCCTCCCATTGCTGGGGGGTCCCAGAGGCCTAGGGGGGGCGGTCCCAGGGCTGGGTTATGGGGCTCTCACTGAGCGAGGAGCTTTGCTGCAGCACCATGAGGCAGAGCCAGTGCTGTTCCAGTTTCCTAAGCTGAAAGGAGTGACGTTGTCACTGTGGATGTTTTGAGCTCTCGTGTGTGTGGGGATCTGTTTGTCCTTCCTTGCTTGAGGCTGCTTTTGCTGCTGGAATGCTTGGAGCAGATGCTGAGGGGGAAGGGAAGGAGCATGCTTTGGGGAAGGGGGCAAGGGGGCACGAGGGCTGTGCCATCTGGTTGCATCTCAGAGTCTGTTCATTCAGAAGGAAACATCAAAGTCACTAATGTGAGGCCCCCAGAGCAGCAAAAGCCTCTCCAATCCTAGGTGAACCCTTAGTGCAGCCACTGGCACAGCTGAGATCCAACCAGCAGACCTCAGTGTTGGCCTTTCTTGGTGGAGATTGCATGCAGATTGGGAATGCAGAGCTGCCATACTGGGTGACTCTGTGTCACAGCCCCAAAGGCAGTGCCCTGGCATGCTGAGGTGTGTGTGTGTGTGTCTGTGTGTGTGCAGCATGGCAAGCCCTGGCACCTCTGCCTTTGCCTTTTGCTTGCTCACTGCAGAGCCTGGTCCTGAAGAACTTGCTTGTCAGAGCATGAGGCTTGTCTTTAGATACTCTCTCTTTATCCACCTCTGGCTTATTTGATCACAGTGCCAGTGTGTTTCCTAGTGTGTCTCCACAGTGCTTTATTGTCTCTGATATGAGCTGTGTGCCAAACACACTAGAGGATGGCTAAAGTCTATCCCAGGAGCCACAGTAGTGAGCTGCAGAGGTGGGTAGCATTAAACTCTGAGGCTGTTTCATTCAGTATCAAACCCTTCTGTACTAGAACTCCTGAAGCTCTCTGATGGTTGGGGAGCACAGCTTGACTTCTTCACAGCCCCTTGGGCAGGGGGATGCAAGGTCAGTGCTGCACTTTGCATTGGGAAAAGCAGCATTGGCTGCTGTGCTGTGCTGTGCAGGTTCCCATCTGGCACTGCAGCTCACAGGCAGCTGGGCTCATTGGAACCACCAGCAAAGCTGTGGTAGGTCAGTTTGCCTTGTTAGATCTGAGAGGCCCTCGAAAAACAGAGCAGTGGAGACACAGGGTGAGGGTGTGATGTGGTTGCAGCAGTGCTGTGGAGGTTGGTGTTATAAAAGAGGTTTGCAAGGTGGAGGTGGGACAGGAGGTTGTTCCAGAGCTTTGCAGTCAGAGCCCCAGAACTGCTGAAGTTGAGGAAGCCCCTGAAGCTGCTGCAGTCCCAGCCCTGCCCTTCCCCTGCCCCAGCCAGCACTGACCCACAGCCCTCAGCACCTCAGCCCCACAGCTCTGGGGTCCCTCCAGGGCTGGGCACTGCCCCAGCTCCCTGGGCAGCCTGGCACAGGGGCTGACACCCCTCTCAGGGAAACAGTTGTGCCTCAGCTCCAGCCTCAACCTCCCCTGGGCCAATTCCAACCCCTTTCCTCTTGGGCTGTTGCTCATGGCTGGGGAGCAGAGCCCGACCCTCAATTCTCTGCAGTGGCAGAGAGTGCTCCTGGCTCCCCTCAGCCTCCTCTGCTCCAGCCTCAACACCCCCATTCATTCCCTCAGCCCCTCCTCACAGCACCAACCCCCCCAGGCCCTTTCCCTGCAGCAGTTCCCAGCCCCTCTGCCCCAGCCTGGAGCTGCCTGGGCTTGGGGTGGCACAAGGGCAGGACCTGGCACCCAAAAAGGAACAAATAGTTTAAATATCATTCTGTTGTGTGAACTGACAGTGTCCTGTGGGGCTGTTCTTGGCATTTACACCCCTCTGTGAGACCTGCAGCTCCTTCCTCAGCTGCCTGTCCCCTCGCCTGCTCTTCCCAGAGGTTATGTACCTGTGGCTTTCCCCTCTGCACTCTTGTGCTCCAGCCCCTTCCCCAGCTCTGTTCCTGGCTCTGGCCACGCTGCAGCCCCTCAGTGCTGAATTATTTTCTCTCTATGAAGAAAGGTCCAGGAAGAACTGATTGAAATGTACAGCAAGAACTGAATTTTTACCTAAAGTTGGGTGAGCTCCTGACATTTTCATCTCCATGAACAGAACAGCCTGTCACTTCATGGTAGCTGGGTCTCAGCTTTGATATGAAAGGGTTCTGTGACAGCTTCAGTGATGGTGAAGCATCAGCTTTGTTGAATCCTTGTTTTCTAAGAAGGAACTGCACTTCAAGGACAACAGCTGGAGGGAGTTTGGCATCTGCACAATTAGAGCATCAGTGCAACAATGGAGAGAACAACCATGCTGTAGCACCTAAGGGCTGGAACAAGAACACAGACAGTATTTGTTTCCATGGGTGACATTACCTGCAGTAAAAAGCTGAGAATTCCAAGTTTTTCTAAGAAGTGTGAGGAGTTGCAGCTTGTTAGCTGAGAGAGCTGCAGGTGTTCAGTGAGCAAATCCCTGCTGAGGGACTGCATGTGAGTGCAGGATGAACAAGTCCTGCCCCTGTGTGGGATCATCCCTGTTGAGTTTGCAGTAGATGATGAAACCTTCCCCAGAGGCAGCCAGAAGCCAAAGATCCATTTTCTCAAGCCCCTTGTCTAAAGTGAGGTATGTGCATTTGGGAAAGGTCACTGGAAACCTTCTTGAGACCTGAGGTGATGCTGGCACAGCTTCCCATGGCCACCACCTCTTCTTGCTAGTGGTGTCAACAGAAAACCTGTTGCTGTTCCCCACCCCAGGGCCAAGGCAGCGTGTTCACACAGAGCTGAGTGTGTGCTCCACACAGGCACCAGTGGTTTCACACAATCCCTGAGTGCTGGGGGCTGGCAGAGCCCTGCAGAGCTGCTGCAGCCCCAGCCCCTGCTCCAGCAGCTGCCCCTGGCTCAGGGGGCACAGGAACGTGTCCAGGTGGAGTTGGAAACCTCCTGAGAAGGAGCCTCCACACCCTCCCTGGGCAGCCTGGCACAGGGCTCCCTCNCTCCAGTCCCCTCAGCACCCCTGAGCTGAATGGCTGCCGATGGGTGACTCTGCCCTTGCCCTGGGGGAACCTCAGCATCTTCCTCTGTGCCCAACTCTGTGCCTGTGCAACTCTGGCTCAATGGCAGCACAGGCTCTGCTGGATCAGCCCCTCATCTGACTCAGGCCAGACATGCTCTCCCTTGTCCAACACGTGTACATGTCAGGTAACATAAAATAACAGCTTCTGAAGTAATCATGTGTTACATACTGCTTGGCTTCAAGTGATGGTTGTAATTTGTGACAGAATTACTGCAAGTGCCAGCAAGGGCCTGGCTGGGCACATTCTCCCCAGGGAGATGTGACTGTAGCTGCCTCCAGGAACCTGCTGCCTTAAAACACAAACCACAGACGATGTTTTAAGATAAGAAATCCAGCAGGTAACACTTCAGGAAGAGTGGGAATGACTTGTTTCCCTTTCATGGTCTCCTGCCAGCCCTTCAAAGCAGTCTGTGAAGAAGGTAATGCTCAGATCCTCACCATGAGTGGCTGCAGCCCAGTGCCAGGAGCTGGCCTTGGCTCTAGCAGGACGCTTCTTTGCCAGGATCTGTCCCAGCTCACAGCTATTTACCTCTTCCAGAGATCCCCAGCTGACTAGTGAGCTGCTGCTTGACTTTGCTGGACATCAGGCAGTAACAGTCCATTGCTGCCACAGAGCTCCTTCTGGTCTCTCTAGGCTCCAAAGGTATCCTCTTGAAGCTCTGCAGAAGCTGTTCTGTAAAGCTCAAAGTCCAGGCTGTTGTGTTGAGCTCAGGTGGGTAAAAACCTGCTTGATCAGCTCCACTGAGCCTGGTACTCACTGAGCATCCAAGGTGAGGAGAACAGCAGCAGGCTGTAGCCAGGGCTGGCCCCAGCAGTGGGAGGAGGAGGGAGCAGAGGAGGGAGCAGAGGAGGAGATGTCTCAAGTTAACTCATGCAAACACCTTCTAGAGATGAAGATGGCTGGACCTAAGAACCCAGGTCATAGCTCTCAGTCTTGTTGCCTGGTAAAGCTGAACTGGGAGCCTCAGCTGGGGCACTGGGCTTGTGAGATACCTCAGAAGTGTTGCAGTGCTGGTAGGGAGACAGGAGCCTGTGGTAGCGGTGATCCCAAGGTTGGTGTTGACAGAACTCAGTGGTGAAGTTGCAGGATTGGGCTGTGATGGTGACTTTGGTGAACACAAAAGGCAACTGTCCTGGCTCTGGTGCTGGGAAAGGCCAGTGGGCATGGCTGTGGGTGGCATCCACAAGCTCTTTGTACTGAGTGCACCCCACAGCTCTGGGCAGCCTTTGGCTTGCTGGTGAGATCTTTGGTACCAGTGGCTTTGAGTTAGAGCTTAACAGCTTCTGATCTTTGTCTGGAGTGGTGGGGAGGTGTCTGAGATCTCATAGAGCTCAGCTGAGAGGAGTCCACAGCAGCTACAGCTACTGCTGCTGCTTTCTCCTCCTCCTCAGCCTGGTGAGGCAGCAGCCTTGTCCTTTGCAGGTTTGCTGAGGTGGCTGTTTGGTGGTGAGCTGGGGCTCAGGGCATGGCTTTGGCAGCAGGGCCAATTCCACACTGGTGTGGCAGGGACACAGTTGGCTGCTAAAAATACGCTGACCAGAGGAACACTACTGCAAAATACTTACAGACAGCAGAGTTGCTTCTGGCCTGGGAGCAGATGCTGTTGTTTAACCCTCCTGCTGGGGTCAGGGCAGTCCTTGTCCCTGTTCCACCACCAGCTCCTGGCTTTGTCTTACCCCTGGGAGCATCCTGTGCAGAGCTTTGCGTGTCCAGTTTTGCTTTCCATGAGCCTGCTGACAAGAGAAGGCTTCTCGCTGCCCCCTCAGCAGCCACACAGCCTCCAGACTCCATAACCTCAGGATCCTGGTGTTGGGGAAGTTCAACTGCTTGAGCTGCAGTTTATCTTTGAGCGGTTTCAGCCTTGTGAGCTGCAGCTCCTTGTGTGGGAAGTCATGTTCTAATGCCATTGCTGGTGACCCAGTTCCAGTCTCTGCTACCTTCTCTTTCTCTCCCCTGCACTTTGAGGTGTGGTTTTGTCTTTGCAGGGTTCCTTTTCAAAGCCCTTTAAGGGAAATGTTTGCCTCTGGTTATCCCTCTCTTTTGGATGTGTTTCCTACGAGAGCTCACGGAAAGGGAACTGCAGAAACAGAACCTTGAGCTCAAAAAAACCACTGTCACAAGCCTTTAATTAGCAGCCTGTGATTATCTGTGTGCACAAGGAACTCCCTCAGCAGCTGGGGACAGGATTCCAGCCTCGTCCTCTGCTGAGCTCTGCTGGGAGTTCTGCAGGGCTTGCTCTGGAGGAGGAGAAGAAGTCGCTCCTGCCACTGGTCTTGGGTTAAAACTGGGAGGAAGATCGTTCACATGGAAGCTTGTCCTCTGCCTTAGGAGGACAAAGATTAGAGATGTTCACAGAGATCACTTCTGCAGCTGGAAATCATAGAATGGTGGGGTTGGAAGGGACCTCAAGAGCTCATCCAGTCCAAACCCCCTGCAGAAGCAGCTTCCGCTAGCTCAGGTGGCACAGAACACAATGTAGAAGATCCTGAGGATCTGTGCTAGAAAATGAGGTGGTTTTTTTCCCCGTTTTTAGGATTTGAGCTTGTGTTTTGCTGTAGGGAGACATCAGAATCACAGAAACACACAATGCTGGGGCTGGCAGAGCCCTGCAGAGCTGCTGCAGCCCCAGCTCCTGCTCCAGCAGCTGCCCCTGGCTCAGGGGGCACAGGAACGTGTCCAGAGCTGATGGGGTAGGAGCTGCACCACATCACCAGTGCCTTGGGGCAGCACAGGCTGGAGGTGAGCTGCTGGAGAGCAGCTCTGGGACAGGGAGCTGGCAGTGCTGGGGGGCAGCAGCTCCCCATGAGCAGCAGCATGAAGCAGCTCCAAGGGTCTGAGAGAGCTCCATCCATCCCCTTGCAGGATGTACAGGAGCTGCAGCCGTTCTGCCAGCCTGCAGCATCCCAGCATGGAAGGTGAGCAGGGCCCTGCAGAGCTGCTGCAGCCCCAGCCCCTGCTCCAGCAGCTGCTCCTGGCTCAGGGGGCACAGGAACGTGTCCAGGGGGGGGTGGAAACCTCCCAAAGAGAAGGAGCCTCCACACCCTCCCTGGGCAGCCTGGCACAGGGCTCCCTCAGCCTAGCACTGAAACAGTTTTTCCCTGGTGTTTCAATGGAACTGTTTGTGTTTCAGCTTCTTCCCATCACCCCTTGTCACTGGAAATGTTATCCCTCAGGCCTGGGAATCTGGCTGATGTGTTACTGACAGCTGGTTGAGCCCTCTGTGGCCTCTGCAGGTCCCACTCACAAACATCACGTGGGGTTTAGGTTCTTTCTAGGTGCACACACAAGTATTAGGTGCCACTGGGGAAAGCTCTGTTGGGTCAGAAATGTGCTTCACCACAACCAGCAGTTTGAGGAGCAGGGGCCTGGGCAAGCTGCCTGGTGGTGCTGGGGCACTGAGGGGGGCAAGTCCAGCAGAACTGGACTCCCACAGAGTGCCTTTCCCTCAAAAGACTGAGCCAGAGGGTCTCCTCAGGTCTCTTCCAGCCCAGGTTGTCTGGTCTTGTGTGCTGCTACTGATAGGCTCCAGCTCCCACCAAGGGAAACATCTGCTTTTGCTTTGCTGTTCCGTGTTGTGAACTTGGACTTTCTGGACCCTCTGAGCTTGCAGAGTATTGGCCAAATGTCCTTGACATTTATATCCTTGTGCTGCTGGTGTGTCTGCAGGACAGGGCAGCTGCAGAGGGTGGCAGAAGGTCTGGTGTGGGGCTGTGTGGGGGGCTCAGTGTGGGTTTGCAGAAGGTGGCAGAAGGTCTGGTGTGGGGCTGTGTGGGGGGCTCAGGGTGGGTTTTGCTGCAGGCAATGGCAATGCCTTTCCTCCCTGTGATGTGCTGGGGTCTTGTTCATGGAGCCACCTCCAGGATGTGTCACTGCTTGCTAATTCCACTTTTCTTTCCAGCTCTTACTTGGTGATGGGATTTACTGTGGCCTGTACTGAGAGAGGAGGAGGAGGAGGAGGAGTTCTTTGTCATTGTTTTAAGACCCAGGAGTTGACAGGTTAACATGAACTTGACCTCTCCCCACACAGTGCTACAGACTGCATGGTGATTGATCAGCTCAGCATCACTGACATGGCAACGACAAAAGCACCCAAAGCCCTGCACAGCGTGGCCCAGCACCCAGAGGAGCATCAGAACACGGCCACGGCCACGAGAGACAGGTGAGAGGGACAAAACCCCCCTGAGCAGCCTCTGACAGACAACTAGGCAATGCTGGCTGATGATGCACTGACCATGGGCAGCAGTGTGGGCTGGGGGGCAAGAAGCAAATGGCATCATGCTGGGGGCATCCAGCAGAGTGTGGGCAGCAGGGAGAGGGAGGGAGGGAGGTTGTGCTGCCCCTGTGCTCTGCCCCATGTGCTGAGGCCTCATGTGCAGGGCTGTGGCCAGTGCTGGGCTGCCCAGCTGCAGAGAGACAGGGAAGTGCTGCAGAGAGGCCAGGGCAGGGCTGCTGAGATGCTGAGGGGCTGCACCATGTGTGTGAGGAGGAAAGGCTGCAGCCCTGGGGCTGTTGAGCCTGGGGAACAGAAGCCTGAGCTCAGGGGGATCTCCTGAGTGCTGCTCAGTCCCTGCAGGGTGGGTGTCAGGAGGCTGGGGCCAGTGTTTGGTGTGTGCTGGGCAGGGGCAGCCCAAGGGGCAGCGGGCACAGGCTGGCACACAGGCAGTGCCCCTGGGCCAGGAGGAGCAAGTCCTTTGGTGCTGAGGGGAGGGAGCCCTGTGCCAGGCTGCCCAGGGAGGGTGTGGAGGCTCCTTCTCTTTGGGAGGTTTCCAACTCCTCCTGGACACGTTCCTGTGCCCCCTGAGCCAGGGGCAGCTGCTGGAGCAGGGGCTGGGGCTGCAGCAGCTCTGCAGGGCTCTGCCAGTGAGCCTCTGGTTGCCTGATGCCTCTCTTGCTTTTCCCTGCAGGACGGACGAGGCGCTGCCGTGTGCAGAGGCCACGCTGAACGGGCCGGCGTGAGGCGGCGGCGGCGCTGGGAGGTGTGTGAGCCAGGCCAGGCTGCTCCTGGTCGTGATGCAATTTTTGTCCAATTTTGTTTTGTTTTGTTTTTTTGGGTTTTTTTTTTTGTTTTGTTCTGTTTTGTTTTTTGGTTTTTTTTTTCCATTTTAATTTTATTTTTTAATAAATGCTGCATTGATGAGAGAAGCTGCCAAGTCAGGACCAGACACAACAGTTCCAACACCAACAGACCCCGTTGGGAGAGAGAGAGACACTCGCCTCGTCTACATGTAGCATTGGTCACTTCAGTCATCCCAGGAACACTTGGGGCTCTTCCCCCAGCAAAGCCTTCTGCCTCATTTCAGTTCCTCATCCCCCTTCTTCTCCACCACCACCCACCACCACTCTCTCTCTCTCTCTCTCTCCTCTCCTTCTCCCCCTTTGGTTTGGTTTGGTTTTGTATTTGGGGCTCAGTCCTATTCCCTTGGTGTTCTTGCACACAGTATTCAGCTTCTCTCCAGCAAGGTAGCAGGTCTGACGCTGGGGGGGGGCAGGACAGAGCACAGGAGCCCCCTGCAGTCGTGTGACCAAAGTGATGGAGCCGCTTCCCCCTACCCCTCTACCCCTCCATCCCCTCCCCATCCCCTCCCATCCCTCCCCCCAACCCCCCCTGGGGGGGGGGCGGCGTTTGCACCGCTTTTGTATAGCAATAAAAGCCTTATCAGAAACATTTCACAGGAGGAAACAGATGCAAACCGGGGCGGGGGTGAAGCAGGGAGGGATTGAATCTGTTCACCTTGTCCTTGGGGAGGGGACCAGGGGAGGTGACCAGACTCTGTCCCCCCCCTCCCCTTCCTCTCCCCACACACCCCCCTCCCCAGCTCCCTCCTTGCCCCAGAGACATGAGGAGCCCTTGGCAATCAATCAGCCCCTTGGCAATCAATCATCCCCTTGGCAATCAATCAGCCTCTTCTATCCCAGCCACCTCGACTTGGCAGAAACCATCCTGGGCTGGAGAGCGGTTGGAGGAGGCAGCCAGGGCGCCGGGGAGCGCTGCCCTGCCGGGTCCTCAGGGCTTTGCTGGCTTCTTTGGAGACTTTGATGTATTTTTTCAATCGATGATGGAAATCCTGGTTTTTCTCTGTCAGTGGGGGTTTTTTTTTGGGGGGAGGGAGGGGGGGAGTTTGTTTTGTTGTCGTCGCCGTTGTCCTGTTTTTAACGTTTGTAATGGATGCAGGATCAGCGACACTTTTGCACTTTGTACCTAAAGTGACACCGTGGGAAAGCAGAACAGCCCCCAACACGGGGCTCCTGCCCAAGCCTGGGGTAGCAGGGAAAGGACACAGCCCACTGCCTTGGGGTGAGACGGCGTGTGTGCTGCAACAGGCTCAGTGGCAGCTGCGTGCTGGGCTCTGGGACACGGGGCTGTGAGTCAGGGGCAGTGGTGGCCTGTAGCAGGTTCCCCCAGCTCGTGGATCACAGAGGTGTGGAGGTGCTGGCTCAGTCTCACAGCAGCCTCAGGCTGGCAGCAGCAAAGTCCCCCCCTCGTGAGCTGTGCTCCAGTGCTTCTCCTCCAGCCCTGCAGCCTGCACCCAGCGCTGAGCCTGGTCCCGTGCCAGAGCTGCGCATCCAGATCCATCCTTAAGGCAGCCCCTAAACTGCTGCTTTGATCAATCCAAGCCCTAAGCTGGGAAACCATTCACTTGGGACTAAAAGCATGAAGCTGAACACACAGGCAGCCAAATGGCTTCTTTGCAGATGGAACCTCACTTGTGCACAACAAAGGGCTTGACCCCCCCCCCCCCCACTCCCCATGTAGGAGCAAGTGCCTCCCAAAGCTCTGTTGCCAGAGCAAAGGCATCCCCAGGCAGATCCTCAGTGCTGGAAACATGGTTTGTAGCTGTGAGCTGTCTGTCCTGCATCTGAAGTGCTCTTCCCTGCACTGAGAGTCGAGGGGAAGGGGGCAGGAGTGAGATGCACGAGGTGTTGTCCCAGTTAGAACGAGCCTGTTGTGATGCAGCCGCAGTCCAAGTGACCCCCAGCGTGCCCAAACACAACGTGGTTTCATTTGTGAGCCTCTGCTGTGCTGCAGAGGCAGAGGAGAGGGGTGTGAGTGCAGCAAACAGGCTGAGCTGAGTGTGTGTGCAGCCTGGCAGCGCTGTGCCAGGGCTGGGGGGTGACTGGGGGGTAACTGGGGGTGGTTGGGGGAGCGGGAGCTCTCGTGGCACGGTGCTGGTGTTCTGGAAACCTTCTCACCTTCCCTTCCCCCTCCCTTAACCCCTTGTGATCCACAATAAATAACTGAAGGTGACATTGCACTGGGAGGTGAAGTCTCACATTGTGCTTTGCTTTCCCTGCTTGCTGCTCAGGCTTGGCAGAGGTGACCAGTGGCTTGGAGTTCACGGAAGGCACGTGTTAAAGTCTTAATTTCCAGAGGATTGGTGCTAGAGATTCTTGCCTGAGCATCAGGGGTCTCTTTGGGCATTCTTTTAAACTCCCAAAGCCAATGCTGTGAAAGCTGAAGCATTCATTCACCTGCTGGGACAGGAGCAGAGCTCCTTCCAGCCTGCTCCCACTCCCCTCAGCCGTGGTGCTCGTGGCTTCCACCACGCTACAGGGATGACCAAGTCCGTTTAGGACCAAGTGATGAAGGGGAGCTGTTCATCACAGGCCCAGCTGTGACCATCCTTCTGGCTTGATGCCTTCCCAGGCACCTGGTTAAGCAGAGGAGTGATCTTTGTGTTAGGTGCTGGCATGGGCAGGGGTGACCTCGGGTCACCTGGAGCCGTGCTGACTGATGGCACGGGAGCAGCCACGGGCTGCACCCCCCTGATGGGCTGCAATGCTGTGCCCTGGGGAGCTGTGGCCTCCCTGCAACATGCTGTGGGGTAGCTGGCAGCAGGGACACCCTCAGCCCTTGCAGAGAGATGCTGGGACACGTCTGTGCCTCGTGTGGCAGATTCTGGGCCCTGTTGTTTGCCAGCTTTTAGCTTTGAGGCGTAAATCCAAGTGGAAGCTTTATGATGGGTTTGAACAGACCCACCAAGCAGGTCTGAAAAACAGTTCCTGGGACACTCGTCCTCTTTCATTGAGTCGCTGGTGTCCAGTCCCTTTTGTGATTCAGCCATTCCCCAGAGGTTCAGTGGAGTGGTGGGAGGGCACGAGCCCTCCTGCTCCTGTGTTGGTGAACCATGGTTCCTCCAGGGCTGGGATCTGAGCTCTTGAGTGCTGCCTCATCACTCCCTGCAGACTGTTCTTCAGCCAACCAGCTCATCTGGAAGAAGTTGCTCTTGGCTGGTGTGCTGGAGTTTGCAGCTCAGAACAGATGCAGAGCCACCTGATGCTCTCCTTGGCCTGGCTCAAGTGATTCTGGAGGTAAATTGTGCACAAATGTCTCTTCTCCCGTGAGGCTGAGCTTCCCATTACCCTGGAGCCTCAGTGGGGAGGCAGAGGCTGGAGGATTCCCCCTGGCCTTTAGTCTATCACCTCTCAGTCCCTCAGTGCCTGCTGACCAGCTTGTTTTTGGCTCCCCATAAGCCTGGAGTGCAGGGAGCTGGTGGAGTCCTTTCCCACTGCGGTGCCAGCGCCGTGTGTCCGTGGCTGTTCCTCCTAGTGACATCTCAGGGGGAACACAGAGCCGTGTCACCTCCTGCCCTAGGGAAGGAGCCTTACCCAGGGCTGGAGGGGATGGGTTGTCCACTGAAAAGGGATTTACTTAGCCTGGCTGTACCCTTTAACCCCCCCCCTCAGCTTGCTTGGGAAGCAGTGAAGAGCAACCAGGAGCTGTGTCAGCACTGTCCTTGCCTCCTGTGCAGTGTTCCCAGTCTGTCCATGTCAACATGCTCTGTCTCATTTTGGGTTTGAACATGCCTTCTGACAGATTTGTACTTGCAATATGTATTATTCCGTGTGCATTTACACACACACACAGCTGGGTGCTGTGGAGAAGCCGGAGCAGCAGAGCCTCAGAGCACAGGGAGCCTCACCTTTTGTCGTGGTTTGGCCCAGCCAGCACAGCAGCACCACGACAGCCTCTCGCTCGGTGCCCCCATTCACCTCCACCCTCATCAGGATGGCCGAGGCCCCAGCGAAATGAGAGTAAAAAGATCAGCAAGGTTGTTGTGGATGGAGACAAGGACAGGGAGGGCTCACTGCCAGTTGCGCTTCCGGGCAGAACAGGCTCCAGTGCTGACTGAGAGAGGAAAGGAGCAAAGTTTATTCTACAAGAAACAGAATGGACTAAAAGCAAAAAGGGAGCAGGATGATGAGAAAATTACAACCAGCACTTTAAGATCTCCCTCCCCCATCCCTCCTTTCTTCCCGGGCCCAGCTCACTGCTCCCGATATCTCTCCCTCCTCCCCCTCAGCAGCTCAGGGGGGCAGGGAATGGGGAATGTGGTCAGTCTCTCACAGATGGGCTCTGCTGCTTCTCTCTGCTCAGAT
>WBNH01005594.1:9105-21344 GCA_013401255.1 Urocolius indicus | reverse complement strand
AAGAAGGGACAGAAGAAGGAAGAAGCAGGAAAAAGATGGAGGAAAAACCCTCCGATTCTTCTTAAAAAGTGATCGTGGAGGCGTCTAATTAGCTCAGCCCCAGCAGTGGGTCTGGCTCAGAGCTGGGGAGAGTTGCAAACAACTTCTTACAGGAGCCTTTACAGCCCCATCTCCCTGACCACAAAAGGCTGTCATGTCAAACCATGACACCTTTACACCCATGTACAGCTCCTTCACTGGTGCTTGTGTACAGGACTAAAACCAGCAAGATACACCTTATACTGGGGGAGGGGGGGTTCTGCTGGAACGTTCAAGAGCCTGCTTGTACCCAGAGGGGTGTTGGTGTGGCCCATGGCAGGATGGTGGTGGCCTGTCTGGGCCTCCTGCCATGGATGCTGGCACAGGAAGAGGAGGGAGCCTTCCCTGCACAATGAGCCATTGAAAAATGAGCAACCAACACACACCCCCCCCCAGGTCTTGAGTCGTAGCCCATGTCTCTGGGAACAGCTCAGGAGCCCCAGCAGCCTCGTGTCAGGTGTTGCTTTCAGAGCTGGAGGGCTCACAGTCAGTTGTTCTCAGCCTGTGCTGCAGATGAAGTGAGCGACAGCAGCTGGGAGCCCTGGAAATGCAACCCAATAGCAGCTACAAACTCCAGTGGTTTGGATTCATTCTGCTGCTCTGGGCCAAGGGGTTGTTGTAACCTCCTCACAGCTGGGCACAGATAAGCTCCTGGGTCTCAATTCCCTCCCTGTCCCAAAGAGGTGAGGTCCCTCCCTTCAACCACATCCACCAGCTTCAGGTTAAAGTTTAAGTGAGAGGGTCCTTTGAGGGAAGGATCTGGATAGCGTGTCCTCAGCAAAGCCTTGAGGTTCCTCAGTGTCCTAAGGCTTTGCTGCCTTTGTTGCTCTGCAGAGAGCTGCAGCTGGTGAGTAGAATGGGAAAGAAAAGCCATCAAAGCCCTCAGCATCTGCCCAGGCAGGCTCAGGCATCCCTGTGTGCCAGCAGCACGGGCCTGGGGCTGGAGGGGGGTGAAAGCCAAAGCACGTTCCCAAGTAACACAGCCACAGGAAAAAAAGAAGTGAAAAGGGCTTTGTTATCATCCACAGGAATCCCCACATCACCCTTCCAAAGATCAGCCAGTGAGCTGTGATGGAAATGGTTCTGTGCCACAACTGAGGGCAGACGGTGCCAGCCACGGCAGCTTTGCACCGTGGAGGATGCTCCTTGAGTGCAGCTCCTCCTGCCCAGGGCTGTGCCAGAGCCTGTGTGAGGGCTTTGTGCCTTTACCCCTCCTCTATGGCACTTCTGCCCTGGCCCTCTTGGCTCACACCAGGAGTGTTTGTGTCACTATTTACTCAAAAGGGGTTTTTTTTAGGCTTCCCCTTGTGTTGTGCTGCCACGCTCGTGGCAGGAAAGCTGCAGGAGCCTCATGCTCTTCCTCCTTTGGGTTTATCTGGTAGGGGAAAAACAGCTGATGCCTGGCCCAGCTCCCTCATTCCTGCAGGTGTTCAAGAGCAGAGTGGTTTGGCAGCCGTAGGGGAAGAGGCACAGCAAGTTCTGGCAGCTGCTTGTGCACTGGGGTGACGGGGAGGGAGCTGCTGCATCCTGCTGCCAGCCGGGCTGTGCGTGGTCAGCAGCATCACTCAGTGCTTTTGCAATGTGATGTTTGACCTTTCTCACGCCACACAGCAGCTTATCCTGCAGTCGCTGCTCATTTGAAGAGTTTCCTTCCCCTCTTCCCCCAGCGGTGGCTCAGCCTGAGTCACGCTCAGAGGTTCTGCTCAGTCTCACGGTAGAAGGGAATTTGCAGCGGTCAGGAGGCAAAAACAAGACCTGCTGCTGCCAGGGGCACACTCACTGCCTTTGCTTTGCTTTGCTGCTCGTTGCTTTGCTGCTGGCTGCTGGTTTTCTTGCAGCCTGACATCAGTTGTCTCTGCAACCCTGCTGTGCCACGTGCTCTGAAAGCTCCCGTGTCTCTGTGTGAGCTCTGCTGCACTCCCCTGCCAGCCCCAGCTTTCCAATAGCCTTATTTTTAAGCTGCTTCTCCCTGCAGTGAAATCTGTCTCCTTCATCTCCTGCCAAGTCCCTTGGTGTTCCAAGGGGAGCACCCTGGTACAGGTTGGGAGCCTGTGAGGGCTGTACATTGTGATGCTGGGCTGTGCAGTGTGATGCTGGGCTGTGCAGTGTGATGCTGGGCTGTGCTGTGGGCTGTTGGCAGCACAGGAGGGGGCGTTTCTCTGCTTTGGATATCAGAGGCCATTGCAAACCAAGCAAGCAAGCAAGGGAAAGAACCTCCTGTGCTCTGAGATGCTGCAGCTCCCTGTTGGGCTTGCCTGGGCTGGGAGCAGTTGGGTGCACTGGGAAGAGTTGAAGAGCTGTACTGGGAGTGTCAGTCTGCAGGGCATTGAGGGAGTTGCTGTCCATCAGCTTCAGATGGGGGGCTGTGGCATCCAGTGCCACACACACACAGCTCCCAGGAGCCTCCTGAGCTCATGCTGCACACATGGGGTGGGCTCAGCAAAGCTGTGGCTTCCACTGAAACGTGCTCGGCACCTCAGAGTTTGGCTCCCAGCTCTTCAGCACACACGGTGCTGCTGTTTCTGTCCAGCCCAGCCTTGGCCTCACCTTTGTGGTGCCCTCAGTCAGCTGTGAGAGCCTCATGGCCGGCTCAAAGCAGCATCCAGAGCACAGCTGGGTGGCATTTAGTGAGCACCAGGCTGGGGAGGATTTGCTGCTGTTTTATAAGAGCAACATGGGCTGGAAGCTCTCTGGAAGGGAATTCATCTCCAACGTGAAGCACAGCAGCACGTGTGGCAGAGCTCAGGGGCTGGGGGGGTCCTGTGGAGCTGTTCTGGGTTTGATTCCATCACTGGCTGCTCAGGGTGAAGCAGGATCCTCTCCTGCTGAGCTTTGGGGTGCAGCAGGACCCTCCCCTGCTGGGGTTTGGGGTGCAGAAGGAATCTCTGCTGCTGAGGTTCAGGGTGCAGCAGCACTTTCTCGTGCTGAGGTTTGAGGTGCAGCAGGACTCTCCCTTGCTGGGGTTTGGGGTGCAGCAGCACTTACCCCTGCTGAGGTTTGGAGTGCAGCAGGACTCTCCCCTGCTGAGGCTAAGCTAGGTTTGTGGCACAGGGCAGTTCCCACAGGTACCTCCTCCGACCAGACCCACTCAGGGCTTGGGCTGGAGCCACACAGCCCCTCAGGCCAGCATGGGCTAGGGCTCCCTGTCCTGAAGACACATGGTATAAGCCCCCTAAGATGGGCCAAATGTGACTCTGTGCAAATGTTGTTTAGGGCTTTTCTTCTCCTTGTCTCACTCAACAGGTCCTCTGGGCAGTTTTTGTGGGTAGAAATCTCCTACATTGCTAATTTCTCCATCCAAGCAAGAAGCATCCTTTGAGCCAAAGAGAGTTCCAGGCTGGGGAACAGCCCAAAGCACTCAGAACTCCCTCATCCCAGAGACATTTACCACTGACTGCAGCAGTGTGTGTGCTGGCTCAGAGCAGCCTGAGCTCCCAGCACACGATTCCCCTTGGTACTGAATCCTGAAGTCACTCAGGGGAAAGGCTGAAGAGTTGATTTTTTACCTTTGCAGCACAACTTGCAAGCACCAAACCCTCCTGGTGAGGGGCAGCAGAGTTTTTCTGGGCTCACCACAGACAGTGCCTTAGCTTGTTCCCAGCACTGTGACTGGGGCATTCACTTTCCAGGTCTCAGGTAGCACAAACCAGCAGCCCAGAGGCACTTGAGAGTATTAGACCCCATTCAAAACTCATGGAGTGGAAGCTGCAGGTTCTTTGGCGAATGGATTGGATGGAAGGGCTGGAGATTTGCTGCTGGCTGAAGCTCTCAGCTGGGCAGGGAAAGCTGTTTCATTTGGGGTGAGAAGGTGGATCTGTGCTGGTGTTTCCCTCAGGGGTATGTGCTGAGCAGAGACCAGCTGGCAGGGGCTCTGGGGAGAGCTGGACAGGCCTGTTCTGTGCTTCTCCTGCTGACTTTCTGACCAGTTTGAATGAGGAAAATAAACCATCTCCCCCTTTTTGTTGGGTTATCTCATGAGCAGCTGCCTCAGCTCGTTACTAGAGGGCTCTGCAGGGATGAGCACAACCTCCCTCCTCTTTTCTGTACAAGAATCAACTGTGTTTCCCTGTGACTGGTCCCTGTCACAGCTTCCCTGACACCAGTGTGAGAACCTGAGGGAAACATGCTGCATGTCCAGTGTATTGTTGTGTTTGGTGCTGATCAGGAGAGAATGAGCCTTCCTCTCACTTCAGAGTCAGGGGCTTTTCTAAAGGACAAACCCTTCCCCATCTGTCTGTGACCTTTCTCAGAGGTATGACAGATCTTTCCTCCTGTAGCTCTGCTGCTCGTGGCTCCAGAAGCTCCTGAGGAACCCTCTGGATGCTGCTGAGCACGTGGCAGCGCTGTGGGTTTGGGCCAGATGCTCCTCAGCAGACCTAAACCTGCAGCATCATTTAACCACAGGCCCTGCTGTGGGCAGCACAGAACTCATGGGTGAGCCCATGGGGATCCATCACCAGGAAGGCTGCGTGAGCTCCTGCTCCCATTCTGTCCTTGTTAGTGCATGGCCATGGCTAGAGGCTGTGCCCACCAGGGCTTGGGTTGATAACACAGAGCTTGGGGAGTCCCCCCTGGGTACGGACCTGCACTGGAGGCTGAGTGTGAGGGGGAGCTGTGCTGCTCTGTGGCCAGGAGCCCTGAGTGGGGAGCAGCAGCAGGGGGGCACAGTCAGCAGACCTCATGGCCTCCTGCTCAGTGGTCCTGTCCCCATGAGCCTTGTCTTTCAATCCTCTTCCAGCAGCCCTTGTGTTCAGCAGTCCTCACACACAGTGCTCCTCGTGCTCTTCAGGGTCAGGGGTCTTCATGACCAGTGGCCCTCATGGACCTCAGGGTCAATCATCCCTGTGGTCAGTGGTCTTTGGGGTCCTCAGGGTCCGTGGTCTTTGGGGTCAGTGGTCCTCAGGGTCTTCAGGGTCAGTGGTCTTTGGGGTCCTCAGGGTCAATGGTCTTTGGGGTCCGTGGTCTTTGGGGTCCTCAGGATCAGTGGTCTTAGGGGTCAGTGGTCTTTGAGGTCCTCAGGGTCAGTAGCTTTGTCGTCTGTGGTCGTTGTGGTCAGTGGTCCTCAGCGTCCTCAGGGTCAGTAGCTCTGTGGTCTGTGGGCCTTGTGGTCAGTGGTCCTCAGCGTCCTCAGGGTCAGTGGTCTTTGGAGTCCTCAGGGTCAATGGTCTTTGGGGTCAGTGGTCTTTGGGGTCCTCAGGGTCAGTAGCTTTGTGGTCTGTGGTCTTTGTGGTCAGTGGTCCTCAGGGTCCTCAGGGTCAGTGGTCTTTGTGGTCAGTGGTCTTTGGGGTCCTCAGGGTCAATAGTCTTTGTGGTCAGTGGTCATTGTGGTCCTCAGGGTCAATGATCTTTATGGTCAGTGGTCTTTGGGGTCCTCAGCGTCAGTGGTCTTTGTGGTCAGTGGTCTTTGGAGCCCTCAGGGTCAGTGGATTTGTGGTCAGTGGTCCTTGTGGTCCTCAGGGTCAGTGGTCCTTGTGGCCAGTGGCCACGTTGAGTGACCCCCAGCGTATGGCAGTGACTGTGCACTGAAGCTTAGAACTCCTTTCCCTGCTCACCTCCAGGCTGAGCTCTCGACAGCAGCCTGTGAGGGAGGTGCTGGGACAGCCTGGGGAAGTGGCTTTGTGCAGGAATGGCCCATTCTCAGCCCAGCTCAGGCAGCAGCTGAGCCCTGGCCAGGGAAAGGGCTGGTGGCAGCTCGAGGAGCAGGATGAGCCCTTAGTGGGGATGAGGCAGAGTCTGGAACACGCTGCTGTCTGTCCTTAGGAAACACAGGCACTGGGGTTCCCTCCAAGTGCATTAGAGAGTCACAGGATGAGCTCTTTCAGCCCATGGGGTGCAGCCTCTGTCCCAGCCCCATCACCCACCAGCCCATTGCCCTCAGTGCAACACCCACCCAGCTCTGAAACCCCTCCAGGGACGGGGACTCCAGCATCAACCTGGACAGCCCCTTCCAATGCCTGACAGCCCTGGCAGCACAGAAACTCCTCCTCACATCCAATCAAAGAGCATAAACCCGACTGCTTAGTTCCTGCTAGGAGCTGCTGCCTGTGACACAGGCATCACAGGGGAAACTGCTGTGAGCTGAAAGCATCAGCAGTTTAAGACAGACTAGTGAACCACAGCTCTGCCTCTACCAGGGCATCAGCCACAACTTCTCCCCCCCACACTCCAGGGCAAGGTGTTTGTGCTCACTGAGATGCTCCCCAGCTCCTGGGATAAGAGCTGAGCTTTGGGGGGAGGGTTTTGTAGCTTCATTTTGTCTCATTTCTGACTCTTACTTCACCTTTTATAGCTCAGATCCATGAGACCACCCTTCCCTTCCCTGCCCTCCCCCTGCCATGGGCCCAGGGGCTCAACTGCCTCCTCTCACCAGTCACTGTGTCACCTTTCCTGCACTGGCAGCACCTTCAGTGGCTCCTCTGACACAACCCCCGTGGGCTTTGGGGCTTGGGGCTGCCCACTGCTACGTGCCAGGGCTGGATTTGACTCCCCCATCTCACCGTGGACCCCACATTGTGCTTGGGGTGAGCACAGGCAGGGCCAAACCTCCCCTCAGCAGTGCCAAAGCCGGGCAGAGAGCTCTGGTGCCTTTGCTTGAGTCGGGAAGGGGCAAGTTCTTCTCGTTCCAGCTGTGCAACCAGCTCGTGTTTGATCTGCAGAGAGCCAGGAGATGGGGAAGGGGAAGAAGGTGGCTGTGCAGAAGAGCCCCAGGCTACCATGATGATAATGACACCTTTCCAGCCTCCTCTGTTGTTCTGAGCGCCTTACAGCCATCCACACCCCTGCCACTGAAGGGCTTTCTGTCCCTTGTGGCTTCTTTCCCCTTCCTTCCTCCTCCTCCCAGACCTCAGCTGTGCTTTGCCCCTCGGTGACTCTTGCTCCCTGAGTTCCCCCTGTGCTTCCCACCTGGGCTGCAGCAGCTCATGGCTCTCCCTTGCTGGCCTTGCCTGTGGGCAGGTGAATTGAGGGTGATTTGAGGTGATTTGAGGTGAATTGGGGTGATTTTAGGTGATTTGAGGTGATTTGAAGTGAACTGAGGTGATCTGAGGTGAATTGGAGGTGAATTGAGGTGATTTGAGGTGAATTGGGGGGGATTTGAGGTGATTTGAGGTGAATTGAGGTGAACTGAGGTGATTTGAGGTGAACTGAGGTGAGTTGAGGTAAATTGAGGTGAACTGAGGTGATTTGAGGTGATTTGAGGTGAATTGGGGGTGATTGATTTGAGGTGAATTGAGGTGAACTGAGGTGATTTGAAGTGAATTGGGGGTGATTTGAGGTGATTTGAGCTGATTTGAGGTGATTTGAGGTGAATTGGGAGTGATTTGTGGTGATTTGAGGTGAATTGAGGTGAATTGAGGTGATTTGAGGTGAATTGAGGTGATTTGAGGTGATTTGAAGTGAATTGGGGGTGATTTGAGGTGAATTGAGGTGATTTGAGGTGAATTGGGGGTGATTTGAGGTGAACTGAGGTGGTTTGAGGTGAACTGAGGTGAATTGAGGTGATGTAGGGGCAGGGCGGAGGGCTGCCAGTCGCAGCCGCGTCGGCACCAGCTCTGTCTCCACTGCCAGCTCAGTCCCACACAGGAGGGACGTGGCTGGGGGTCTGGTGTGCCCAGGCTGAGGGTCCTGGGCTGCCCTGGAGGAGGGTGATGCAGGGAGAGGGGTGCTGGGGCTGGCACAGCACAGCACAAGCCCCACAGAAGCCCTGGGACCAGCGGCCGCTCCGGCAGCTCCTGTCCCTTGTCCTGTGTCAGATGTTTTTGTCCCTCAAAGGTGGGAGAAAGTGCTTTAAAGGCACCTCCGAGGCTGGTGACACCTGGCTCTGTGCTCAGCTCTGATGTTTCACGGGAAGGGTGTTGTTATTTAAGGTGTGATTTAAATCAAAGGCTCCTCTGTGGGTGCAGCCCTGGGAGTGTTTTCCCCTTGAGAGGCAGGAGCCCTCCCCAGCCAGGCTGAGGGAAGGAAAAGCAACTGCTGCTGCAGGACAAGCCACTGAGAAGAGCCTGGAAAGGTGCTGAGGAGCTTTTCACTCTCACAGTGAACCCTTCAGCAGCAGCAGGGTGGGGAAGGGGCTGAGAAGATGCCGCTGTGAGACAGGGAGATGCTGGAGCTGGAGCTAGAGCTGGCTCTTGGGCTCATCCCAGGGCTGGATGGGGCTGGGGCTGTGAGTTTGTGCTCATCCCAGGGCAGTGGGGCTGCTTGGGGCTGTAGCTGTGGGTTTGGGCTCATCCCAGGGCCGTTTGGGGCTGTGACTGTGAGTTTGGGCTTGTCTCAGGGCAATGGGGCTGCTTGGGGCTGTGTCTGTGGGTTTGGGCTCATCCCAGGGCCGTTTGGGGCTGTGACTGTGAGTTTGGGCTTGTATCAGGCAGTGAGACTGTTTGGGGCTGTGTCTGTGGGTTTGGGCTTATCTTGGGGCAGTGGGGTAGTGGGGCTCTGGGTTGCAGTGGGGTGTTCAGGGCTGTGTGTGTGGGTTTGGGCTCATCCTGGGGCTGTGAAGCTGTTGGGTTGCAGTGGGGTGTTTGGGGCTGTGGCTGTGGGTTTGGGCTCAGCCCAGGGTCATTTGGGGCTGTGGCTGTGGGTTTAGGGTCATCCTGAGGCTGTTTGGGATGTGTCTGTGGGTTTGGGCTAATCCTGGGGCTGTTTGGGGCTGTGACTGTGGGTTTAGGATCATCCTGGGGCTGTCTGGGGCTGTGTCTGTGGGTTTGGGCTCCTCCTGGGGCCGTTTGGGGCTGTGTCTGTGGACCTGCCCTGCAGTGTTTCTCAGACAATGCAGACACAGCAGTGGGTGCAGCAGCAGAGCTGAGAGCAGGGACAGACCTGTGCCACGCTGGCAGAGGCTGTGCCAGTGCCTGTGGCACCGGGGTGACGTGGCCTGGCCTTGGGAAGAAGCAGAGAGGTTGCTGGCCTGGCCTTGGTACAGCTTTGGGGCAGGGAGCAGCAGGAGCTGTTGAATAGCTGTGGGGATGGATGAGCTCTGGGGATGGATGAGCCACCCCCAGGAGTGCTTTTGCTTGCAAAGGGTTCAGAAGCAGCAGCTTCACACACCCCTTCCAATAACCTACAGGGCTCTGTCGTCTGTCTGGGCCAGTGATGAGGAACAATTTCACTCCCAAAGAGGTGTCAGCCCCTGTGCCAGGCTGCCCAGGGAGTGCCCGGCCCTGGAGGGATCACAGAGCCCTGGGGCTGAGGTGCTGATGGCTGTGGGTCAGTGCTGGCTGGGGCAGGGCTGGGGGCACAATTGTACACTCGAAGGGCTTCAAAGGGCTTTTTCAACCTCAAGCATCCCGTGACAATCTGGAGTTGAGCTCTGCCTGGGCTGGGCTGGGCTGGACTGGGCTGGGCTGAGTCAGGGAGGTGGGGGGAAGGCAGGGGGTGCCCTGACAGATGGTATCAGAGCATCCCAGAGCCATGGGCAGTGTGAGGGACACTGGGCCACCTCCAGCCCACCTCTGTGGGTGTTTCTGCAGCACACAGGGGAGCTGAGGACACAAACACCCCGAGAGTTGTGGGCTCAGAGCATGAGACAGAAGAGAGCAGAAGAGCCTTTGAAGTGCTGGGAACTGGGGGTGAGTTTCAAGGAAGAAAATGCTTCCTTTTTACCAGCCTTGGTGGTGATTGAAAGAGCAGATTCAGAAGCAAGGAACACCTCCCATTTGCTTGCTGTGCCCGAAAGGCATCCCATGTGCTTCAACAGATTCTCCCTGCAGCACCAGCCCTGTGCCCTGCCTGCAGGAGGCTGTGCCCTGGCTCACACCAGCCCTGTGCCCTGCCTGCAGGAGGCTGTTGCCCGTCCAGAGACAGGCAGCTCTCTTTGGGGAGGGGGCTGCAGTGGCCAGTGCCGAGCATGAGCCAACCCCAGGTGAGGGTGAGGGTCTGCTGGGAGGAGCTGCAGGCACTTGGCTCTTCATCCCCCTTCCTCTGCTCTTCATCTTCAGTTGTTCATGTACCTAGGGGCTGTTTCTAGAGATATCTGTATTTCTAAACTGACCTTAAACCTGTTTTTCTGAGAGCTTTTGGGGCTGTGGGGAACTGGTGGCTGAGGAAGCATCTTGTGCAGCAGCTCAGGGGCAGTGAGGCAGCTCCATGGGGCTGGAGATGGGGAGCACTGGGGCTGGCCAAGTCCTGCTCAGGGCTGGTGCTTGTCCTGGTTTTGTTCTCTGTGAGGCTGATGGGGAGCACTGGGGCTGGCCAAGTCCTGCTCAGNGCTGTTTCTAGAGATATCTGTATTTCTAAACTGACCTTAAACCTGTTTTTCTGAGAGCTTTTGGGGCTGTGGGGAACTGGTGGCTGAGGAAGCATCTTGTGCAGCAGCTCAGGGGCAGTGAGGCAGCTCCATGGGGCTGGAGATGGGGAGCACTGGGGCTGGCCAAGTCCTGCTCAGGGCTGGTGCTTGTCCTGGTTTTGTTCTCTGTGAGGCTGATGGGGAGCACTGGGGCTGGCCAAGTCCTGCTCAGGGCTGGTGCTTGTCCTGGCTTTGCTCCCTGTGAGACTGATGCAAAGGAGGTGGCATCTTGTCAGGTTGGTCCCTGGATTCTGCCTGTGCCCAGAACCCCCCTGAGCAGCACTGGCTGAGATGGGAGGCTTTTCTTCTGGCTCAGATGGTTTCTAAAGCTCCCTTTGGCACAGCCCAGGGCCCAGCAGCAGCTCTGGCAGCTCCAGGCAAGCAGCCTCGTGCCTCAGGCTTTGTGTCCAGGGGCTGGGCCATTCCCACTCGTGCCCATTCCCCATCCCCATCCTCCTCAAGGGGGTTGATTTTGATCTGCTCAGACCAACACAAAGGTCCTTCCTGGGCTCTGACGTTCTGGGCTCCCACCACACGCTGTTGTGTAACCACTGAGCTTGGCCTGTGGATGTCAGACATGGGCTGAGGGAGGTTCAGTGCCCTTGGGCAGGCTCTGGGGAGCTGGAGCCTCAGGAGCTGCATCTCCAGGGCTCTTTAGTCCCTTTTCCCTCTGGGCTGTGGCTCAGGCTCGAGGCCTTTGGCACTTCTGTTACCACAAACCACCCTGGAACTCCCACCAGCTCCTACCTTAGGCCCAAGGACCCCTCCCCCCAAAAAACGCTTCTTTAGTCTAAAAATGAACCAAACCAGTGAGAGTTGTAGTGAGCAAGTGATGGAAGGAGGCTGCAGGGACTGGGCTGTGGGGCTGCCTCCTGGCCTTTGTCCTTTGCTGCAATTGCTCATGGCAGGAGGAGATGCTGGTGGAGCCCGTGGTCCCTGCCATGGTCCTTGTGTCACAGCCCAGGTGGAGCTGTTGCCTGGGCTGTGGAGGGTGCCAGGGGCAGCATCCCTGTGCCCCAGGGGGCAGGAGCTGCTGTGGGTCACAGTGTGGGGATGAGACCCTGGGGGGGTGGGTGAGGGGGGAGATGTCACAGTGCTGGGTGCTCAAACCTGAGCCCACCCTGCACCAGCCCTTTGTGTGTGTCCCAAGGGTGCCCCTGGCTCTGGCTGTGCCCCTGGCTCTGTCCCTGGCTGTGTCTCTGGCTCTGTCCCTGGCTGTGTGTCTGGCTCTGGCTGTGCCCCTGGCTCTGTCCCTGGCTGTGTCTCTGGCTCTGGCTGTGCCCCTGACTCTGCCCCTGGCTGCTCAGGCAGCTGCCCTCAGCATAGCAATAAGAAACACTCATCTGCACAGACTGTGTCCTGGGGGGTGGCCCCCCTGGGACCCCCCACCCCAGGGGAGCCTTTGGCCCCTCTATGCCAGGACAAGGTGTTGGGGGGGTAGTCTCAGGGGGATATTGGGGGTTGCTGAGGGGCCCCAGGGGGTTGCTGGGGTGTCCCAGGGAGATGTTGGGAGACCCCAGAGGGTTGCTGAGAGGTCTCAGGCAGATGTTGAGGGATCCCAGGGGGATGTTGGGGGATCCCAGGGGGATGTTGAGGGGTCTCAGGGGGATGTTGAGGGATCCCAGGGGGTTGCCGAGGGATCCCGGGGGGATTTTGGGGGTTCCCAGGGGGTTGCTGAGGGGTTCCGGGGGGATGTTGGGGGAATCCCAGAGGGTTGCTGAGAGGTCTCAGGGGGATGTTGAGGGATCCCAGGAGGATGTTGAGGGGTCCCAGGGGGATGTTGAGGGGTCTCAGGGGGATGTTGGGGGATGCCAGGGGGTTGCTGAGGGGTCCCAGGGGGATTTTGGGGGATCCCAGGGGGTTGCTGAGGGGTCTCAGGGGG
>WBNH01005593.1:630-38049 GCA_013401255.1 Urocolius indicus | reverse complement strand
AGCCCCCGAGCCCTGAGCCCCAGCCCCTGAGCTCCAGCCCCTGCCCCAGCCCCCGCCGCTCACCGCCCGTGCCCCTCTCTCCTTGCAGTTCTACAATGAGACCGAGGCACGGAAGTACACACAAAAGTACGGGCCAGGGGGCGAGCGGCGGCACAGCCACGTGGGCGATGGAGGGGATGGGGGGGGCTCGTGGGGCTCGTGGAGCAGCTGAGGGGTGGGAGGGGGTCTGGGGACCCCGCTGTGGGGCTCTGGCGGAGGGGCCCTGGCGGGAGGATGGGCTGTGGGAGGCTGAAGCCAGCAGCGAGGGGATGGGGGGGCTGGAGGTGATGGTGCTGGCACAAGGTGGGAGCGTGAAGGTGAGGGTGCTGTGGTGAGGGTGCCGTGGTGAGAGTGAGGGGGCTATGGTGAGGGTGCGATGGGGAGTGGGAGGGTGCTGTGGTGAGGGTGCCATGGTGAGAGTGAGGGTGCTATGGTGAGGGTGCTATGGGGAGTGGGAGGGTGCTGTGGTGAGGGTGCCATGGTGAGAGTGAGGGTGCCATGGGGAGGATGAGGGTGCTATGGTGAGGGGGAGGGTGTCATGGTGAGAGTGAGGGTGCCATGGTGAGAGTGAGGGTGCCATGGGGAGAGTGAGGGTGCCATGGGGAGGATGAGAGTGCTATGGTGAGGGTGAGGGTCCCGTGGTGAGGGTGCTGTTGTGAGGTGGGTTCCCGTGCCACGGCCGTGCCTTGCAGCTCCCGGGTGGTGCAGATCCAGTCGCAGATGTCGGAGCGAGCTGTGGAGCTGCTGGGACTGCCCGAGGACCGGCCCTGCCTCCTCCTGGATGTGGGGTGAGTGGAGTGGGGTCTTGCCTCCTCCTGGCTGTGGGGTGAGTGGGGCCCTGCCCTGTGCTGTGGCTCATGGCACAGCAAAGGCTTTGGCTGTGGTGACCCTGGGGCCAGGCGAGTGCTTGGGGATGGGGATCACCCAGGCTCGCAGCACCAGCACCCCTGCTGTGGGCTGAAGAAGAGGGGTGGGTTGCAGCTGGCTGGTGTGGCCAGGACCATGATACCTGTGCTTTTTCCCCCCCCTTTTCCTCCCTTCAGCTGTGGCTCTGGGCTGAGTGGGGATTACATCTCTGAAGAAGGGCACTACTGGATTGGCATGGACATCAGCTCTGCCATGCTGGGTGAGACGGCCCTGCCCCCCTGCCTTCACCTCACAGGGGGTCCCCAAAGGGGTGAGCTGGTTACCTGACACATGCTGCTGCTTTGCAGACGTGGCTGTGGAGAGGGAGGTGGAAGGAGACCTTCTCCTTGCAGATGTGGGTCATGGCATTCCCTTCAGGCCTGGCACGTTTGATGGCTGCATCAGGTGAGTTTGTGTACACAAGTGGGCTCTCGACTTTCTACATGAGTGCCCTGTCTGGGCAAAAGTGGTCTGTGTGTGGTTCCTAACAGAGGAGCCTGGCTGTCCCTAGCAGCTGCTGAGCCTCCAGAGGGGTTTGTGTTAACTGCAAAACAGGAGCCAAAGCCACATGGAGAAAGTGGAATCGTTCCCCTGAAGCTGAGCACACGCTTAGTGCTGAAGTGAGCTCAGAGGGAGGGACAGGCTCTGTGCCCAGTGCTGCCTCAGTGTCCTGAGGAGGGATCTTGTTTTCTTGCAGTATTTCCGCCGTGCAGTGGCTTTGCAATGCTGACAAGAAGTCCCACAGCCCTCCAAAGCGCCTCTATCGCTTCTTCTCAACCCTTTACACTGCCTTGGTAAGTGTTGTGCTGTCCCAGCCTGCTCTGCATCCTCCCTGCTGCAGGGCAGTGGGAGAAGTGCTAAGGTAGCTACGTTGAGTGAGTGTTGCTGTGAGCACCCATCTCCCACCTCCTGCCCTCTGTGCAGGGGCTGCTGCCTGCACCGACACGTTTGTCACTGACTTTTCTCTGCCACAGGCACGAGGATCCCGAGCTGTCCTGCAGCTGTACCCTGAGAACTCAGAACAGGTACCCCTGGGGCAGAGGTTAGGGGCAGCACCAGGCAGACAAAGCCTGTGCTCTTTGGGGCTGTGAGTGCATTGTGCTTCTGCTTCTTTCCCCAGCTGGAGCTCATCACAGCCCAAGCCATGAGAGCTGGTTTTACTGGAGGGATGGTGGTGGATTACCCCAACAGTGCCAAAGCCAAGAAGTGAGTGCCTGAAGTCAGCAGGGACTGGCTTTATCCCAGGCTGTTCTCTCTCCCATGACACAGTCCTGGACAGAGGTTACCCCCTTAGATCTGACTCTCTTACAAACAAACTGTCTTGCTTGGGGCTGGCAGTGGCATGCTGAATCCTTGTTCTTCTTTGCAGGTTCTTCCTGTGTCTCTTTGTCGGGACGTGTGGCCCGTTGCCAAAGGTGAGGAGCTCTGTGAGCAGAGGAGTTGCCCTCCTGGCTGCTGGGGGGTGTGGAAGGGCTGTGGGTGAGCGTGGGAGCCACGCAGCTCTGGCTGTGCCCACGTCACTTGGTTGCTGCCAGTTTGCTGCAGCTCCAGTCCCTGCCTTTGCAGAGCCCTGGGTGCCTCTCGGTGTAGGGGCAGGGTGGCTCTTGCCTCTGTCTGCTGCAGAGGAGAGCAAAACTTGCCCATTTTGCTTTTCAGGGCCTTGGTACTGAGGGTGCTGATGAAGAGCTACACCAGGCAAAGTTCACCAATGAGAGGTATCGTGTCGGGGGGGGAAGCTGCAGGTTCTCCCCAGGCAAGGGAGGGGGTCTAAGGGTTGGGTGTTGCTGGCTGAGGAGCAGGAGGCCTCTTGGCACAGGGTTAGTTTGGAGGGCTTTGCTGTGGCATCTTGGGGCTGCTGGTGGTGCTTTTCCAAGAGCTACAGCTGGGCTTTCAGCTTGAGCTGCCCTTTGTGTCTGGCACTTGTGTCTCCAGCTCGGTGCTCTGCAGTGGTGATGGTGGGGGGGGGAGTTCACAGTGCTGGTGCGTTCTGTTGGGGGCACAGGCTGCTGTGCCTGAAGCCTGCTGTTCCTTTTCTTCTGCTGTCAAATTCTTTGCTTAGCTCTGCTTAGCTGTGACCTGGAGGGGGGTTTCTCCAGCTGGCCAAGTCTTTTCCCATGGTAGTGGTGCAGGGAGGAGCCCCTCTTGCAGCCAGTGGGAGAGACAAACAAAAAGAAGAGGGAAGTCGTCGTGGCTGCCAGGAGCTCGTGGCTGCCGTGTTTTCCTGCCTCTTACACTGCCCACTTAGTCCAGGGGGTACTTGGGCTTGGAGGGCAGCTTCCTGAGAAGCCTGCTGGGAACAGACAAGGGGAAAGTGGTTGTGCTTGAGCCTCAAGGTCCCCAGGCTGCTGTGTGTCAGGTCTGGCACAGGGCAGTGCTGGGCTGCCAGCCCAGGGGAGCTGCTTTGCTGAGGCTGAGGGTATGCCCTGCTCTGAGTGGCAATGCTCCAGAGCAGAGCAGACCAGTGTACCCCTGCCCCTGGCCTCCTCTCCATGCTCTGTGTGTGTGTGTGTATGTGCTGCAGGACACGCTTCAGAAACACCAAGGGCAAGTCGGTGAAGAAAAGCCGCGACTGGATCCTTGAGAAGAAGGAACGGAGACGGCGCCAGGGCAAGTGAGTCCCGAGTCCCTGTCTCAGCTGAGGCTGCCTGTGCTTGCTCTGTCACCCCCTTCAGAGCGCAGCCCTGAGCTTGCTGCCCTTCCCCTGCCAGGCTCCGGGGCCTGTGCTCAGCTGCTCTGTGCTTGCCTCGGCAGGGAGGTGCGGGCAGACACCAAGTACACGGGCCGCAAGCGCCGGCCTCGCTTCTGAAGGACTCTGCAGCTGCTGCCCTGTGAGATGCTGTGTTGGAGCCTCCTGGGGAGGGCACAGACGGGCACCCCGGGCCTGGGACTTGCTGGGACACGTCATGGTGACTCTTGAAAGTATTAAACTGGCTTCAGTGCTGCCCATCAGCCAACTGCAAAGCTTCCAGTCCTGTGTTCCTGGCGGAGTGGCAGACGGTGCTCTGCCCACTCGCTGTCTGCAGTGCCACTGCTCGGCTCTTCCTGAGCGTGCAGCGAGCCATCTGGAGCTCCAGGTGAGCCAGAGCCCTCCTTCCAGCCTCCTCACTAAACACTCAACCAGGCACCAGTGTCACTGCTCTTTGTGTCCTGCCTCAGCGCAGGAGAGTGCTGGGGTGGGAATGTAGCACCCTGCCAGCCTCCCCTCTGCCCCTCAGCACAGCCAGGCAGGAGGAAAACGTGTGGCCTACGAGGGCAAATCCTCCTCCTGGCACAAGTGTGATCCCTGTGCCATCTGCTCCCATGGGCAGCTGGCACCAGGCCCAGCCCGTGGGTGTTTGGGGGACTGCAGGGGCTGCCTGCCCTTCCTCCCTGCCCCTCACACACACACACACACAGAGGTGCCAGCCACAGCTTTACAGTTACAAATGTTTATTCTACATAAAAATTCCACAAAATGGGAAGCTGTTTTTTGCACCCAAAGCTTTGGGAGGAGAAGGGGAGGCTAGCAAGGGAGGGAAAGGGTGAAGGAGAGAAGAGGCAACATACAGTGTCATCCAGCCCAGTGAGACAGAGCAAGCTAGGGTCAAGATCCACATAGAAAACAAGGACACTTAGCTCACAGTACAGCAACAGTACAACTCCACGGGGGGAGGGGGGGCTGGGAAAGCCTTCAAGTACATTAATTACAAAAACAAACCCCCAAGCCCACTCCCCAGGTGGAGTGCAGCTGTGTGTGCCCCACACTGCTCCTGCAGCCCTGCAGGACTCCCTCTGCCCCAGGACACGGGGAGGGGGGAACCCAAAGGGCAGAGGAGCCTGGAGGGGCTGGGGGGGGGGCTGGAAAGAAAGAGTGAAACGTCTCCCCAAAGCACAACCACGCAGTTGGTGAGTTGGTCTGTACATGCAACGAGGGTCAAAGGGACCAAACGGGGTTTCCCGGAGCACAGCGGGGAATTATTGCACCAGAACACCCTCCCCTGGCAGCCAGGTTGGGGGCAGCCGCCCCTCTGGCATCCCCACTGCTGCCCACAGCACCAGCAGCACCAGCACCCCGGCCCCAGCAGCAGCTCAGGGGCTGCCAGCCCTGCTGGTACTGCCAAGGAAGGAGCGAATGCCACAGGCTGCCCCCTCCCAGGGCTGTTCTTGGCCCTGCAGCCCTCCTGGCCTGGCAGCCTGTGCCACAAAAGCTGCTGCTGCTGCTGCTTGGAAGAAAAGCCCAGAGCTGCCTGGTGCAGTGGGCATGGCTGGGGGCAGTGAGGCTGACTGGTGCAGTGGGCTGGGGGCAGTGAAGCTGCCTGGGGGCAGTGGGCACGGCTGGGGGCTTGGCCCAGCCTGGAGCAGCCCCACCAGCAGCGTTATTGCTTCCCAGAGGAGGGGCCCTGGCTGGCTGTGGCGGCAGCAGCTGGGGCAGGGCTCGGGCATCACCTCCAGCTCCCTTCCCTGGGGCTTCAGGCAGCCCCCCAGAGCTGGGCTGCAGGCAGGGGAGCTTGGGCTGAGCTGCACGGGCACCGGGCTGGACACGAGCTGGGGGCTGTGCTGGGGGAGAGCAGAGCCTGGGCTGCAGCTGGGGAAGGCAGCACCCACAGCCCTTCCTCATGCACAGCCGGGCTGGGGCAGCCCTGCCCTGCCACCACAGCACCCGCGTGGGGCTGGGAGCTGGGCCCCAGCTGCCCACCCTGCTCTGGACTCCTCTGTGGTGCTTTGGCATGTGCAAGGGCTGGCTACAGCCCTGCAGTCTCCAGAGGAACGCTGAGGGCGGTGGCAACACGGGGCCAGCGGGCTTGGGCCACCCCACAGGGGCTGCATCCCTGCAGTGGGCACGGCAGGGGCACAAGGCAGCTCCTGCAGCACCCACCGAGCACGGGCACTGCTGGGCAGCCCAGGGGGAGCAGGCAGAAGGGCACAGGGGCAGGAGGAGGTGGCAGGGGCACAGGCGGGTGCCAGGAGGAGGTGGCAGGGGCACAGGCGGGTGCCAGGAGGTGGAAGAGGCAGCTGGGTGCTGCCCTGATGATGTGGTGGGATAGAGGAGGAAGGATGCTGCTGCTCCTCGCTCACAGGGAGGTGGATGCAACAAGGGCTGCTCCTGGGACCACAAGAGGAGCAGGCCCAGCTGCCTCCAGTCCCCACGCACACCCCCAGCCCCAACAGCCAGAGCTCAGGCCTGGGGGGCAGCAGGAGCCATGGCCATGGTGTGCCAGGGCTGAGAACAGAGCCACGAGGCCTTGGTGCAGGGCGAGTGGCCGGTGAAACACGCTGGCCTTGATGAACCTGTGCTGCACCAGTGTCTGCTGAGGCCTGTCCTCGTCCCCCCAGCAGCAGCTCCTTAGCCCACACGGCTCTGCCTGGCACCCACCTCCAGCAGCAGCAGCAGCACGTCCAGCCCCTGGCACCCAGCTCAGAGCAGGGGCAGAGCAGCAGGGATGGAGCCCCGTGGCCAGGGCAGAGGCAGCCCTGGGGTAGAGCCCCGGGAGCAAAGGGGTTTGCAAGCACAGACAGGGCTGACAGACACGAGAGCTCTGGCTGGAGGTGCTGGGGAAGCTGGGGGAGGTCGGCTGGGTGCTGTGCTCCCCAGGTCCCCCCCCCAGCACCTTTCAGCAGACCCTCCCCAGCCCCTGCTGCCACTGACCTCTCCCAGCACAGGCACAGCGGCAGCACCCCAGGGCAACCCACCCGAGGCTGGAGTAGCGATGAGAGCTTGGGTTTCCCCATCCCAGGGACACCCCTGGCACCCATCACAACCCCCTGGCACCCTGCCTGTGCCCGGGGCCGGTGCTCCCTCCGCGCAGACTCACCACACACAGCCATGTCACAAACAACCATGCACCACGAAGCGGGGGCCCGGCCCGGTCCGGCGCTGCTGCCCACGCACAGTCCCGGCAGCTGCCTCAGCCGAAGATGCCGCCGAAGGTGGAGGCGATGACGATGCCCAGGATCACGCAGCAGATGATGATCATGATCTTCTTCTGCTCGGGTATCCCAGCAGGAGAGAGGGGAGAGGAGCCCATCAGTGTGTGTGTGTGTGTGTGTAGGGAGGGGGCATTGCCAGCTGCCCTCTTCCCGTCAGCCCTTGAGCAGCTCCTTGGGACCCACAGGGGTATCGGTAACCCTGGGGCAGGGATGGGCATCCCCTGCTCCTCCCTCAGCCCTGTGCTGGCCGAGGTGAGCTGGGAGCCTGTGGGTCCCTGAGCTGATCCAGGCCCAGCTCTGGGGCTGCAGCCAGGCAGCTGCCACTGTGCCCAAAGTCCCTTTCTTGGCTTTGTTAGTTTTGGTGAGGGACGTGGTTGAGGATCCCATAGGATCCACCTTGCCCCCACCTTCCTCCCCCCCAGCCCCCCATCCCGCTGCCAGCAGCTGTGCCCCAGCACACATCCAGCCCTGCAGCCCCCCAGTGCCCACTTCCCCGTGGGACAGGCTCAGGGTGGCAGCGGCGCCGGCACTCACCCGTCTGGCTTTGCTCTGGTACTTCACGGCCTTCTTGGTGTCGGACACGGCGCGTTCCACGTAATCCACCGAGTGCTCCACGTTGTACTCGATGCGGTCGATCATCTCGCCCTGCAGAGCGGGCACAGAGCCCAGGAGCCCCCCCACGGGCATCAGCTCCCCGGCGCCCCATGGCCGTCACCCTGCAGGGGACAGAGGTGGTGTGGGCAGGCTGCAGGCAGCCAGCGCCCTGCGCCCACGGGCTCTGCCTCTGAGGCTCCCCGGCCCGACCCTGGCCCGCTGGTCACCCTCCCTGATCTCTCAGGTGACATCAAAGGCATGACAAGGTTCACACTGACACTGGGCAGCATGCTGCAGCAACCAGGGGTGTGGGGAAGCAAAGGCTGCACCAGGAGTGGGGCGAGGGCTGCTCATAGAGCCATGCAGGGGCAGGGTGAGCACGGTGGGACACTCACTCAGAGCCATGCACAGGCAGGGTGAGCACGGTGGGACACTCACTCAGAGCCATGCACGGGCAGGGTGAGCACGGTGGGACACTCACTCAGAGCCATGCACGGGCAGGGTGAGCACGGTGGGACACTCACTCAGAGCCATGCACGGGCAGGGTGAGCACGGTGGGACACTCACTCAGAGCCATGCACGGGCAGGGTGAGCACGGTGGGACACTCACTCAGAGCCATGCACGGGCAGGGTGAGCACGGTGGGACACTCACTCAGAGCCATGCACGGGCAGGGTGAGCACGGTGGGACACTCACTCAGAGCCATGCACGGGCAGGGTGAGCACGGTGGGACACTCACTCAGAGCCATGCACGGGCAGGGTGAGCATGGTGGGACACTCACTCAGAGCCATGCACATGCAGGGTGACTCCTGTGCACACGAGGACATGGGCAGAGCTCCCCTTGTGCTGGCCACCTCTGCACGGAGAGGAAGCAGAGAACTCGTGCAGCAGCTGGAGACAGCCTCTGGCAGTTGGTGTGAGCAGCAGGGTTGGCAGGGGTGGGCAGCTGGCAGCCCAGTGCCCTCCTGCATGGCACGGGCAGATGTGGGGCTGCAGAGCTGGAGGTCACGGTCAGCAGCTCTACAATGCTCATTCTCAGCTTAATGCTGGAAGAGCAAAAGGAGGAGCAGCCTTGCAAGGCTGAGAGCAACACCAGGCACTGACCCCCCCCTCCAAAATCCCTGCTGCTCCCTGTCCTGCCCACAGCTGCTGCTTCTCCCATGCCTGGGGCACAGCGGGCAGCTGCCAGCACCCCTCTGCTCCTGGTGCCTCTCACCCCAGGGGCCAATGCAGGGTGCTGGGTGTGCAGCTCTTGGAGCAGGGCAGGGAAGTGCCAACACCTCCCATCTGTCCCCTGAGACACAGACACCATCTCCTACAACACCCCCAGAGCACAGCTCGGGCACTGTGGCCTCCAGGAGCGCTCAGGGAGCTGGATGCAGAACCAGCTGAGTGACCCAGGCTGGGGATGGATGGCACAGAGACTGGTTGGAGACCCGCGGGCAGGGGGAGGTGCCACGGGGCTCGGCTGCCCTCACGCAGCTGCAGCCATGCAGGGTGCAGCCATGCAGAGCAGAGCAGCACATGCAGCACGGTGGGGGCTCGGCGGGGCTTTACCTGCCACTGATGTCTCCTCAGGCCGTGGCAGCATGGCGGGTGAGAACTGGCATGAGCAGGGACACGGCAGCGCCTGCCCGGTGCCACGGCCACTGGCACAGCCAGGGACGGCCTGGCAGCCCCAGCCAGGTTGGCAGCACCCTGAGGTGCTGCGGGGAGGAGGCAGAGATCTGCCTGTGTGTGGCAGCCCCTCGCTGCCCTCAGAGCCCAGCACCGACCCTCCCGCCCTGGGGGGCTCAGCTCAGCCCCTGTGGGAGCTGTGTCAGCCCCAGATGTGTTTTTTTCCTCTCAGCACCCACCCAGGTAGGGCACCTCCAGCCTCCAAGCTGCCCAGAGGAGCTGGGCCCCAGCTGCAGCAGCTCCCTACCTGGCTCTCCACCAGCATGGCCATGTCCATGAACATGTCGTGCAGCTCCCGGATGCTGTTCTCCAGTTTGATGATCTCGCTGTGTCGTGTCTCGATCTCGTTCAGTGCTTGCTTGGTGATGTTTGAATCCATGATGATCTGCCAGAAGAAGACAGGGTCACTGAGCACTGTGCTCAGCTGCTCGGGTGCCAGGATGAGAGGGGCTGAGAGAGGGAAGAGCAGGAGCCCTGGAGCAGCCCCAGCCGGGCACGTTGCAGCAAAACCCCTCTCCACTGCTCAGGCAGCATCCTCAGGCCAGATCCCAGCACCCACGTCCCACCTCCTGCACAGACCCTGCTCATCACTCCTGCCCCAAGGCCCCTGTGGCAGCTCATCCCCAGCCAAGCCCCTGGCTGAGGGCTCAGGCTCAGCCTCAGCCCGTGCTGGTGCTTACCCCAGAGGAGAAGATGGCTGGGTTGCCGCTCTCCAGCATGTCCTCCAGCTCCTCGCTGGTGGTGGTCCTGCCAGCTGTAAGTGACACAACATGGGTGAGCCCTGAGACCCCAGACCCAAGCCACAGGTCCCACAGCCCCAGGGGCTCCATGGCATCTCCTGAGAAGTGGTGGGGAGCAAAGCTTCTGGCCCCAAGAGCACAGGAACAGCTCGAGGGGCTGCATCCCTCAGCCTGGCTCCATACCAGCTATGCCACCTCTCTTTTTAAGGGGGTCCAGGGTGAAGCCAGCAATGTGCCAGTGTGTGACAACCCTCTCACCCCCCCCCTTGCTGCCCTGTTCCTTATTGCACAGCATGGGGCTGGGAAAAGCTTCAGCAAGGTGAAGGAGCAAAGACATGGCCATGGATTCCCAACCAGGCAGCCACCGCAGGCTACGGGGCAGCTCTCCCAATGCTGAGCTCTGGGCTTCACCAGGAGCTCTGGCCCCTGGCAGCTGGTGCAGGACAGCCCTGCTGCATCCCTCTGGCTGACTCACTGATCTCCAGCTGCCGCTGGATGCGGCCCTTGCAGCGCTCCCGGTAGTCGGTCTGGGTGGCGTTGTACTCGGACATCACCTCCACGAACTTGCGGGACAGGGTGGAGTGCTGCAGGACACAGGCAGGACACAGGGGCAGAGCATCACAGTCACTCAGCCATTGGGGTTGTTAAAGCTCCTAAAGCTGCTGCTTTAGGAGCCCTGAACCCTTCCCCTGCCCAGCCCAGCACTGACCCACAGCCCTCAGCACCTCAGCCCCACGGCTCTGGGATCCCTCCAGGGCTGGGCACTGCCCCAGCTCCCTGGGCAGCCTGGCACAGGGGCTGACACCCCTCTCAGGGAAACAGTTCTGCCTCAGCTCCAGCCTCAACCTCCCCTGGGGCAGCCTGAGGCTGTTTCCCCTTGTCCTGTCACTTGGGAGCAGAGCCTGACCCCCAGCTCCCTGCAGCCTCCTGTCAGGGAGTGTCAGAGAGGGCTCCTGTCTGCCCTCAGCCTCCTCTTCTCCAGCCTCAACACGCCCATTCCCTCAGCCCCTTCCCAGCACCCTTGTGCTCCAGCTCCTTTCCCCAGCTCTGTGCCCAGAGGACCTTCAGGTCCCACAGGAGGAGGAGGAGCCCTGCGGGGCTGCAGCTGGGAGCTGCCTCTGCAAAGGTGATCAGTTAATGTCAGCACTATTGATTTCAGCAACTGCAGCACAGAAGAGCAGAGCAGCTCCCCAGACTGAAAAAGAAACTATCAATGCCACAAACCCTCTGGCTTCACTGCAGAGCATTTAGAGAAGGGAGGATTCTTACCAAGCTCTATGTGTGTAACAGCTCTTGCCCTGTCACTACATTCTGTTGAGAACAGACCCTCCCCATGTTTCTTGTCGGCCTCTTTAGGGCCTGGAGGCTGCTCTAAGGTCTCCCTGGAGCCTTCTCTTCCCCAGGCTGAATAGCCCCAACTCTCTCAGACTGGCTCCAGAGGAGCAGGGCTCTAGCTCTTAGATCATCTTTGTGGCCTCTCTGGACTCATTTCAACAGGTCCATGTCCTTATGCTGGACAGAGCTGGAGACAGTGCTCTGGGGGGGGTCTCAGAGCAGAGCAGAGGGGCACAATCCTCTCCCTTGACCTGCTGCTCACCATTCCCTTGATGCAACCCAAGATCAGGTTGGCTTGCTGGACTGCAAGCACCCACTGTCAGCTCATACTCAGTTCTTCATCCACCAGTAGCCTCAATTCCTTCTCCTTAGTGCTGCTCTCAACCCACACATCCCCCAGCTTGTGTTTGCACTTACAGATTTGTCTTGCCTCATTTGCAGGACCTTGCCCTTGAACCTCATGAGGTTTGCACTGGGTCACCCCCCTCCAGCCTGTCCAGGTCCTTCTGGATGTCACCCCTCCAGCACACCACCCAGCTCAGGGTTGGTGAGGTGCCCTCAATCCACTGTCTATGCCCCTGGCAAAGGTGTCAACCAGCAGCAGTCCCAGCAGTGGCCCCTGAGGAGTCATTCCCCACTGCTCTCCACTCAGACATCCAGCTGCTGGCCACAGTTCCCTGAGTGTGACCATCCCAGCCATGTCACAGCCCTTTCAGGGTGGCTTCTCCTTCATCTGCTTGGAAATGTGCTGAGTTGCTAAGCTCAGTATTTGCACACCAGAACTCAACTGCTCCAAAGCCAAGCAGAGCTCTCATCGTCTCTTCTCCCACCACCTCTCTCCTGGGATCCCTCAGGGGTCTCCAGCCACTTCTCCTCCTCCTCTTCCTGATGCCACAGGGCACAGACTCACCTGAGTTTTCCTTATCCTCAGGTCAGCAGATGACCTGTTCAGTCCTTCCTCTTGTTCAATACTCTGCTCAATACCTGGTCAGGGTAGAAGGACACAGCTGATTTTGTGTTGTTGAGAGAGGGAAAGAGACTGTTTGGCAGAGGGTCTGTAAAACACTGAAGGCTGCAAATTGAGGAGCATCTGGCACTGATGGCAGATGGCATCTGAGCAGTCCCCAGCTCCTGACTCCTGCCTGCAATTCAGCCTGGAATCACTGAATCATCCACTCACAGAATGGTTTGGGTTGTTAAAGCCCCTGAAGTTGCTGCAGTCCCAGCCCTGAGCCCTCCCCCTGCCCAGCCCAGCACTGACCCACAGCCCTCAGCACCTCAGCCCCATGGCTTTGGGATCCCTCCAGGGCTGGGCACTGCCCCAGCTCCCTGGGCAGCCTGGCACAGGGGCTGACACCCCTCTCAGGGAAACAGTTCTGCCTCAGCTCCAGCCTCAACCTCCCCGGGGGCAACCTCAGGCTGTTTCCCCTTGTCCTGTCACTTTTGGGGAGCAGAGACCTCTCCCCAGCTCCCTGCAGCCTCCTGTCAGGGAGTTGCAGAGTGCTCCTGTTCCCCCTCAGCCTCCTTTTCTCCAGGCCACTGCTGGACTGGCAGTAAAGCCCCATTTCACTACCAGCAAGCCCTCAACACCTGGCCACTGCCTGAGCCTCAGTGCTGGGGAGAGCAGCCCATGTTCCCCAGGCTGGCAGCAAGGGCTTCACCACAGAACTGATGTGATGACCTAGACTGGTCTCTGCACCTTTTGGTATTCAAACAACACGGAGTGCTGCTCTTCCCCTTCCAGGCAGGAGGAGGAAACCCAGAGCTAAAATGTCTCTGCAAAATACCAAAGCTCAAGACTTCTCCAGGGACCCTATAAATAGTCAGGCTGGCAGCTGCCTGGCCTTGGGGAGACCCAGCAGGCTGGTGAGAGCTCACCTCATCTCACTGAGCAGCCCTAGCAGCAGAGCTGGGCTCTGCCCTTTCATGCTGAACTCCTCACCTGCCCAAAGAGCTCAGAGCAGGGAGGAGCAGTGCCCTGTGTCCCAGAGGGATCTGGGCTGAGAGGGGGCATGGGGCTGCAAGTGTCTCCCCATCCTCCTGCCACCGCCTCTTTAGGTGTTTATGAGTGTTGATGGTGTTTATAGCTGTAAAGGTGTTTCTAAGGTCCCCTGTCAGTCAGCCACGACTCTTGCCCCATGTCCTGGGGGTGCACTGGCTGCTGCCTGCCCAGCACATCTCATCAGCAATGGCTCTTCCTCCACACTGGTCAGAAACTGTTCCCAAGGATCAGTATTGGCAAACATTGTGCACTTATGATCATTAATGAACCTCTCATTTATCCCAGGGAGCTGGTGACTCCAAGCAGCCTCTGCATGAGCAATGTCTGTCCTAAGCCAGGTCCTTGGCAGCAGATGGGGTTTCTAATCAATCCTGTTTCCTTCCACTGACTCTGCTGGCCAGGAGGCCATTTGGGACAAAGCACAAAGACTCATCATCTGTTGCTCCAGGTAAATACAACTGCAGGGAGTCTTTTCTGGAAGGAGGGGTGAGGAGGCAAAGGCTGTCCTGCAGCCCTGCAGCCCCTCAGGGGCTCACACTCACTCTTTAGCTTGGAGCGCACTTTGTTCGCCGTCTTCTTTATGTCAGACATCAGCTCCTCCAGCTCCTCCTTCGTTTCTGGGGAGAAAGAGAAAAGGTAAAGATGGATCTGTTGAAGCTCCTGCTGAACCCTGCTGCCCAGCCCCACGGCATGGATGTGTTCCTGTGTCCCCTGAGCGAGGGGAACCTGCTGGAGCAGGGGCTGGAGCAGCTCTGGATGCCCTTTCAACCCCATCAGGCTGGGACTGTGACTCTAAAATCAGCTGGGGAAGTTCTGAGCCTTGCCTGGCCAGTGGGATGTGGCATAGGGCTACCTGCCCTCCCTGCTGTGCACACGCAGGTGTGAATCAGCTTTGAGCTCACCACCACTGACAGAACAACCACTGCAACACCTCTGAGCACTCTCACTGTCTTGGAGGGCTTTTGTCTGCATTGCAGCAGCATCTCCAAGCCACAAGCCCTGCTCAGCAAACCCAGCTCACAGCAAAGCTCCCTGGTGAGCCCTGCAGGGAAGGACTGGGGCATTCTGCACCTGCAGCCCACAAAGCCAAGTGTCTCCTGGGCTGCAGCACCAGCAGGTCAAGAGAGGGGATGCTCCCCCTCTGCTCCCCTCCTCTGAGACATCCAGAGCACGGCCTCCAGCCCTGACCAACACCAGCACCCAGCACTGGGAGCAGCACACAGCAATGTCCCAAGATCCAGGCACTAAGTACAAACCACCTGCCACTCAAGCAGGATTTCTCAGCACTGCTCCCTCCTGACTCTGATCAGATCAAGGCTTAATTAAATCAAACTCTGTTGAATAGACTCTGGGCACATTAACTGAGTCACTGCCGTGGCTGTGGCAGCTCTGCTGCTGCACACTCCCAGTTGCCACTCACAGGCCTCATCAGAGACTCGTGCTGCTGGGGATGTGCTGGGGGAAGGTCACATCCTACCCACACTGTGCACGTCTCTGGCTTGGAGCTGAGAAAAAGGAACCTGCCTGTGAATTCCTTCACTTCAGGCACTTCTGAGCACACCAGCCTCACAGGGCAGTGCTGCCAGTAGGGGTGTGCTGGAAAAGCAGCATCCAGGCAGGGAAAGGAGAGGCATCTGCACTTTGACTTCTCACTTAAGTGACTAATTATTAATTTCCCCCCCCACATTCTTGAGAGAACTTGGATCCAATAAAGAAACAGCAGCCTGTGCTGAGTAACTCCCTGCACCAGGATGGGCTGAGAACAGTTGATGGGGGAGCAAAGGCCCAGCAGTGGCAGGGGACAGGCTGAGGGCTGGGCTTGTTCACCTGGCAGAGAGAAGGTGAAGGGGGTTCCTGCTGCTGCCTACAAGTGCCCAGCTGGAGGCTGGAGAGAGGCTCAAGCCAGGTGATCTCGTGGTCCTGGGAGGTGACCTTCAGCTGGTTGCTGAAGCCTGGAGCTGCACAGGGATGGGACAGGCAGTGATGGACCAAGCCAAGACAGGCACAATTCAAATTAGTGAGGAAAACAATGTCATCATGGAAACAGTCACAATGTCATCATGGAAGCAGTCACACATCAGACCAGAGAGGCTCTGGGATGTCCATCCTTAAAGACACCCAGCACGTGGCTGGCTGAAGGTCTGACCTAACAGATCTGCTGGAGGACACTGAACCAGGAACCCCCAAGGTCTCTTCCCACCCACATCCACCTATGAAACAATTCCAGTAACTCTAAACACTCCCAACTGAGCAGCCAGGAGCTGCTCAGAACCCTCCTCCAGGCTGGCTTTGAGTCACAGGCTGTGTGAGCATCACGGGGTGACCTGGCAGCCACAGGCTTCCCAGACAATTATTTTCACATCCATGGCGTCTGTTGAAGTGACTCACTCCCATCTATTTCACCATCCCCAGCCAGCAATAGGAAGCTGAAGCACCACAACATCACCATCCCTCCTGCTGGAGTCCCTCCAGCCAGCAGAGCAGGGGGAAGGGGCAGCAGGGGGTGTTGAGAGGGGCCAGGCCAAGCTCCCCACACCTCACAGACACCCAGGACATCTGCTCCCCTCCTGCTGTCACTGGCACATCTGCTCATCTGGCACTGGGTACAGCAGGGGAGCCCCATGGCCACCAGCAGCATGGGGCTGTGTGCCCAGACCCCATTGGGAGGGCAGAGGAGGTTTTGGTCCAGAGTGGAGCCTGATGTCCCTGAGGAGCCCCAGGAGTTGCTGTGATGTGCCCTGGAAGGGAGCTCAGGCAGCACAGAGGCAGAGGTGCTGGCAGGGGTGGCAGCTCTTCTTCCTGCACAGCAGTGCTCCCCCTGCCAACAGCAAAGAGGGCACCAGCCTGTCAGAGGGCAAACATCCAGCCCAGGCTGGTGACACTGCTCAGCTCCAGCACAGCCTCAGCTGCTTGGGAAAGAGCAAACTGTTCCTTCCCTTCCCAAGCACTTCTGTTCCCTTCCCAGTGCCCAGTCCTCTGCTCCAAGTCTCTCATCCATCCCTTCACCTCCAGGATGCCACTAAATGCTACCACGAGCTGTGCTGCAGGAGCTCCTCGTCCCTTTACCCCCCAGTCCCCTCCTGCAGCTCCCTGGGTGCAGGGCACAGGACAGCAGTGCCAGGGAGCAGAGCCAAGCCAGCAGACACTCAGCAGCCACAGGTACCAACTACAACTGCTCAGATCTATTTTAATACCACCAAACCACACTCATTGTCTCACCCTCCTCCTTTAACTCTCTCCATCCAATTCCACTTCTACCCTCTGACTCCTCTGCCCAGAGCAAGGTCGGGTCCATCGGTCAATAATTACCCAGCTCACTCCCTCTCTCTTGCTTTCCAAGATCGATGCTGTGCTGCCTCCTGAGCCCCTGATGCCCACAGGGCACCTGGAGACTGATTGGAAATCAACACTAATGGCACAGGCACCATCTTACTCAGCTCTTGGAAAACTTCCCCATCGATCACCTCGGGGACACTGGATCCAGCAGCATCTATTTTGAGCTCTTGACTGTTCAGCAACAACCTGAGCTCCTGTGGGAACAGGCCACTTTCAGTGTCATAAGCTGCATCACTTGACTTCTCAAAACCCTCACAAACCAAGCCAAGGTTGTTCCCCCACACAGTTCTGTCCTTTCTGCATCCTTCTCCTCTTTTCTGTTATTAATGCACCAAAACAGCTGAGAGCTTTCTGCTCTTCTCCAAGCACATCAGAACAAGAGCAGAGTGTCCTTCAGGCTGGTGCTGGCTGAGGGCTTTTGGCTCCCTGAGACTCCCAGCTCTACTTTCTGTGCCACTGGGAGAGGGTGGGAAGACACTCTCCCCTTCCCCACCAGGGATGAGCAAACAGAGACAAAAGTAAGTCAATGGCAAGTTAAACTCCAGAAGCAAGAGTCAGAGGGGTGAGGAACACGAAGGGATGCAATGAGAGTGCAGTGCCTGGAGTTCATCCTGCACCAAAGCCTCCTGCTTTTCATCCTGCACCCCATTCCCCTTTAACTGTGGGGACAAGAAGGTGACTGAGGCTCTTCTGTATGGGCACAGCAAATGTACAGGGCAGCAAGATTTGTCTCACAGGAGCAGCACTGCAGGCTCTGCCTGGGGCACTGCACACTGCAGAGAGCCAAAGCTGTCCTCCAGGTCTGAGAAACAGGCTCCAGGCTGCATCTGGGCTCACAAACAAGCAACTGCAATTCTCTGATATATTTACTGGCCTTTTGTCTCGTGCTTTGGTCATAGAGTCAGGAGTCACAGGATGGGCTGGGTTGGAAGGGACCTTCAAGGTCATCCAGTCATACCCCCAGCCCTGGGCAGGGACATCTCCCACTCCATCAGGTTGCTCACAGCCCCATCCAACCAGCCCTTGAGCACTTTCGGGGATGGGGCATCCACAGCTCCTCTGGGCACCCAAAGGGGACCAGTCCCCTTGGGCAGGGGCAGAGGGCTCCCATGGGGAAGGTGCCACAGGTCCCCCAGTGCATCCCCCTTCTGCACGACCCAGCATGGGCCCAGCAGTTACTTGCCCCAGGACACACCATGTAACCCAAATACCACGTTTCAGTTGCTCAGGATGAGTCCAAGTTGCAGAGTCTGCACCAAGGAGGGGCCCTGGACACTGGGCAGATGGAAGGTGGTGGGGAAGCAGAGCCTGGGTACACAGGAGCTGGAAAGCCCTTCACCCCAAGCACATGGTGATGCAGAGGACAGACAGTGACCCCATTTGGACAAAGGCTTTGTGCAGAAAGGCAGCCAGGGAACTGTGCAAAGCTTATTTTTAGAGTTGCAGATTTCCATGATAAAGAGCAAGCCTCACCTCCAGCTGCAAAGGACACTGTGGCACCAGTGGCAAAAAAAACCCCAAATGACCTGAAGGAGTCTCACCATGCTGAGCTTCAGCTGCAAGACAGGGCCCTGCAAGATGCTGCTATTTGCTACCCGAAGCAAGCAGCTACAAAATAAAGCCCCAGGCAAAAGCATGTGGCCCACGGTCAGGGCAAGCAGCTGAGCACTGAGGCAAAGCAAAGGCTGGTCCATCCACCTCCTGCAGCCACATCTTCAAACACACACTCGTGTGAGCTCACATGTGCTTGGGGCTGAGCCCCCACCCCCAGCTGCCTCACTGCTGGGCTCTTCTGTCTCTTTGCTCATTTACAGAAATCAGAACCAAAGAGTTATTCCTGATGGGGAACTTCCTTCCCTCTGGCCCAGCAGAGGAGCACAAGGTCTCACCACCAAACCTCCCTCCCCAGGCTGTGGGAGCACATCAGCAGCCTCTGACAGCTCCTCCCTCCCACCACCACCAGCTCTCCCCATGCACCAGCCCCTGTGACCCTCCAGACACTGCAGCTTGTGAGCTCTCCCTGGCCCTCATCCTGCCCTTGCTGCCCAGGCTGGCAGAGCCTGGCTGAGGGTGGCTGTGGGCAGTGCCAGGAGCCGCTGACGTGCTCCCCAGCACGCTGGCTGCAGCCTCCCCCTCTCCTCCCTCTCCATGGCACCAGCTGCCTCCTCCTCAGAGCTCCTCAGCTCATGGCAGGGGAAACCTTCCCTTCCCTGCAGCAGGGAAAAGGGAAAACCAAAAGCCAGGAGACCCCTGTGAGCAGCAAAGCTCCCTCTGCCCCCTGCTTCCCCGCTCCCAGGTGCCCACGGTGGCCTCGCTCGGTGGCACTCGGGCTGCTGGACGTGAAGCCAGAGGAGCTGGGGGTGCTGGTAGGAAAGGAGGAACATCAGCTTCTCTTTAACAGGGAGGATGAACCACAGAGAATGGCACAGACCCACAATGTCACTGCAAAACAACCCAAGGATGCGTTTGGGCTGTGGAGGGGAAAGGGAGCAGAGGCTGGGGCTGGCTGTGGGGCTGCACACCCCAGCTGCCCAGTGCCTGCTGGGCCTCCCCAGCCCTTGCACTGGAAACATCCCTGTGTGCTGTGTCGTGGTGGCCCCACGCTGCCTCCTCAGCTCTGACTCACCCTTCCCTGCTGGTCCCACATCTCTGCAGCCTCCTCCAAAAACCTTCCCCCTGCCCGTGAGGCTGAGCTGGCTCCCGCCCTCCTTCCCTCTCCCTTAATTACGGCTTCCCCAGCCTCTTCCCTCTCCAAGTGCTGGAATTCACCCTCCTCTGCCACTTCACTCTCCAGATGCCTTTCTTTGCCAGGATTTGCTTTCCCTCTCCACAGCACTGCTCGCTCTTGGCTAATTACCCAGCACGACAGCAGCTCTGCCCTTGCCAGCTTTCACGCCTTGCCCTGCACAGCTGCTCTTGGTCCAGCCACCACTACCTGTGTCATCATCTGAATGCTCGAAAAACCCTCTCTAAAATGTAACTGCTGTGCAAGTGAAGCATCTGCAGGGACCATCAGCCTCTGCTGCCCTGCAGTCAGGCTTCTTGGGCACCTGGGCACGCTGCTGGCCACGTTCAGCCCATGCAACACCCCCATGCCTGTGGCCATGCACAGAGCATCCTGGGTCACAAGATACAGCTGTGTCCCCCACACTATCCATCACAGTCATGGTGCACTCTGGTCCTCCTCATCACCTTCCTCACCACCTTCATTCTCCCAAGTTATCCTGTCCCCCACTGCTGGCCCCTACATCCCAACCCAAAGCCCTCACACACGAAACACGTGGCCACTGCCCATTACCATGTGCATGCAGCCCCACAGCAGCTTCCACAGGGACACCAACGCCTTCCCCCAAGACTGCAGAGCCCAATCTCACCTCTGGGTGAAGGACAGCTTTAACACACAGAGGGGATGCTGAGGAAGGGCAGCAGAATCCTGTAGCTGTGGCAGGTATGAGAAAGGCACTGCTGCCAGGCACACTGCAGTGGGGAGGCTCTGACACAGCTCAGAAGCAAAATCAGCTCCAGGATAGGTGAAGATTTTAATCAAAGCAAAATGTGCAAGGAAGGAAAAGCAGCAAGGAGAGTGTGTCTGGCTCTCCTGCAGCAGGCAGTGGCTGGGCAGGGATGTGCAGCTGTATCACACCCACAGCACCGAGCTGGACACAGGGACAACAGGATGAAAGATTTAGAGCTGGACTGGGGACAGATGATGAATGAGTCCCACGCAGGGGTCAGCCCTGGGTCGAGTTCAATGCAGAATTTTCATTAGGAGCTTGCAGGCTGGAGGAACAGCCACTCAGCAGCCTGCAGGGGCTGCACACAGAGCTGGGCTGGCCTCGGCTCATTCACACACACACACACTTGATTAATGACAAAAATTGGGCTACAAATCAATTACAGAGACACTGAAAAGGGACAAATCTCAGCTGGTTCCCATGGAGAGCAACAACCTAATGTCCAAATACAACTCCAGGACCTTCTCTCTGCTCCCTGGGCTGGGAGGAGGTTCCACAAGAGGCAGCAAGGATGGGAGCAGCCAGTGGCAAGGTGATGCCTCTCAGGAGCAAAGACTGTTTTTTTACCTTGGGAAAATGCAAATCTGGTCAGGACTCAGGACCACAACACCCCAGCAGACACCAGAGTGAGACTGGGCAGCACAGGAGGGTAGCACAGGGCTGGAAGCAGCAGCCCTGCCCCTGCCAGCAAGGGTGGCCAGCTCTGCAGCAGCTTTTACCTGCTGCTTTCATGGTTCTTGCTCCAAAGCCACGTTCTAAGGAGGTTTGAACAAGCCCTCAGCAGGTGCCACATCCCCTGTGACAGCCAAGGGCACTAACACAGCCCTTTGTCAACACCATGACCAGGCTCTGCCCATGTGCTCCTGACACTGCAGCGGCTCTTTCCATGCACCTGCCTGAGGTCTGTGCTGAGGACACAGCTCCCACGAGCCCAGGACAGCAGGGAGGAGCTGAGAGGGGATGCAGGGGTCAAAGCCCCTGGATGGATGCTCGTGGCAGCAGGGGATGCACCTCATCCCTGGCCACACAGGCTGCTTGAGACGAAGGCAGACTCATTTCTAGCCAGTCACCCATCACCAGCAGCATGCTCAGAGGAGGGCAGGGGCTGCTCCCCATGGGAAGCCTTTCAGCAGCAAAGTTGACTACTAGGATCTTCACTTTAGGCTGCTGTAAAAAGCAGCTCAGAGCTTCTCTAGGGAGGGAGCAGGTGCCCTCCAGGCTTTGGATACTGTAAGCAACGTCCTGCTCAGAGCTGGTGAGGAGATGGGGCTGCTGTGGGAACGGAGCTCTGATGGCTTATGTGACAATTCCTTTTCCACAACACAGAACTGAACAACAGGACAAACAAAAGAACATGATTAAGGGTTAGATATTGCTTCATATGATGCATTTTTCTCCAGCTACATCTTGAGAGCAGCTCTGGCTGACATGACTCCACCCCTGCACAAGTGGAACTGCTATGCAGGATCTTCTTAAGACTCTGAGGGAAATAAGGTGGGTGATGTTCTGCTTACGTCCCTCAAACCACTCTCCCACCAGGCTGCTTCCCTGTAGCACCATGAGCTATTAAAAGCCCTTGAAGTACTCTCAAGGCACAGAATTATCTTCCAGATTGGGAGCTCCAGATTCCTTTTGGTCATGGTGAGATATATAATCCACACATGGTACCATTACCCACTCTAAACACCATCTCTGCAAGAACCCAGATGGATGCCAAGAATAAGACACTTCTTATAGCTGTAGCATTTTTAAGAGACATTAACATGCCTTGCATAAAAGTGTCCTCATTTCTGACTTGTGTTCAACATGCAGGAGTCATTCAGCTGCCTCCCAAAAGACTTCACCTGCACAGAAAACTCCCAGCTCCTCTCTCCCACCCCCAGCCTGCTGGGCACAAAGGGCATTACAGAGGCATTGGACATGCTGGTGTTTGGTCCATCATCAATTTGGTTCATGACCTGCAAGTTCTTAATAGAAAAACACACATCATCTGCAACCACTGTGCAAAGAGCACTCCTCAGCTCAGGAGGCCACACACACAGTGTCACAGTGCTGTTACATGTGACCTTGTGCTCAGGAGGGCCTTGGCCCAAAAACCTGAGGATCAGCAGGAGGTTTGAATGTCTTGCATCACAGAACAGAAGGTGAGGTGACAAGAAGTGACACAGAGACTCCCAACGCTCCTTCTAAGCTGAGGTACCCACAGGGAAGACATCCTCCAGCACACAATGACAAGACTTCACTGCCTGCCTTCTGAGAGCAGACTTAGCACCTGGCTCTCTGATGTTCCTCCTCTAGAGAGAGGCTGCCTTTCCAGCCTCAGCACTGCCACCTCTTCTCAAAACCTTCTCACCATGCTAAAAAGGAATACCAAAGGCAAGGGCCAGTGGAGGTCATAGCAGCTACAGCTCCTCACCACTGGCTCTGGCCGACTAAGAGAACTTTGCCCACTCCAGCCTCATTTCTTCAATGGGGGAGCTTCAGGAAGAAGAGCTGGTGATGTGGGAAGAGTGGCACCCTGCAGCTGGGAAGAGCAGGGCAGCACCACAGCTTGTCCCAGCAAAGCAAAAGGAGCAGAGAAAAAACAACCTTCCAGCAAGTCTGTCCCTGCTCTGCTTCTGAGCCAGACACCAGCATCAACTTGTGGTTTGCTCTCCACTGATTAATTGAAGTAACCACAGAACCAAACTGCACCATCTCCTCTTTGCTCTGGATGAACACTAATGCACATTGAGCTGCCCAGCTGCTCCTCCACAGGCTCCTCATAAGGGCAGCTCCTTCCTGAGCCCGGGTGCTCTGTACCTGAGACTGAAGCTCTCCTCCTGCTGAGCCTCTTTTAATGATCACATCTTTTAAGGCAGCACTTCATTTAAGGGATTAAAGGCCCATAATCTCTTGCAATGGGAATTAAGACTGGAGGATAAAAGCAGCAAGGTGGAAAGCCTGCAACCCAACCTGCCCAGCTGCAAGAGCCCAACTGCCCATCACAGCTTTTGAAACATTAATGAAACTCCAACCTTTTCATGTCAACACAAGCAACACAAAGCTCAGGCCATGGCACAAGGGATGGCTCTGGCACCGCTGCAGGAGCATCAGGGAGCCCTTCATCTCCCTGGTCAGTGCTCAGGATCTGTTCTTCCCTTTCCCTGCAGAGGTATTTCAGATTTACAGGTCACAACGCTGCTCCCAAAGCATCACCACCAGCCATGACAGGCTCTGGCAGTGATCTGGCCAGTACACGATGGATTGCTCTCTTTATTACAGGTGAGCACACAAGTGGTTTGCAAGGGGCTGGAGGCTGGTCATAAATAATCTCTGCACAAGACAGTCTCAGGCTGAGCACACATCAGTATTTACAGACCAAAAGCCAGGATCTGACCTGTTGGATTCTACACCAGTTGATTAATTATTTACCTCAAAGCTAATTAATCACCCATTAACTCTTTGTGAGCTCTGTTGGACACACTCATGAAGTGACTCAGTAAATGCTTCCAACATCTACAGCTTCATATGATTAAGAAGAAAAATCTTCCCCAGGAGAGCCCCAGGCCAGAAATCAGAGGCCACGTCCCAGCTGCATTTTCTCTTCTCTCCCTGACAACTGTTTGGCCTTGCTGATGCTCCATTATCTGCCACTTGATGCTCAGAGCACACTGCTTCTCCAGAGGCTTTTCTTCACTTGCAATCAAAGCAGCTCTTTTATTTGCATTTTTGCTAATAATCTGATAACTCAATTAGGAAAACACAGTCCTGCTCCACCTCTGTGGGGCCTGGCAGCTCATTAACAGTGCTGGCAGGCTGCAAGAAGCTTAGCTCTGTTCAGCAGGCTCTGCTGGCATTAAAAGCAAAGCTCAAGAGTCCTCAGAATGTATTTCTCTCCAGTGGACCCACAGAAACTGAGGCGAGATCAGCAGAGAGGTCCCCAGGGCCATGGGAGGAGAAATGTCACTGAGAGGGAAGCACTTGGGCCACACACAAGCTGTTCTCTCCTCAAAAAGCCTTCAAACCTAGTGCCACTGAGGCAGAGCCTTTGCAGGCACAGATGGTGCCTCAAACAGCCACAACTGGCCACATGCCCCCAAAAGCAAACTGGAAGCCTCCCAAACCCCTCAAGTTTAGGGTGTTCTTTCTGTGACACCCCAGCTCACCAGCACTTTGCTTCCCACGTGAAGTACCTGCAGCAGCACCCACCAGCCACCGCCCTGCTCTGACCCCACTGATGTCTGAGGTTTCTTTGGGCACAGTACTCTCTGTGCTCTGACCCAGCACCTTTCCTGCCTGCTGGAAATGCCATGGGAAGAAAAATCCTCCAGTAACCCTGCACCAGGATCCTCCATCCTCCAGCCAAGACCTCCCTCATCCCCCAGACTCCAACACAGACCCCCTGTGAGAACCATTTCCAGCCTGTCTTTATGGCTTTGGTAATAATCCTTGGTGCACCACAGCAGGGCTGCTCCCAGAGGTGGAGGAAAGGGAAAAGCCTGGCCTTCAAGAACAACTCACTGGAAGAATAAATGAGTTCCAGGAAGGATTGCTCATCCTATGGCCACCAGAAGCAATGTGAGACACTGAGCTCTGGTGCCCACTGGCAAAGAAGAGCCAAGAGAGAAAGATCTTCCAGCTGAGACCTGGACCAAAGCCCTCACCAGCAAGGAAAAAAAATAGATAATCTTCAATGAAAGTTCCTAATAAAGGAAAAGCCTCCAAGGCTGAGAGGTTGGGCAGAGAAAAGGGTGATGCAAGGCTTCTCTTATCTCTGGCTTACCAGGGATGAGCCAACAGCCACTGACCACTGCTGTAACTAACGGTGTAGGCATTGCTGTGGGCTGACAGGTGAACAACCAGCTCCCTTGTCCCTATCAGCCAGCACCTGCAAATGCCACACATTCAGGCTGCTGAGTCTGGAGGATCAAGCCAAGCCCCAGTTCTAATCTCTCAGACACAAGCAGGGTTTGTGGTAACAGCTCCCCAGCCCCTGTGTCCTCATGTCATCGTCTCCAGAGGAGACTGGTCCAAACATGACACACCAGTGCCAGCAGCACAGGAACTGGAGCGTGCTAACAACGTGACACATCCCTGTAAGGACAGCCCAGCATCTCCTGATTGAATCAACTGCAACTACAAGCCAGCCATGGTATGCAAAATGTCTCAGGTGTGAACAAAACGAGGCAGCAATGCCACGTCCTGGGAAACCATCCACAGCCACAGCACAGGACACGGCCCTTGGGGACAGGCCCCTGGGCTGGCAGCCTGGCCTGGACCAGAAACAGGGTGGCAGCAGAAGCAGGGCAGGGACTGTNGAGGTTGAGGTTGGAGCTGAGGCAGAACTGTTTCCCTGAGAGGGGTGTCAGCCCCTGTGCCAGGCTGCCCAGGGAGCTGGGGCAGTGCCCAGCCCTGGAGGGATCCCAGAGCCGTGGGGCTGAGGTGCTGAGGGCTGTGGGTCAGTGCTGGGCTGGGTAGGGTGAGGCCAGGGCTGGGACTCAATGATCTCAAAAGCCTTTTCCTACCCAAAGCCCTGAGTGATGCAGTGAGGAGCAGGCAGCCAGCTCTGTGTGGGCAGTGGGCTTCTGCCTGCAGGGGCTGGAGCTGGCAGCTCCCAGGCACTTCCCAGGAGGCAGCTCCTCAGCACCCAGCTGGGCTCCCAGATCCCAGCAAATGGGCACCAATACCCCCCATGGAAATTAATCACTTTCCCAGGCTGCAGGGAAACCTTCCCTCCTGCTCCCCCAGCAGCTGCCCAGGCACCCAGGCAGCAGCAGCAGCCCCCAACAAACACCCCAGCGAGCGCTGGGCACAGCGTGGGCAGGAGCTGTGTGCTGCAGGTGGGTGGTGTGGAGAGGCAACGAGATTCAGGGCTTTGAGCACTGGTGAGGGGGGGAATTTTGAGGGAAATAGGAGATGTTTTCTGTGTATTTTCTCCTGAAGGAGTGCTGTAAAGACCTGGAAGGACAATCACCCAGCTGACTGCTGCATGACCCCCTGGAGCACACAGCAGCACTGCCCTGGCTTCCTCTTACCAAAAGGAGCTGGTTCTGTTGCAAATCTTCCCTTACAGAGGATTCTTTCTCCTTACCATAGTGTACTATGAGGCCACCCTTCTGGATGCTGTTTGTTGAGCACTGGGTAAGATACTGAGTTTGGGTTCACAAGCCAAGGGTGGAAATCCTCTCCATCTGGGGCAGGTTCTTTCCAAGCACAGGGATTTCTGCCCTGGGTGTGACCCCACGTGCCATGCAATGGGTCAGCACAACCACACTGCTCATTCCTAGGACACTATTCTAGTTCCCAAGTGAAAAGGTGACAGGTAACAGAGGATCCCAGATGGTGGGGGCTGGAAGGGCCCTGCAGAGCTGCTCCAGCCCCAGCTCTGCTCCAGCAGCTTCCCTTGGTTCAGGGGGCACAAAAACCTCAAGATCTGAACCAGGTCACAAAACCTCATGGTCTGAATGCCACAGTACCTCAGACTCCTTCAGCAGCATCACTGGTGTTGCCTGAACTCTAGAAGGACTGAAGTAAGCTCCCTAAATCAGTTACAGCTCTGTAAAGCCAGTTCTTGGAACTCCCCTGCAGCAGGAGCCCCTGTCACAGCAGTGCCCACAGCCTGATCCCCAGATGGGAGTGATGCTCCCTCCTCCTCCTCTTCCTTCTCTTCCTGCCTGCTCTGAGCCACATCCAGCTGTCCCCTTGCTCTCAGCATGCCTGGAAAGCACAAAGCCTTTCCCTCTCCACAGCGTGCTGCAGCACCAAACAATCCTGGGGAAGCACAGTAACAGGATTTACAGCTTGCTCATCTCAGCCCTGCTAAACTCATTCTGGCAAAGAGCAGATTATCCCCCGGGGTCAGCACTGAGACAATGGAGATTCAGGGAGAGAAAGCTGAGCTGTAGCTGCAGAGTGGATGCTGCTGGCTCTGCCTGAGGCCTGCTGCAGAGCATCAGCTCAAAGCCACGTGCACACAGGTGTGTGGGGCAGCATCAGCTCACTCCACACAGACACTGGGCTGCAATCCCCCCATCTCCCTGTTTCCTTTCCCCAGTGCTTCCCAAACAAAGCCTCATATTTCTGCTCTTGCACCCTTTGGTCTCCAAACCCCCTTTGCCTGATTCTCAGAGAAAATCAACCACAGTCTGGAGTCACTCAGAGTGCTGTGAGACACACAAAGCCAAGCAGCCACAGGGGCTCTCCTGCACTACAACAGGAGCAGCAAAGCCTCCAGCAGCAAGGACAGGCTCCTGCTCCAACAGTCACCTCGTTGCCTGTCTCTAGGGTACAACACAGCCCAAAGGACAAGGTAATAGGAGGGTAACACAGTCCAAAGAGCTCAAGAAATGCCAACGAACAGCCAGAGTGTCCCCAGAACCCTGGAGACCTCCCAGCCTGGGGAAGGTGCTGGGGACAAGGGAAGGCAGTGATTGTGCAAAGTCCTTCCAAACCACCCCAGCTGCTGCATGGACCTGACATGACAGAGCCAGAAGGGCAAACAGCTACTTGAGCTAAATCTATTTGTTCTTGTGATGACGTTGGGATGTGAATCGATGGCAAATAGACTGGGGCTGGAAATGAGAAGATGGCTCCTGACCACTGGAAGTTGAGCCCTAGAGCAGCCCTTCAACAACAATTACTGGCAGAAGAAACAAAACTCCTTCAAGATGGAGCTGCAGAAATGCACACAAGGGGTGATGAGCAGCATCCCTGTGAGGCACAGGGGCAAGAAGCCAGCAGCCAAGGCAGCACAGCTCAGCATTGCCAAAATGACCAGGAGCACAGCTCTGCTCAGGATCCCAGACTCCAGTGAGGTGTTGGGGCTGCTCTGCAGGAGCTCCTGGACCTCTCCAGTGGGCAGAGGAACCCCCCCATCCCTGCATCAAAGCAGCATTCCAGTTTGCCCATCTCACAGCAGGTTTGCTGTGCCAGGCAGAGCTGGCAGAGCCATGGGACCATCCCCCACTACGGCTGCACTGAGCACAGGCTGCAAACAGCCTGGGAACACCTTCCCCTGGGGACCTGCAGGAGGAACAGGAGCAGGAGGCAGGATGGGGAGAGTCGGGGCAAAGATGGCACCACCTCTTCCTCCTCCTCACAGTCCCCACAAGTGCCCACGACCTCTCACTGGCACAAGGGCACCGCAGCCACAACACAGCTGCTCATTTTGGTGCCAGTTCAGCTGCATCAATGATGTGGCAGAAGGAAGCAGAAGGGCACCAGGAACGCTGCTCCCAGGCACTGGAGGCAGCAGCAGCAGTTACAGGGGAGGAAGATGGGGCTCCCCACTCCCCCTTCTCCAAACAAGCTGTGCCCAGTGATATGTGAGCTCCCTGGGTCCTGCTGCCACGCTGGGCCCTACCAACCCTGACCAAGCCACTGAGCTTGCTGGAGAACCTGCCACCTTCCAGCCCTGCTCTGGGAGGTGTGATGAGCAACTACAACCTGTCCAGCCCTCCTTCATCAAATCTCAAATCCACCCCACAACTTGCCATCCAAATCAGAGCAAGTGCAAGGTCCTGCCCCTGAGTCAGGGCAGCCCCAGCACCAGCACGGACGGGTGGGGGGATTGATGGATGGAGAACAGAAAAGGACTGGAGGATACTGATGAGTGACAAGACAGCAGCCAGCAGTGTGTCCCTGCAGCCCACAAAGCCAAGTATTGCCTGTTTGGAGGCATCTGGCCAGAGCCTGAGCACCAAGGACACTCCAAATTAGGGCTCAAGTGTACATACAACTGCACTTTCCCTCCCAGCCTGGTGCAGAGCCCTGTTGCATCTACTTCCAGGTGTGAAATATTTATTGGGTGTTCCAGAGGTGGCCTGAGCTGACAGGCTGCAGGACACTAACTTCAGATTCCAAGGTTTATGTGCCCAGAGGCAATTCATTCAGCAAACAGCCTCTGTTACATAACACAGAGCCGAGGAGCTGCAGTGTGGCTGCAGGGAGGGATGAGATGCTTGGAGGAGATGAATGGCACTGAAGTCCTTCCCAACTGCTCCAGACAAAAACAAAAACTCCCCACAACATCATGTCATTCCTCTCCAGCTGGCAACCTGCCACTCAAAGCCACTTCCTCTGGGAAGCAGCCCAGATCAATGACCGAGGTCCAACAGCCTCCTCCGAGCTCCAGGAGTGACAACAGAGGCAGCAGCTCACCAGGAAGGATTTGAGGAACGGTTTTACCAAGAGCTATGACTCAAAGCAGGAGCAGAGGCAGTGATGGCCCTGACTCAAGGAGAAACACAGCCCCTCAGCTACCCTGAGCCCATCAAGGCACTGACATAGTGCTGCCCAACTACCAGCATGGGCTCCCCAGCTCCAGAGACAGGGAACTGCTGCAGAGAGGCCAGTGCAGGGACACCAAGGTGCTGAGGGGATGGAACATGTGTGTGAGGAGGAAAGGCTGCAGCCCTGGGGCTGGTCAGCCTGCAGAAGGCTGAAGCAGGCAGGATCCTGTGGAGCTGCAAGGAGCAGGCAGGCAGAGGCTGCCATGATGGCAAAGGCAGGCAGCTGCCCACCCACCCAGGCACCAGAACCAGAGCAGGCAGCAGCCACCAGCTCCATGTGAGAACAGTGTGTGCAGCCAGCAGAGAGCAGCAGGAAGGGAGAGTAGGGCAGGGCTGAGCCCTTCTGTGGCACCTGGATGCAGCCCAGCACCTGCAGTTCTTACACAGAGCCCTGGATGCCACATCCCTGGAAGTGCTCAAGGGCAGCTGGGATGGGGCTGTGAGCAACCTGATGGAGTGGGACCTGTCTCTGCCCAGGTTGCACTGGATGATCTTGGAAGGTCTCTCCCAACCTACCCCACTCTGTGATTCTGTGAGCTTTATCCACCACTGAGCACCTGATCAGCCCCCTCACACCTCCTGGGCACACCACAACACGACAAACCACTCACTTCTACCCAAGCTCTGGGCTCTGCTTTCGCTGCCCACGTTGTTTTGCACAACACAACGCCAAGGGTCAAGGTTAACACTGTAAAACCAACCCAGCAGCGCTCCCTGCACGCTGGATGCTTCTGGAAGTCACCTCAATGTCAGCAAGATCTTGTTCACTGCAGATCTCAGACTTTTAAATAGCTGCCTGTGCTCTTAGGCCAGGAGTGTCCTTTACAGCCTCAACTCAGCCCTGAGCGGCCGCCGTGTGAGCCCGGCAGCCAGCAGCAAAGCACTGACAGCTCTTCCCTGAAAACACCCAAACAGAAACACTGCAAAAATCTTACAGTGCAAGCACAGACCAAAAGAGCCTGGAGGATGATTAAGCAACAGCCTGAGACACGTGAATTCCCCTGAGCAAACCCCTCGCTTCCAGGGTTGGCTGAGCTCAGTTGTAGCTGAGCAGCAGCTGCCAGGAGAAAGGAGCACGAGGCACTTGAGGAAGGGTCAGGTTCTTCCAGCAATTAGCAATAGTTATTGATTTGACACAGGGCTAGGCACAAGAAAATGTGTGTACACACAACCTCCTGAGACCTCTAGAGACAACTCACAGTTGGATCAGAGGAGAGCAGCTAAACACACCTTTGCACCTCATCTCAGGAAGACAAGGAGGGAAAAAACAGCCAGAATTTGTCCTTCAGGACAGAGAAAGCAGGGTCACAGGGGCAAACTATGGGCTCAGAGAAGATGGCCCAGCATTTCTGGGCCAAGCAGGCAATGCTCAGTCTGTTCTCACCCATGTACCCTCCCCAGGCAGCCCAGGGCAAGAACACAGCCAAACAGCATTCAGACAAAACCAGGCACGTGCTCTTCTCAGCCTCCACATGTCCCCACGCTTCAGGAACTCCCCTCCAGCAGCCTCACTGGGCTCTCACCATCTCTCAAGGTCCCCAGTCCACCCCTCCACCTCCTCCCCATGCAGGTCCCAGCCCTCCCTCACCCCTGCAGCCTGTGGCTTTCCAGCCGTGGGCTTGTGCCTGACCCAGCCACCCCCCAGGCACCCAGGGCAGCCCAGCTCAGCTCCCAGCCCAGCTCACTCACTCTCATCAGGGTTAGGGGATGCCAGGATGGCACTGTGCTTCCTCTTCACCTCCTCCACGTTCTCTGAAATCTTATCAATGAACCCTCGGATTTCTTCCACCTGTGGAGAAGGACAAGACAGGTCAGGGGTCCTGGGAGGCTTCAGCACTGGGAAAGGGAGAGGTTGCTAAACCCCATCCTAAAGCAACTGTGACACGTCTGAGCCACAGCAAACCTCCCCCTGGATCCAGCTGGATGTAGGATCCCCACGAAATCAGACCCCTCACATCACAGCAGCAGTTACAGCAGCATCACACAGACTCTGCATCCTGGATCCTTTGAGAGGCTCCAAGAAGCATTTGGGGTTTATTGAAATTAGCATCAGACTCAGAGACTCTGCAGAGGCTGCACTTGGGCCCAGCTCAGCTCCCCGTGGCTCTTTGCTCCAGCAGCTGAGAAGCCCAGTCTGACCCTCATCCCACAGAGCAGAGAGCTCACCCTCGCCAGCAAATCCACGGCATGCTCCCTGCACTGCTGTACTACAAGGAAAGACACCAGCACCACTGAGAGGAGGAACCTCTGCTTGTGCCCTCTGCCTGCCAGGCTGCCCACCCTCAGGCTCTGTCTTCTCCTTCACACCGTTTTGCTCATCTTCCTCCATCTGCACATCAGATTATTTTCATTCCTCACTCCATTGCCTGCACAGATACATTTTAACACCCCCTACACACATGCCATGCTAAGGGTGTGCTTAAAAAACTCTGCATGCAGATCTTCCAGCCACCCACATGCCAGCACACAGCCTCTTGTTTGGAATTGAGAGGCACAAAATTCAAGCAACCCCAGAAGCTGCTACTCTGCCAAGGTGCTTTTAGGAGAGGTCTGGGAGCTGAGTGGCATTAGCAGGGGGCTGGAGGCTGCAAGGTTCCCCTGCAACTGCTCACCTGGCCCCACTGGTTTCTGGAGGAGGTGACATAGCAAAGCATCCATAGGGCCAGATAAGCCCTGGACAGCCTCAGGTCTTCATGAAATCCTGGCTCCTGCTAATCAGTGCTCTGAGCACAACCCTGAGGGTCCTGAGCATCAGCTGAGCGTTACCAGCCTGGCCAGGAGCCTCATCCCCACTCCCAGCATGGCTCAAGCTTGTACCACAGCCCCACAGCCTGTTCCAGCACCAACAGAAAGGGCTGAACTGGCTTCAGAGCTGCACTGGGGAAACAAAGCTCTCACCTGCTCAAAGAACTCATCCATGAAGCGGTCTCTGTCCACGCTGACGGTGACTTCATCATCATCATCACTGTCCTTGGCCTGCAACACACACAGGCATCAACCACTGCTTCCTCACCAACCTGTGGCTCCATGTCAGGAGCTCCTCAGGGGCATTTTCCCTTTCTCCTTTGCTCTCAGGAGCTGAGGCAAATACCAGCCAGAGCACGGACCACCCCTGGCACTGCTGCACCAGAGCACGATGGACACCGAGGCAGCAGAGGCACAGCACAAACCCCCAGCGTGGCCTCCACAGCAAGAGCTGAGCAAGAGCAACGCCACTTGGGCATTGACAGAGAGCTGGAGGGGGAGCTTTAGGAGCTATTCTCAGCTGCGTGTGAGCACGAGGGCTCTGCAGGCAGCAGCCAGGGAAGCACGAGGGATGCTGCGCGGCGCGGGAGAGGCGTGAGAGGAGCGGAGAGAACACACCACAGAGCCAGGAAAGCCACAGCAGGCAAGGGAGGGGGTGTCTCGTCTGCAGAAGCATCTATGTCACTGTCAGCAGAGATGAAAACACCTCCTGTCCCAGCGACAGGACACGAGCTCACAGGGGAGCAGAGTCAACAGTCCCCTGTAGAATGATGCACTGAAACCTGCTGGAGCCTCAAACGCCAGATGAAGGCAACCCACCTCTCCCAGGGACAGGCCACACACTGCCCCCTTGGAGGCACTTCCATTTGCCACACAGCTCGTCCCCTGGGCACAGCAGAGCGCTGGTGCCCTGGCAGGGTGATGGTTATTTGGGACAGGCACTGGGGGTGGTGGGGACAGTGGCACAAAGGTCCAGCTGGGAGCCCTGCGAGGAGGTAGTGACGGGGCTGGAGCCTGCTGATGGGCACCATCTGTCCAAACCCTGCCCTCCTACCTTCCAGCTCAGCAAAACTCTGCTCCTCATATATCCAGAGCTGCCTGGGACTCTGCTTTTCCCCAGCTGAAGACAGCCCTGATGGCTTTGTGCCTGGGCTGCTCCTCAACCCAGCAGCTCTCTGCCTCTGCTTCCCAAGCCACTCACTCTGCTCTCTTTCTCCTCCCTCTGCTTCTCCTCCAAGCAGAACCCCACAGCTGTCCTTGGCTGCAGGTTTGCTCAGGTCACCCTCCAGCCAGGACATCACCACACACTCTGTCTTCCTGGGCCCTTCCACTCGGGCTCCCTTTGCTCCTCTTTTGCTAATCCACGTGATTTTTCTGGAAGCAGCGATTGATCCCAGCACTCAGCTTAATGAGCCCAACTGTACACGGCCTGCCTGCAGTGATCATCCTGCACATTCCCTGAGAAACCTCCTTAATGGGGAGATCCACAGGAAAACAAACATTTGCCCAGCTCCTGGGCAGCTCATAGACACACACACACAGACACCTGCAATATAAAACCACTGCAACTGGTCTGAGCCCCTTTGGGCTGAAGCCTTTTCCCACAGCCCCTTGCACGTGGTTCATGAGCCCAGCAGCAGCCAAGGTGCAGCCCCAGCCTGCAGGGAGCAAAGCAGTTCTGCATTTCAAGGGGACCACCATGTCCTTGCTGGGACCTTGAGCTCTCCAGCACACAACTGGTCCCACTCCACAAGGTCTGTGCCGGGACAAAATGGGAAATGTCAGGTCCAAACCGTCTTCCTCCTCCTGTCAGGGCTCTGGAGAAGGTCCTGGTCATGCTGGGGGAGCTTCTGGCAGCACTGCAGCCTGCCAGGCCTGGACACTGTCCCACAAGTGCAGTGGCATTTGCCAAACCTCTACCCACAGCCTCTGCATCCACCATTTGGGCAGCATCCACTTCAGCATCTCCAGGAGCACTCCCATTGTGTGACTGCAAGGTGACACAGCAGGCAAGCATTGCCTGAGAGGGAATGGCCACAGGATTTCTCAAGCCATCAGTGGTGTTTCCCAGCCCAATTAGAGCCCAGCAATTGCTACAGACACCAGAAATCTATCAGTGTTGGGAAAACTGCTAATTGGCTGTATGAAACATTGACAGCAGAGTCTCATCCTCCCAAAAATCACCCAGCCACGTGCATGGAGCTCCTCCAGAAACAGCAACCCTGACCCAATCCAGACAGGTCCACCCAGCCTCCCACCCCCAGCACACCCCCACATCCCATGTCCTGGCCCAGGCAGGGTCTAATATCCCCTCAAAGCCCCCTGTCCTGGCCCAGGCAGGGTCTAATATCCCCTCAAAGCCCCCTGTCCTGGCCCAGGCAGGGTCTAATAGCCCCTCAAAGCCCCCTGTCCTGGCCCAAGCAGGGTCTAATATCCCCTCAAAGCCCCCTGTCCTGGCTCAGGTAGGCTCTTACAGCAGCCTGGCACCATCTCACTGCCTCAGCACTGGGAAGCAAGAGCAGGGAAGTGAGTGTTGCTGGAAACAGGGTGCTGGGGTATGGAAGGGGGAAAAGAAGGGGAAAAGGAAAGGAAAAGGGAAAGGGGAGGGGTATGGGGCAGTGCAGGACCCCCAGAACCCTGCACACATTTGTCTCAGCCCATGGCAGCCTGGCTCTGATTCCCCCTGAGCCTCCACAGCAGAGCCCTGGCATGATGAGCTGAGCTCCAGGCTCTTCCTCCATCCACAGCAGGTGATGGCTCTTTACAGCAGCAGCTCTCCTCAGGCTTTGGAGGACACAGCACAAGCAGAGACTAAACCATGTCATTGTGGGTGCCTGGAGCACAGGCACAAGAGCTCAGACACTGTCCCAAAAGCAAAATGAATTCTTCTTTGGATAATCTTTGTCCCATGCTTGCTCTGTCACTGCAGAGGGACAACCACAGCAGCAGAGGCTACTCTGGGGGGGCTTCAGGGAAAGGGACCAGCTCCAGCCCTGCTCCAAAGGGGTTGGAAGCACCATTCCTGCCCAGAGCTGTGGCACCAGCCCATGAGCACAGCTCTGCTGCTCTCTCCCAAGGTGTCACAATGGCCAGTCCTCAGCTGTTCCTCCTCCACAGCAGGAGAACATTCTTCAGCCATCAGCTAAATGTCCTATCCCTGGTTCAGAGCAGGTTTGGGGGGCACCACCGCCCCAGGGCACACAGCAGAGTGCCAAGGTTCAGACACACACAGGATCAGCATTCCCAATGTCCAGTACTGCTGTAAAAATCCCATTCAGACATGAAACTTGCTCTGCACAGCAGTGAAAGCCCTGCAGCCCTTCCTCACACAGCCCTGCAGCCCCTCACACAGCCCTGCAGCCCTTCCTCAGCTCCAGCAACACCAGCTCTTTTATTTATTACTATTATTATTGTTTTTAACAGCCCTCGGTGCAGCAGAGGAGCTCCTGGGTGCAGCAGGGGAGCTCCTGGGTGCAGCAGGGGAGCTCCTGGGTGCAGCAGAGGAGCCCTGGGTGCAGCAGGGTTGCTCCTGGGTGCAGCAGGGTTGCTCCTGAGTGCAGCAGAGGAGCACTGGGTGCAGCAGAGGAGCTCCTAGGTGCAGCAGGGTTGCTCCTGGGTGCAGCAGAGGAGCTCCTGGGTACAGCAGAGGAGCTCCTGGGTGCAGCAGGGTTGCTCCTGGGTGCAGCAGAGGAGCCCTGGGTGCAGCAGGGTTGCTCCTGGGTGCAGCAGGGTTGCTCCTGAGTGCAGCAGAGGAGCCCTGGGTGCAGCAGAGGAGCTCCTAGGTGCAACAGGGTTGCTCCTGGGTACAGCAGAGGAGCCCTGGGGAGGATGCTGCACCCTCCAGCATTTGGCTGATGAATAAGGAGCAGCAGCAGGAGCGAGACAAGAACGCATTTGCTTTTTCTTCAGGAGTATTTAAAGGCAGGGAGAGCTCTCCACCGCTTCTCAGCCAGCTCTGCCTGCCAAGAGGACATTCACGGCGCTGCCTTTGTACTATTATTATTAAGAAGCCTGTTTTCCAATCCCGTTTCACAGCCTGAGCTGTTGGTGGAGAAAGAGCCCCCCTGTCTGGGTGCTTTCCAGGCGCTCGGCGGCGCGGGGAGGGGACACTTGTTCTTTATATAGGCCTTTCCTCCTTCAGCAGCCACAGCCACCCCCTTGGCCCTTTGCTTGCGTCACCCCAGCACCATCCCGAGCCCAATTTCCAGCTGAAGCAATTGCAGTGGGGGTCTCTGCCTGGGCACCCACAGTCACCCCAGCTACCCCTCTCTCCGGGATGGGACACAGACAGACCCTCCCTCTCCATGCAACTCCCCCTCCCCAGCACATCCCAAGCAGCTCAGCAGCCCCCAAGCATCAGGTAATAAACCAACCAACCCACCCACCCCAATGAAAAGCAGCACAGCTCGCACTGGTGTGATGGCACAGGGCGGGATGCTGGATGCTGGAGCACTGCTCGGGGGTTTCAGGCACTCAGCCACCCGCCCTGGGGCATCCCCACTGCCCCCCACAGCCCTGATCCCAGCTCCTGGGGGGTGCAAGGGATGGGCTGGTGCCCCCACAGCCGCTTCTGCAGCCTCCAGCAGATGGGGGTCAGGCGGCAGATGGGGGGAGGGTTCAGGCAGCAAACGGGCTGCGACGGGCTCGCAGCTGCCGCCCAGGCTCCATCACCCAAAGCTCCATCACCCAAAGCTCCATCACCCAAAGCTCCATCACCCGCGGGGAGTCCCGAGGGGACACAGCGCAGGTACCACCGGCTCCCGCCCCCCCCACCCCCGACATCCCCGAAGCCTCGGCGGGACCCCCGTGGCACCAGCAGCCGGGAGCAGCGGGAGGAGCCGCGGCTGTGCCCACGGGCAGCGGGCTCAGGGCTCCGGGCTCTGCCCAGGCCGGATGACATCAGCAGAGCCGGGAGGATGAAAAAGCAAAACGGGTGCAGAGCGGGGCGGGAGACGGCGGCGGCGGCACCGACACGGCCACGGTGTGGCACGGCACGGCCCGGCACGGCTCGGCACGGCCACGGTGTGGCACGGCACGGCACGGCTCGGCTCGGTACGGCGTGGCACAGCCCGGCCCGGCACAGCACTGCTCGGCACGGCCACGGTGTGGCACGGCTCGGCAGGGCTTGGCACGGCTCGGCCGCCCGCAGCATCCCACCTCCCGCTGCCCTTCGATCGATGCCGGTTTGCTGCCTTTACCCCGTGCGGGGCGGCTCTCGGGCAGCCGGGGGCGAGATGGGATCCACGGGGGGCAACTGGGAGCGATGGGATCCGGGGAGCGATGGGATCCCGGGAGCGATGGGATCCCAGGAGCGATGGGATCCCCGGGGAGCGATGGGATCCCGGGAGCG
>WBNH01005592.1:136165-261398 GCA_013401255.1 Urocolius indicus | reverse complement strand
TATATATATATATAAGGTTTAAACAAGAAAAAGAAAGAAAGTAAAGCTCGCTCTGGGAGAGCTCTTTCGGGGTTATTTTGTAACTCCAACGTACTAACATAAAAAAAAATATATTTGAAAAGATTTGGTGGCTTTACCCATTTTAAGTTCAGACATAGTGAGCCTTGTGCCTCTGGAAAAAAAAAAAAAAGTTTCAAGTTCTGCTCTTTTAGTATTTAGAACTAAGACTGGGCTTCTCCGGAGGTTTTAGTGCATACACATTTTCGAAAAACATTCCCAAGTAGCCTGAATGGAAAACAACATGCTGATTTTGATTTGTTTTGCTCTTAGCATTTGGGAGGGCAAGGCAAAGGCGGAGTGCCATCCTGCATTTTTGAAGGTGGCAAAACTCCCGTTGACTTAGTCAGATCTTTGCTTGAGTACTGCTAAGTACCCTCTCCATCTCAAATGCACAGATCCTGAGGTTTCCCTCATGAAAGTCAATGATCAAACTTCCAATGTCTTCAGCTCCTGCTGCACTAGACAGCACCAACTGGGGAAAAACAACAAAATAAACTGAAGCTCCCATGAAAGCCCTTAAGCAAAAGTCTGGCTCAAAGGTGGATGAAATCAGCAAACTTCAAGACAGAGTACTTTGCATCCAAACCCAAAGTTTTGAGCTAGAATATGCTTTGCAATACCTACATGATATTGCTCAGAAGATTAGAGTTGTTTAAACCCAAGTGAGCTAGCAGGAGCAAATAGATGACATAAACAAGAGCCATCCACCGCTCATGACAGGCCATTTCTTTAAAATCTGCAGAGGGACAGGCACAATGGAGCACTGGAGCTGCAAAGAGACGTTACAACACACATTGTTTGCTGCTTTATCCACGACTAAAGGATAATGTTAAAAAAACAACCAAACATGAAACAAAACAGTGACAAAACACCTCCCACTTCCATACACCCCGAAGACTTATTCTGCTTCAAACAGGGACCATAGGAGCCCGATGACAGAAAGTACTTGCCTGATCATAAACATCCTAGCAGGAGACCCTATCATAAATAGCATCTTTTCTTATACTTCAACTCGAACACTTCCCAAATGACACTAACATAAATGTAACTTTTCTTGATATGTCAGAGTAAGCTTAAAAGTTAATGTTCATGTCTCAAATACAGAAGTCCTCAGATTTTCTGACATTATCATTAGCAATGAAAATGATGTACTTTTGCTGGGAATATTCATCTTTGCCCTGAACATTATCTCTTTATAAAAGTTTGCACTGCTAAGAATCAAATTGCCACTTTTGCAGTTCTCTTAAAAGATTGAAGGCAGTCAGGAATCCATAATTTCTTCTTCTCCTCTCCTTTGAACATTTCATGGAGATTACTATAAGGCTTAAGACAAATGGTGTGCTTCACAGCTGTATAATATTAACACCTCTGGTAAAAAAAGGATACAAATACTAATCTGTAATTGCAGAATATAAAAAAAAAATAATCTTATTTTCTATTGGTTTTTTTTCCCCCCACCTTTATTGTTTTAAAATTTTTCCTCTGCCTTCTGACTACTGCACAGAAAGTGTAATTACATACTGTTGATAAGTACTATGCTATATTTTATAAGTAACACTTTTAGTATGCCCTAGGACATTTATCTAGATTGTCTCACATTTTGGAATTAGTAATTGCCTTGAATGCAACGTCTCGAAGTTTACCACCTCTTCTGAGGTCTTTACTGCCAAGATTATTTCCTGATTTCTTAGTCTAGTTAATTCCCTTATCCATATGAAGTAAAGCACTTGGATAGCTTAACAATGAGGGGGTACTGAAAACAAATTCTCTGCCTCTCATCAGCAAGGAAACTATCTGATATAAAACTGTTTTCTTTTTTACTTCATTTTGATTTTCCTGTAAAACTTTTTTTTCCCTTTAGGTACAGAAAGTTTGTGTTGTGTGCACATCTGGACACATCTGCTCAGAGGACAATAGGTAGCAGAAGGACCACACAGAGCAGAAGAACTGGACTGTGATGCCAACAACTTTAAAGCTAGACAAGACGTAAATAAGCAGGGCAGCATTTGGAAAGCAGCAATTGCAGAGAAAAGATAAACTATTGACACAACAGTTCCTTAAAGAAGCTTCTGTTGGTCTTCTCAGGGAGACACTGGGCAAACTAACGCCAGCTTCTTCCTGTCACAAAGGGCTCAGAGAGCAGCTCTGGAACATACAGACATGCTTTTGGTCCTCTGCTTCATGACCAGGAGTGTAAAATATTTTGCAAATTTCAGCCTTTCTGTGTTAAATGTATCCATTAAGTCCTGACAAACAGAAATGTTTCCTACAGTTTCCTATTTTGAATTCAGCAAAGGTTAATTGGATTTCGGATGCTTTCTCCTGTTCTATGCTACCTAATGAGTTTAGCAGTGGGAAGATGGTTGACGTAATGTACAGATCAAGAGACTGGAAACTAGGAGGGCTGCTTCTGAGAACTGCCTCGCTGTCTCACTTTGGGCAAGTCTTCAGGATGTCCACTTTTGTGAGCTGCTCTACTTCACAGTGAAAATATCACAGAAAAATTTTCATTGGTAATATCCCATCCTTATTTTCTCTGGAATAACTTGTAATGAAAATAAGTACCCTACTTAAGTGTCTACTAATGCATGATGAAAAGTAATTACATGTCAAAACAGAAATCATCAGTCTTCGTTCTCCAGTAATACAAGCCTTGTCTGATCCTCTAATAAGGGTGCATTTTTCCTGCTGGATGCTTTTTTAACACTTGCATTTTTCCAAACTGCTCATTTTAGTCTGGCTTAATTGCAGACATTGCAGATTTTGTACTTCCAATTTGCTTTTTTTTTTTTTTTAAAAAAAAAAAGTTCAAAGAGTCCAAATAGTAAAAAGGGAATATTTACCTTTTTGTCTAGCAGTCTGTGCTGTCAGTCCTACATGCAGATACAGCAGAGATGATGAATGAGCAGCAAATGCTGAATGTGTGGGGACCACATAATGTAATAACCACCAGTGCATGTGACACAGATGGCAGTATCAGGAATTTCTAAAAAGACACTGCAGTCTTCCAAGCTTCTCTTTGAATTCTCTGCACATTAGATGCTTTCCCAGGACTAGAAAATATTTCTTGTGCTTCCTAAGAAAATGTCAGCTGTGACCTAGGACTAGTGGGCCACGTAGGCTGATGTCCCATCTAATAGTGTTTACTTGTTACATAGGAAGATGTGATCATTCACCCTTGATTGTGCAGATTATTTGGTAATGTTTCCAGTCAGAGAGGCATTGCCTTTTTGGTTCTAATGACTCATTCATTCCTCAAAGCATGAAGACTTAAAGCTGTGGTTTTTATAAGCTGACTTAACTTTAAATTCTTTTCTTATCCACCTTGTGGCTGAGTTTCTTTCTAATTAAAGTTGCTCACTCCTATGAAACTACTTTTTCTGTCTAGATCACATCAATAGATATTCACTACATTCCTGGGTTATCATAAATATTGTAGGTTGCTAGAAACATGTATAGTTCCCTTACCTAGAAAATCTGGACTATCTTTTCACATCAAATGCCAGTAGGCTTAATTAGTGGTTAACTAGTTCACACTAGTGAACACTCTATAGTGGCACAATTTTGATAATACTGTACTCTAAGTTTCTTTAATGATGACTCCAACAGCCTAACATCAAAATCTCAGATAAGACCAACTAAATAGCAGTAGATAACTAGTAGTAGATATAACTGGGACAGCTATTTCTTTTCACTCCCTTGAACCTGAGAAATCTTTCCCAAGCTTCCTCTCATCACCTCCTAAGAGCTCTTACATTCCCCTACATATAAGATAAATGAGGAAGATGAATCATTTATTTTAAAAGTTCATGACAGAACCATAGGCTAATTCACACTGATCTCTAAAAGACAGCATAAGAATTCAGTTACTACTGTTAGCAATTTAGTTGTATTAAATCCTTCAGCAATAACATCTTTGTCCCTCCCTCAGAAAGGAAAAACTTACAATCTGTGATAGCTAGCTAGTCAGTGTTGTGCCATGCACACCCCAAGAAAACTCTGTAGCATGTTCATGTCAATATTCTTGCTGTACACAATACTGAGCCTTTAAGTCTTGTCCTGATATTTTCTTTACAAATTTACATGCCTAATGCCTGTGTGGGAACAGAAAAAGACAGGGATCATGTCTATTTGCATTAGCACTTTTGATAGCTCCTAATTCAAAAGTTATTTTGTCATTTATCCTTAATGTTGTTCCACACTATCCTGTGAAAATTTTCTCCTAGCGAGGGCTGGAAAATTTTGACCTGATTGCAGTAGTATTCCAGAGTATCACATTCAGTATTCCAGACACATGAGTGAAAAAAGAATAGCCATCATACGAGAGCTACCAAGCATTTTATATCTGAATTACATTTCTATTCTTTCAGAAGTACTGAGAACTTCTCAAACCTCAAATCTGCTGATGCTGCCGATTGTCCTCATTCAGACTGGCAGGTTACTTTCAATCATGAACTTTCCACTTGCATCCTTGTTAATATAGCACATTAATAATCTTGCAGGCACATTGCACATGTTTATTTGCCGTCTTCAGCTTTTATAAACAAGTTAATAATTTTTCAGTTGAAACGAAACAAATCTCAACCATGTTATACTTGTTGCTGGTTTATATTATTAAAAAACCTACAAACATCATTAATTGAAATTTTCTCCAAATCTATCCTTTAGACAGTTTATTGTTTTGCTAAAATTTTCCTTAAGAAACTAGAGGGAACTTATCAGTACTATCCAAATCTGTACTTTGAGGTACATTTCACTTTCAGAATCTCATGGCAAATGCCATGTATAACCAGGAATTCACTCCAGATTCTGTCTCTCCATGTATCAAGGGGACAGTCAATCTGAGCAGTAGAAAAAGAACTGCTTTACCTTCAAGACAGCTTCCTTTAAGAAAAAAACCTTTAAGTCCCAATGCAGTGACAGCTTTGATGAAAACAGAGCACAATTCAAGATTTCGTCTTCATCAGATGCCTTGTCTCGTGAGCTGTGTACAATTAAATATATTTTACTGAAATGGTAACTGCTGTGATGCACATAATGTAACCTTCAAGATGAACTGAGATTTGCCCTCTGAAAAGTTTTCTCCTTATTTTGTGTCTAAAAATACAAGATTATAGTGTGCAAAACTGAAACAATATTACATTAATGAGTAAAGTATACATTTCTGATCAAGAAATTAGAAAATCCACAAGCTTATTTTATTAATGAACTGTTATGCTAGGAAAGTTCTTCAACATTAGATGGATTCTGTAGATTTTTACCTAGGAAAAAAGTCTTTTGCAAATATGGGAAGTTTTTCATTGAGTAACTCATATAAGAATAAAACTGAATGCCGTATGAATGCCTCCATAATTCATGTAACTTTCATTCTCAGAGCAACAACTGGAAGTTGAAAATTCTTGTTTATATAAGATTGAGTAATAACTTTTGCCCATTTTCTTTTTGTTTATATTTTAAATTTATTTGGATTTGTGCCCCTGAATAACAATGAAGAAGAAGTGTAACATCACAGAATTTACATATTACAAGTCTTCCTTCCAAAAAGGAAAGGACTAGAATTAACCAATTCTTTCTTTAGTTTTGACTTTTCTTTAAAAATCCTTCTGTTGCTGCAAGGAAGTTTTTGCGAAGAATTTCTTTTGGGAAGGGAGAGGAGAAGGAAAAGCAAGGGGAACTAACCTAAAAATCTCCACCTTTTGGCTGTCTCAAGTACTTGTCTGCCTGCAAGCTCAATATGATGCAGTTAATGAACAGCAATCCTGCACCTTCAGTGCTTCCTTCCCTTTCTCGAGACAGATGTGCTGGCAGCATGGCACCTTCTTTGGAGGAATGCTGTTTTATGGAAGCTGATCTCTCAGCAAGGCACAAGTGGCTATAAGCTGTTGTCTGCTCCATGTATTTTGAAGTAAAATCACCGTGTTTCATGCCAAATATCCAGAGACAATATTAGAGATGAAAACCATTTCTTTGCAGGATCCAGCGAATGCCTCGCTTTTTCCATACCCCTTTCAAATGTCCATGCATGCTAAAATTTCCTTTACTTGGTTTGGAAAACAGTCTTACAAACAAATGTATCTTACTTGCCTTTTTTTTCTTTTTTTTCTCATATGCTGCACACATTTAACTGCTTAGCTTTCATTTTATTCCTCCTAGACATATCTTCATATACAACCTTGAACCAGCACTTTCTCTCTATGCTTTTACATCTTACAAGACATACCATACCATCCTCTCCTCATTTAGATCTGAATTCAAGAAACAAACCAACTCAAACCTGCATCTATCTAGTTGCCTAAAGTTAAACACCTAAACAAGTTACCTGGTAACCAGTGTTGCTAAATATCTACAGTTCCTATAAAAGTCAAGAACTTTTGCAAGCTAGGATAATTCAGCCGCTAAAACCTTCATTTCCCATCTGCCATCAGACACAGAGAGGCAGGCTTATTCTCAGCTTTACTCATCAAATTAATTGCAGAATAAAACAATTGCAGAAATTAAGTTATTGAATTGGATTCACATGCCTAAATTTAGCCATAATTTGATGCATTTTTTGGCTTAAAGAAGGAAAACCAGAAGAGAGAAGATAACAATTAGATAGATATACAGAATCCCAGTCTTTCCTCCAAGAGCAAGATACTAAGCAGCTGTCATGAGGGGCAGAGGTATAGCATAACTGACTTCTCCAGACTTCATGCTTCACAGTGTCTTGCAAAACCCATCTGAAGGATGCAAACAGAAAAAAAGAGAAAAAAATAAAAGAAATCCCTTTAGTCTTTCCCAAAGACTTTAGTAAAACCTCATTTTCCTGATATTGCCAATGTACTGCCTTAGAGAAAGAGCAGAGGAAAATAATGATCCCCAGTCTATTTGAAGAATTTATGGAGATAACTTTTTGTCCCTGTAAAAATTTGGATTAAGCTTCAATCACAATTAAAAACAAGATCCACATTTAAAAATGTTTCAAATAAGACAAAAAATTCTATCAATTGCCCCAGATTTGGCAAAGCAATGTGAACTGCTACACAAAACAAATTCTTTATAAAAAATACACGTTGTCTTGCATTAGTATTGAACTACAAAAAAGTTTCAACAGCTTTCAACCTACTAATGCATTATTTGAACAGAAATACTGAACAGTAACAAGAAGGGAAAGGCAGTTGCCCATATATATATATATATAAATTACTTTATTCATTCTACATGAATTAACAGCTCCAGAAGACTTTGTAAAAGGAGGTTCCTTTTACAGATTGCTGGGAGCTGAACTTTTCATGGAGAACTGGCTAGATGTCTTTCATAAAAAGGCAGGCAGCAGAAATACCTTGTTCTGGAAAGAGATGCTGACTTAGCAATACTCTTTAAAATACACTAATCATACTTAACATTTCATCTGCTTTTTCCCAGAAATCAGTTGTAGAATGCTTTCACTCTAGAGGAATATGAAAGTAGATAGTTTAAGAGCCTTGCCTCAAAACCAGTTGGTGCTGTTCAAAAGCATATCTCCTGTTGAAGTAGAATAATAAACCCAAAATGGTTTTATTTTTACTTTTTTTTTCTTTTCCTGAGCTGTCTTTGTCTAAGACTAAAGTTCAGGTTTATACCACCATCACTTGCAGTGGACTTCCAGCTAAAACTTGGAGACTGAGTCAATCCCCATCACCATTCACCACTAGCCAGTCAGCCAGATGACTGCAGCACAGTAGAATACAACTACTTCTCCTCAGGCTTCCCTTGCCTGGTTTTGTACATACACTATTAGTCTAAGGAAAGGAGCACGTGAATGTTAAGATCTGTTCCTCTACTCTGGCTTCATATTCACTGAAGAAAGGTGTTGCATTTTGAACCTCAAGTGATTTTCAGATTTAAATTACAGACTCCTCTTAATTTTCCACTTGACTGCAAATTCATGAATAAACTATGTGGGATTTTTTTAAACTCAGGTTGGCTTTTAGGTAAATCTTTCTCCTCCTTGAAAATTCACTGTGCATGGTTACTATGGTGCTTACCACTTCTAAATCATTTCCATTGCAGCACAAGAGAGATGTGTGTGACAAATCTAGATACATCCGTGTCCTGGTTTGCAATATGCCATTATAGTTTTACATTTCATCTTTGACTTCTAATCATTGGCTTGTAGTTGGCAAATATTTATTTTCATACATTTAAGAATAGTGAAATAATCTGTGACAGAGTTTTAAATTTTGTACCTTATTTTGTTACCTGTTGGTTCCTGTAAGTCACATATTTTTATTTTCAGCAACATCTTGGACAAAGTCGAAACTGGAGCAGCAAGGTTTTCTGCCTAGAAGGGTTTCTTGAACACAAGGATGATGATACATAGAAGCTGAATATATGCTTGCATGAGTTCAGAAATTAGTCTTAGTCTTATTTGTGAGGAGAGTGGGGTTTTGGATTGAACAACATTATTAATGAAATACAACATTTGCTTCCCTAATAGCAGCTGGCAACCTGGTTTAGAAATCCTTCTGCACAAAATCAAATCATAAATATGCCAGGTAAATATTTTGTGTGTGTACACATTAAAAAAACATATCTGGGATGATATCTCACATACAGTGAACTGCAACTCCTTACCTAATAGAGTGGCTCTGCTTTACACCAGTTGCAGCACAGAAAATCTACTTGTCCTTTTCCAAGTAGCTTGATATTAACCATTTACTCAGATTTTCCCAGTCCTTAAGCATGCAAGCACACAGCATCATCTTACAAACTATGTTCTCAATCAACATATTCAACACCTAAACAGTGTAACACGTTATTATGATTAGGTGACACAACAAATCCTCTCACAGAAAGATTCTCAACCTGTGGTCACGAATGTAAGTGGACTGGTATACTTGCCTCTTTAGGAAAGATCCATCAAGAAAGGAGAATAAGGTGGATATTCCCCAGAAGTTTAGCTAATAGAATTTACTGTTGTCCTTTGGTTTTTAATTGTACTTTTTAAAAAAACTCCAGCAATAGGCATTAGTAAAGTCTATCAAGTAGTCCCCTTCATAAGCTCTCTATGAAATGGTTACATCTAGTAATGAACTAAATTGAGTGTATATACACTTTTATGTTCAGAAGTAGTGGGACAATAAGTGAACTGCTTGCTGGATGACCGCAGTAAGGATTTTTCTGGTCAGAGGTACTGTTAGATGATTAGTGTACAAAAAAGTCTCACAGAATTTCCAGTTATATAAGATTCTCTGAAGAAGGATGTGAGGATTTAAATATACAAGTTTTGAAGACTGCAGTGATAATGACAGGGTATATATTGCTTTGAGAGATATATTACAACTAGGTACAGTTTGTTTTCTTTGTGGTACTTAACAGAGTTGGCAACTCTTATATATTTTGTTTTGGAAAAGGATTTGAAACAACTATTTGAGTTTGGCACTTACTGATATACCAGCAGTAATAAGTTGTCAAAAACATCATGATCTCTCAGAACAAAAGATTAATCCTTGAAGTATATATTTTCTTGGCCTTTACACTACCTGCCTTCTTCTTACATTTTAAATTACCTATTATCACATGCAGATAATGAAAATATGCCTTTGTTAGAGTCTCTTTAACCTACTATGGACAGTCCAACAAAATCTGTTTTACATTTGAGCAACTACTTAACAGGAAATGAGCCCTATAATGACTTAAAAGAAAAATACCCTAACCTTTTCTTCAGATTTTCTTTGCCATGGGAAGTTCACTCCAACGTCCCTCAGCACTTTCCCAAGCTCCTAATCACATATTTCTTTTTTTAATAGACTAAAACTACTGCCAGCTTTGAGACTGAGTAGTTCTAAGGAAGGTGGTTCCCCTATCTCCCAGGGAAAAGCTGCCTAGCAATTTAATTTCTGACTTATATGTGGGAAGGAAGCCCCTTTTGGGTTACAGTCCAAATCACAGTTCAGGCAGGGTGAGTAATTTTAGGTTGTCCCTATAATAAAAACTCTTAAGCTCCTTATTGCAGCCTAATGGGGCTGCTGGTGTGCATTCACACAGTCCTACTGAAATGCCCTCCTCATTAAACAGACTGATCAGAAACCAAAGTCTTCACTGACTTTGGTTTCTGAATAACTTTAGCATCAATGCCAGGGTCGAAATCTAGCTCCCAAATGGCTTCAGCACACCAGAGTAACTGGTGATCACTAGCATTTGTGTAGTATTGCAAGGGCGCAGGATCAGAAGATGAAGATCTAGTAATCTAGGCAGGTTTCTTCACAATGCAAGGTCTCCTCCTGTTACACTGCTGTACTGTAAATTGCTAGGGAATTGCTGGCAAGGGTGACAGTGTTTTGTCACAGTTGTGATTAAGAGACTGAATCCTTAGGGCCCCTTTATACTGCCTCTCCTGTTGTCCTAATTCACCTAGAATTTCATTGTTTTCAATGTGTGGGAGGAGGATTCAGGTGGAGATACTAGCAAATTTCTCTTCTGTCCCAGAGAGGTAAGCAAACAAACAGCAGAAGTGAACTTCTAGAGAAATTATTTTACTGCCCATTAGTGTCTGTCTGTTTTCATGGGTTCATCAGGATGCATGAGAATTCCCCTATAAAGCAATTCATGTGCTGTGCTGCAGAGCAAGACTTGGCTCTTTTGATCTTTGATATTAGGGATAATGAATCTGTAGGTACTTTCAGCTTCCTCAGTATTGCCATGCAACCTGAGGTGATTATTGGACTGGTCCGATTGCTGCTTGTTCCATTTACATGGTAGTAAGGAACACATTATGATTGTCTCAAGCATAAACTGGAAGCAGGTAGGATTTTAAAAAGTTAGAACAACTTGATTAGAAAGCAAAGGTGCTCCATTTGCCATCATACCATATCACCTTATAAACATTTTTTTCTTGGCTGCTTAAACTTCTTTTGGCGACTATGCAATCATAATATGGTGGTGATGAGAGCTATTTTTTATGGCTTTAATGAGAAATTTGGGAAACATCCTTCCAAGCTGAGGAAATGATAGCTATGCTTTCTCTCTCTTTAAAGAGACTGTACCTTCTGTTACCCAGATCACCACCACACTATGATGGCATGTGATAGTTCCTTCTTTGATCATACAACGCACCTGTACAAATGACTTAAGCAGCAATCTGTCATAGTTGAATACAAGTTGCATGCAGTCTTTCCTGGTACTTGTATGTCTCCTTCTGGAGGAAAACATGGCTGTTCTATGATTTTCTTGAAGCATATGTTTTCTTCTTTTCTCTCCCACCTTCTTCTCTGTTATCAATGGAAACATATGCTTCTTCCTGAGAAAAAAGGAAAGCAAAGAGAGAGATCTAGACTCCTGCTGCACATTTCCAGAGAGCTGTGGGGAAAAAAAAGAGCCAGAAGTGCTGGGAGGGAGGATGGGAAACCAGTGGGAAGGGGCAGGAAACAGGCAAGGCAGTGGGGGAAGGGGCCATGGATGATGAGGGGAATGGGAGTAGAAAGGAGACAGATGTAGTAGCTGAGGAGAAGCTCAGTAGGAGAAACTTCTTTGTTTGAAGGAGAGAACAAAGGCTAAGGAAAGATGATGGAAGAAGCACAACTTTCAGGTTAGAAGAAATTTGTTACATCTATCCACCCTCAATCTGCGCTGAAGAGAAAAACCTAACCACACAAAGGAAACTGATTAGCATGTGCAAAGAAACATGTTTCTTTTGCTCTCCTTGTGACAATTAACTATTTTTTTTTTCCTCTGGTGCCTTTTGGCACTTAATTCACTTTGGACAAGAACAATTAGATACGAAAGAATAAAGCTGAAAGTCTAATATGCAAGGCTATGGATATTGACTTCATTGATCTTGACACACTGCTCTAAATGCATATATTTTCAGCAGCTCAGAAGTACTTGTTTCTCTCAGAGAGGGCTGATTGCCGCAAAGAAAACGAACCTGACCCATGGTGATTTCAGTTTCTTCTAAAAGCAAAAAAAAAAAAAAGTGCTGTATCTTGATCCACTTTTCCTGGGGTACAAGAAATTTAGCAAGAAGGAGTTGACCTTAGTGTCAGCACTTTTCTACCACTTGTATATGTAACTGCTTTGGTTTAGATTAAATCTCCTGGTGGGAAACCATTTATTTGTACCAAGCAAAAATGCCACATGCTCATGGGGAATTAATATTTCTCTTCAGTTATCAAGCAGACTATCTGACATGTCAAAACTAGAGCAATACTTACCTTTTCTAAGTTAACTAATACCAGTTCTTTACTGTAGGACTGAATGGTTTCCTCCTAGCAATATTACAGCAGAGTAGTCAGCATTTCAATGCAATCTGCACTACAATGCCCTATGTTAATGTAGACAGATACTTCAAAACCAGAACAACATGTTAATGGTCCCTTCCCATATAACTCTTGGGCCTAACAATTAGTAGCCACTTTTATTAGCAGTTAAGTGCAGAAATATACCATTTAAAAATCTTACAACCTTTGTTCTGGATTTTAGGTGACTTCAGCAAAATGTGTCTTTACTAATCCCTTTTGTCAGCTTCCATGTCTGTTGTAAACAGCATTTTGTCTGCTGGCTTGCTGCCTGCAGTGTAAGGTAACCAACAGGACAACTTGTTTTGCTGAAACTGTTGGTTCCTTTTCAAAATTTATTTTAAGGTATAAGTAAAGGCTGGTAAACTTTCTTTATTGATCATGGAGGACTTTTTTTATCTCCCCACTTCTTTATCTGCTGTACTTGTAACTTTGAAAGTGGTATTTGGAAGTGAAGCTGTTTATCTTTGTGTAAATGGGGTTAAACTCTGACTTCTCAGTTAAAAAAAATGGATTAAATATAAATTTATTGATCAGCCCTTAAAAAAAGGCTCAAAAGAGCACTGTCTGTCAACTTCAGGAAGACTCTGTGAACACGAATTGCTTATCAGAACAAACATGCTCTTGCAAAGCAGACTGGCCAGTCCTGTTTTAGTTGTTTTGTAAATTTGTCATCTCTGGCTTCACCTGTCACACATTTTTCATTTCAGTTGCTTTTGTTTTAAGACACGTTGGTTATGTTCTAGACAAGATATACAAAATCAGCAGCCATTTCTGGAAAAAATTAACTTATTCTCTAGATTCCTTTTTCTGTAATTTAGTTACACTGCCTTTGCATCCCTAGCCCTGCTAGTAACTAGGGTACCCGAACCTTAAAACCAGTCTCTTTTGCATGATTGTAATATAATCAATATCCTCAAAAGACTTGCTTACTTAGCAGTGACCACTAAGACATAATCTTGCAATACCTGCTGTAGGGCTTTTATTCCAACAATTGAGAGAGGGTTGCCAGTGGACTTCTCCCATGTTTTCATGAATTGAGAGCTCGCCAGTCAGTTCTCAGGGATCAGGAGGGCAGTGTACCTGGCTGAGTTTGCCTTGAAATTTCAAACTGTGGTAGGAAACCCAATTTGCCCATGTATTTTGTGTTCTAAAGAGGAAGGGAAGACATTTTTTTCATTTATTAAAATGTTTTATCTGCACACAACTTTCTGCTGTTTACATATTTCCTTCTCTGTCATAAATGAATTTTTTGTTTTGTTGAAACTCCTATCTCTCAGCAAAGATTTCTGGTTTAAAATAATGATCCATTTCTGAGAGATTTTTCTTCTCCACTGATCTTTTTTGAGCCTTTTAAGTGTTCCCATCCCTCCTATTGCCAGTATTGTATTCTCTCATACATCTGAGTGTCTTATTCTCTGTAATATGAATCTGTCGTCTGTTTACTTTTACGAGCAATTGCTGAGAGAGCTAAGACAGCCCACTCATACGTGAAGTCCAAAGACTTTCATAAAATCAAACTGAAAACCTTTCTCTTTCACGTAGCAAAAATACAAAGAGGTTTCTGAATATGCTTATTCTATTTCCTGGGAACCTCAATTTATATTCAGTTTTGTTGCTGGTACATACTGGTACATGGAAGGTCTTTCACTGGAAAAATTTTTCTTCAAACATACTTGTAGCACTTTTTAATTTTTTTAATTGCTGGTTTTGTGATTTTAGTACTATAAGTGCATTAGATCAAATGGAGAAATTTGCATTTCATGATACCAGTTTAAGCTTTCAGTTGCGGTAATACCAAACATTCTGAAAAATTACTTTGCATATTTGTTACAGAAGAGGAAGATAAAAGAGAGGCAAAAATTCTTTTCCTCATTCAGAGCCAGGATGATCTTTAATATCAAGATGTCCAAATAATTATACCTAATCTGTACCTGAAGTAGCTTTTTGAGAAATTATTAAAAGGCAATTTCTAGCTTCTACATTTTAGTCATTCTTTTCCAGTGTAGGAGATTTCTTCTTCATCTGCATAATTAATATAACAAGTCTTGGTTTAGCTTAATAAAGTTAAAAAACGAACAAAAGTTCACCATTGTAATGAAGAATTAAACCCTGTGCAATAACAGTGTCACTCCTGAACAACAGATTTGTTGTTGTTGTTGTTTTATTAGCTTCTTTAAAAAATACTTTAGCACTTTGTTACTTACTTAAGGAGGAAGAAAAATACAGTATTTGCAAAAGTAATCATTTTCACTGAAGCTGTATGGTTTGAACTGAAAAAATAGATGTAAAAAATTAATCTGGTTTTAAGTCAAACCTGAGCCCCAGTACTACTGGTTGTTAAACCACTGTAAATGTTTAGAGCCAAATACTACACCTGGCTACCCTTGAGACAGATTCCACATAAGAATAGTGACTTATTCCCACTAGGGCTCCCTTGGCTGGCCTGATTATCCTAGATTTATGTATGGTGCAAGGAGATCTCCTCTCTAATAATACACTGGAGGTTTCATGAGTGAGTGTGACAGAGGAGACCGGTTTGATGTGGGAATCTGGCAGTAAGTAGTCTGTGCTGCCCTTTTCATGTGTGACAGTCCCTGTGAGTCAGAAGGACACAGTAAGAATAAAGGTCAATATCTAGTTGACCTAGGGCAATTGGTATCTTTGCAACAAATCAAAATAACCCAATCTGAGCCAAGGATATCAGTGTTTTAGTTGAGAGAGCTATTTGGGTTTTCAAGTCAAAACACAGCTTTCCTATTGCCAGACCGAGCCTTGAGGTTTCTTCTTTGTAGGGGATCAAAATATTTTACTTTTTTGTCTCAGTAAGGAGAAAATGTTTCAATGCATTCTTATTTTTAATCAGATCTAATTCTAACCCCATCTTTAAAACTATACTGTAACCACATCTCTAGAACCTGTATCTTTCAGGGAAAATAGTATTTTTTAGGGAAAGGAGATTAATACCAGTATGGGACACCTATACACAGACAGTAGCGCTGGAGTTTCTGTGTGTTGCTGTGTTTGGACTTGAGTGCAAAGTCAAACCCAAATTTCTCTCCAGTTGATCAGAAATTAAACAAAGCCTCCAAACTTGGAACAACAGACTTTTGAAAACTAATATGATTATGTAGATTAAATGAGGACCGAGATACCACCATTGGGTGCTTCAGAGATACCTTTTGAAGAGTAAGAGGCATAGAGTTTTTTTTCTTGTGGTGTTAAAGTGCTGGCACTGGATTTCTCATCTTCTGGACTGCAATAAACATCAAAAAATCCCCTGAAAAGGATTATTATACACAATCTAATAGATGTAATTTAAATGTCTAAAGCATAGTGCTCTGTTTGCAAAATACCTATATTTAAATTTTCTATTATAATAAATTCATTTCTGTCTCTTCATTTATTTAGAACATCTCTTCTTCGATAGCACAATATCAAACCTTCTCTGCCTTAACAGAAAATAAATGATGAGTAAAATGTTACTCCAGAACATCTAAGCAAATTTATCTAAAAATGAGCTGTGAAAATTGTATTTAGGTGTATTTTTGCATTCAAGGAAACTCCAAATCAGTTTATTCTAAGGATATTGAAATCGGCACAAATGGTACAAATCCCTGGAAGGTAAATATGTGCCTTGCTCTGTTTGAAGAAATCTGGCTTCAAAATAACAGTTATAGACTTTTGAAAACATGCATCCTGGTTTGCACAGCAGGTTTTTCTCAACATCAGAAGCAAACACCAGGATGTGATGTTCTGAATATTCACTTTCAGTATATTTGAAAGCTCACACCTACTTGTATTTGAATGTGTGATTACTTTAAGAACTGCATTGTTCTAAATCACAGTTACAAAAGGAAAAAAGATTTAAAGATCTTATTGTTTATTATAAATCAGGCTTCTGTTTTCAGTCAAGGAATTAGATAACAAGCATTTTACTCACAGGAACTACTATTATTATAGTAGACATAAGATTTAGATAGGACTTCATGCAAGAACGGCTGTGATCTAGGAAATATACTGAATCAAAATCATTATGTGAAGAAAATATACTCACATTTCTGTGACCTCACTGTCTTAATTTCTCAATTCATCAAAAGAAGATCTCTTGCAGGAAAGTCCCTGCTGCTTCTTTCTCACCAAAATGTGTTTTCTTCCACCGCTTTCTCAGTGGCACCTGGTGATTCATGTTTTTTCATAAATAAATAATTCACCTTGGGATAAGAAAAATACAAATTGGTTTGGATAATGAAAGCACCTTCACAGCAGAATACTGCACACAGCTAAAAGGCATCAAATACAGTAACAATAACATGTGCGGAACTAGATGCACCTTCACCTCAAGCTTTGGATAACATCCATTAGTTACTAGAACTATTCACTGCCTTCAAATCCCAACAATAGTTGTAGACTGAATTTTTGAATGAATAAGAAGATATGTTTCTGACAATTAGCATGGTGGGTAAGATTCGTGGCTAACTCAATTCTGATTCATCATGAATGACAGAGGGTCAATGGGTAAGAGGCAGAAGGTTAGATGTTTAAAGTAGGTGCTTAAAAATAGGTAAGATAAATGCTGGCAAAATTAACTACTCTTTCACATGGGTTTGCTTTGACAGAGTAACACTTACTGTGATACCTCTACACACCCTGCTTGTTAAGTAGACAGTAAAAAGAAATAACTGGAAGAATCGTGCAACAGAAGCCTGTGAAAGAACAGTGTTTAAAGGTTTTCTTTCCTAAGAAGAGCCATTCATCACTAAATTCAGTAAGAATGTCCCACAATGCAAGACTAACATAGCTCATTCATAGCTTTTAATAAAATATTAGTTAAATGAGGGAAATATTTATTCATTTCTTGTTTGCAATAATGTTTTTTATTTTAATCAAATGTCTGCTCATATATTAAAAACATCAGAAACTAAATACAAACAAAAACTGGTCTTTACTCCCAGATTTTCCCTTTGCCTTTCATATTTCTTATTGGCAATAAATATCCAGCACTCCCTTCATGGTATACTATAAAAATAAGAGCTTACTGCTGATCTTACTACAGTTCTGGACTGATACATGTAAATTAATGTTTTGTTAGGAGCCTAAACTTTTTAGGTCATTATCTTTCAAAGGCACACAGCACCCACAGCTCATTTTCTGCTACCTAGGATCCTGATATAATTAGCTCTAAAGGCTTATCTGTGGATATTTGATATAAGTAGATACTAAAACCCAGTTTTAAAGCCTTGAAAAATCTAAAAAACCCACATATCCCGATTTCCTGTTTTCTGGTTAAAACTTGAGAATACAACGTTTCTAATCAGTAAGGTAAGAAAACCATAAAATCTACAATGAAGAACAATTTAAAATTTATTACTATATGCTTGCAGGCAATTTCTTTTAATTTAATGTCTTTTAACTAAAATTCATGCAGAACAGTGATAGGTTGAAAGCAGTAGAGGTGAACTCCTGCCCCTCTAGTCTTCTGGCCAGATTTAACATTGACTCTACCAGAAGGGCATTACAAAAAAAAAAAAACCAAAACAAAACAAAAAAACCCATCAAAAACAAACAAACAAACAAACCCCCCCAAAAAATCCGCAACTTTAAAATAATAATTTTGGTTAGTTTTAGCACTTGTGTGATGAGAAAGTTACAAGTGCTAGAAGGTATTCAGCCTATAGACCTTGCCTGCTCACAAATTAGCATTTGGTATTCCCAGATTTCAGTCCTGAACTCAACCTTATGCCAGTTTTACCAAATCTCATGGTGGTTTCAAAGGTTTTCATGCGCAAACCCCCTGCCTCTAGTGCATCCCACCCATCTCCCTGTTACATGTTTCACTATGAAGCAACTAATTTTAGTTTAGACTCACAAACACCCTTCTTAGCAGTATTCTAGAAAAGTGCTTTAGTTACAGAATCGGAATCACAGAATCTTAAGGGTTGGAAGGGGTCTCGAAAGATCATCCAGTCCAACCCCCTGCCAGAGCAGGACCATCTAGAGTAGGTCACACAGGAACTCGACCAGGTGGGTTTTAAACGTCTCCAGAGGACACTCCACAACCCATCTGGGCAGACTGTTCCAGTGCTCTGCCACCCTCACAATGAAGTGGATTTTCCTTGTGTTTCTTTGGAATCTCTTATGTCCCAGCTTGTACCCATTGCCCCTTGTCCTATCACTGGCCATCAATGAGAGCAGCCTAGTTCCATCCACCTGACACTCGCCCTTTACATATTTGTAAACATTAATGAGATCACTATTCCTTAAGGAATACAGCATGCCTGGGATCTAACTGTGGAGTGACCTTGAAAAACTGCACCTCTGCACACCTCATCTGTAATGGCTCTCCCTCAATATTACAAACCATCTCCTGATTTTCTGGAGGACTGAGAGCCTTTGGTCATAAAACCAAGTGCTTCATCAGAGTACAAGTATGGAAACAGGTTTTCTTGCACAGAGAAGAATACACGGATCAGGTGAATTTTAAGTAACTTAGCTTCTTATCTAAGATGGAGCATCACTGTGACTGCCCTTGAGAATAACATTAACATGCCTGAGGGACCATTAAAACATTATGGCTGCTCACCACCTTAAGGAGAAAATATTACAGTCAGGAAAGCCATTGGTATTATTACGTGTTTCTGAGAAGCTTGAGCAAGATATTTGCAAGGAGATACATCAGTTCACTTAACAAGATTAGAGTTCCATGAGGAGAGGACTTTTTTAACAAAATAAGTGCATATTGCCACTCTGATCCTCTGGTTCACATTCCTAGATCAAGATACATTGCATTTCTATTTTATTGCTCTGGTAGTCGAAAAGGACTTTGAAATGAGAATACAGGGATCTGATCTTAATGCAACTGTGATTAAGTCTTGATCTGGTTCTCTGTCTCTAAGCTCTTTTGGTCCAACCTAAATGTATTAATTCATGTAACACTGAACAAGAAACACAGCAAATTTATAACTCTGCTTTGCCAAAATTTGGTGTTATATGTGGTGAAATAAATCTGAAGTTTAATCAGCTTTTCAGGTACCTACTTGATCTTTCTTTTTTTTGAGGACATTGTTAACATGAAAGCAGCACAGTCTTCTTAATTTAGTGATCTTTAATATTTATGACCTCTTTTTGCTCCATAATTTTGGTACTCATTGATTAACAATTGTGAATAAAACCCTGCCATCATTTTTACAAATGGGAAATAAAAATAAATGCTTGTAAAACAAATGTTAGTATGATAGCTTCTTCTGAATTTCAACAGTGGAGCTATTTGCTAATCAATAAAATTCAGAAGACCTGAAAATGTCTTCATACAAGATAAAAATGAAATATCTTTGTAAGTAATGATAGTAACTGACCTCCTGGATGGTCCCCTTCTACTGTGCCCTGGCGGGGCCTCATCTGAAGTCCTGTGTCCAGTTCTGGGCTCCCCATCTCAGGAAGGACAGAGAACTTCTAGAAAGGGTCCAGTAAGATGATCAGGGGACTGGAACATCTCTCCTATGAGCAAAGGCTGTGGGACCTGGGGGTGTTCAGCTTAAAGAAGAGAAGAGCAAGGGGGGAACTCATTAACACAAGTATTTAAAAGGTGTATGTCAAGAGGATTCGGTAACACTTTATTTCTGTTGTCTCCAGTGACAGGACAAGGGGCAACAGACAAAAGGTGGAACACTTGAACTTAAGGAAAAACTTCTTTCCTGTGAAGGTGAGGGAGCCCTGGCACAGGCTGCCCAGGGAGGGTGTGGAATCTCCCTCTCTGGAGGTTTTCAAACCTGCCTGGTTATGTTCCTGTGTAACCTGATTCAGATGAACCTTCTTTAGCAGGAGAGTTGGACTAGATGATCTCTAAAGGTCCCTTCTAACCCCTACCATTTTATGATTCTAATGCTGGATCCACTTACAATTCTTAGTGCAAGATCCACTTTTAACACATAAATTACTGACGTGGGTGACTCATTACATACCAACGTAGGGATTCCATGTTCTACTAGCGTGAATCTAACACAATTGTACAGAAACCAGAGCGGAGCCATATGCTTGGTGGGCTGCTGAGCTACTCACTGAAAGCAACTGATTACAGTACTATGTGGACTGGCTTTTCTATCCCATATGTAACACTGGGCAAGAAGTTATATGGAATAATACAATTGAAATAGCACATGAAATTAGAGGCAGTATTGTAGCCTGATGTCATCTTTGGAAAAAAATCTGTGAAACCAGTTGGCTGGTATATTGAAAATAATGTTTAAGACCAGATGTGACAACCTAAGGCCCTCATCTTCTGCTATGTGGAGCCTTTGGGACTTTAGTGACTTGTTTGTGCAGAACTCCTTGCAGACCCTGGTAAAAATAAATCCCTGCTATGAAAAACAAATGAGAGGTAAACCACAGCTTAACTTTCACCTGAAACTTCTGTCCTTGAGACATATAAAGCTGCTTTGTTAAGTGGCATGTCATAATTGCTTGTAGCATCTACAGATTTAAATACATATAGCACTAGCTCTGTGACTAGTTGTGAGACTGCTCATGTGCACTGTGTCTTTGGATGACTGGGATTTAAAGAGCAAATGATCTCATATCTGCTTCCAGAAATTTTTGTCCCTTCACCTTTGAATTCAATTTTTTTTTAAACAGGATCCCCAAAATCCTCCCATGCTTAGCTGAATTATTTTGCTTTCTGCAGTAACAGAGCGTGGTCAGTGTTGCTAGAAATTCCTATGCTTTTTTGTTAATTTTGTCCTTCAAAAACCACTAAGGTGGGAAGGATCAGGGCTCCTGGGAAATGTGGAGTTAACTTAACCCAGGCTTCTTACCATGAATAGGAAATAGCTTACCCCTGCAGTCAATTTGCCTAATTGATTAAAGCCTGATTGAATCCCTGAAGGGCTAGATGCCCTGAGGGGATATGCATGCACAAAGGCAGGGAGCTTATATGGCTGCCTCCTTGAGTCTCCTGAGATGAGAAATAATTTTTCACTGATTGCTTGTGGATCAGCACTCAGTGTCTTTTTCAGCATGCTCCCAAGTGCAAAACAAGCTCTAGACTTAGAGAGAGGGGGCCAGCACGAGAAATCTGAGTGCTACCTCTGATATGACCCTGACAGGCTCCAGCTGGCACAGAAGCCATCCAGTATGTGAGGACACTCAGCCTCCCGCTGAGCAGCACTTCAGCAGAAGAAATGTTGTTTTGCCCACACGAAACCGCTTCCCACCCATAAACAGTAAGTGCTTTGCTTCTTCAGTCTTTCCTGCTCTTTCATTTCTTAGCAATGAGAAGCAGAAATGCCCAAATGATAGAAGTGCCACGGCTTGGCAAGCTTTCCCAATGGTCAGGGTGGCTCTGTGGTTCCCTAATCAGCTCAGGAAAGTTTCCTTGTGAAGCCCAGTGGCAGGAAGCAGTTTATGGTACAGTAACTCAGCCCGTTGTCTGGGCTTTTTCAGCTTGGCTTCATTACTATTACCATGATAAAGACCAGCATTTTTTTTCTACTTCCCTTTTACCCCTTGAAGTCTCTACTGGCTCTTGACTTTCCTGAATTTCACTTTGATACTTTGACACTTTGGTTATTCTCCCAGACAGATATAATTACAAGAGTTCAAATAAACCTTGTTTTTGTTGGGGCAGGGGGTGAAGGAGTGAGGAGAAAGCATGGGCAACAGAGAGATGCTGTGAAGATGTGGTGGGAGAACTCACCTCACTCCCAAGGCTCTTTAGGTTTTCTCTGCAATTCAAAGGGCCCAGAAAGCTGCAACTGTGGAACATATCCTAAAAGGACAGACGGGAATTGCAGACAGCCAACTGTGTTTCAGTGTGTAATACTCCACCTTCCTCTAATAAGACCTCACCATTGTACTTTGAGAAATAAATTGTCGACAGCTCAAATGTTTAAAATAAGAAAAAACCATGTGCAGGCTCATTCAAAGCATCATACTGTGAAACAGCGTGGTGGTTTACAGTCTGCTACAGTGCCTATGTGAAGGAAAATGCATTTTATATCCCATCCTTCCCCCATGTCCACACTCACTGGAATTTCCACAAAACCCTCTACAGCCTTCTCTCCTTAACATGTGGGACTTAATGACTCCCATGTTGCTAGGGCTGCGAGATACCTAAAGGACAAGAAATGCATTTCTGTTGCCCCTTATGAAAAGTAACGTCTCTGATATGGGAGATAGTTCTGCTTTTGTGAGAGCAGAAAACAAATCATAACTTAAATTATGGTTCACCCGGGAGCGGCTTAGAGATTGTCCTCTATGTTCAGTGCAAAACAAGAAAGCATGCAGTCAGCTGGTGAGGGCAACAGTGCCGTTGTCCAATTTTTAACGTAGTATAAAAACAACTATGGCAGGGGTTAGACTTTTATTCTGGAGACATTTATAAACCACTTGGAACAAAGACATATGGGAAAAGTCTGCCTAGCCTCAACAGAAGAATTATTTCTGTACCTTCAGCATTTAGTTCTCTCACTAGGCATACTGCTGCATTATTAGGAAGTGAGGCTGTGTTTCTAGCAGGAAGATAGATGTTGTTGCTTTCTATGCGGTTATTTCCCAACTCCTTTTTTCCCAGGCCGTAAGTCTTTGTATATCCTTACACTTCACTGTTATGGCTCCTGATTTAGTATTCTGAGGTTCACTATTAGAATCACTAGACACAGCCTTAATCTTCTTGACAAAATATGTCTCTCCTTCATTAATCTGAGAGTCCATAATACATCACTCAGTGATCTGGATAAAAGAGTAGTGAATGACACCAAGTAGGAAGAGACTACCAGCAAGCTGGGCTTAGAATACAATGTCATTTTGACAACTCAAAGCATGGTCTAAAGAAGCAGAAGTCAATCCATCACTGACAAATGCAAGACAGTACACAGAGGCAGGAACAAGCCACCACATGTAGACAGACTACAAACCAACTGGTTAGAGAGTGAGCTCTACAGAGATGAAAGACAAGGAGCTACTGAGATTTGCAAGCTTAGGAAACCCGAACATTGCAAGAGGAACTATAAGAATAAGTCCAGCCTGGAAATCATGATATATAATAATTCAATTATATACTGCATGACAGCAGCAAAGAAAGCCCTGCATCTGGTTGTGTGGTGCTTCAAGACTGACACAGAACAGTTGAAGAGAACAAAGAAGACAAGTAGAAGTTCTAGAAAATGCAATTAATCAAAAGACTGTTAGCTTAGAAAGAAAGACTGAAGGCAAACCTGGAGAAAGGAGATGATTTTTTTTTCTAGTTATTTAGTTATTCCACAGGAAAGAATGCATAAATGAATGGGCTTATGTTGCAGAAAGAAGTTTAAGGTTCCAGGATGAGAAACAATGGTGGTTTAGCCCTGAGAATCAGATGCTCATCAAGTTGTTCTATCACTCCCCCTCCTAAACTGGACAAGAGAGAAATACAACAAGAGGTTCATGAATTGAGTTGACAGGGAGATCCCTAGGAATTAGTATTGCAGGGAAAACAAACTAACCATGGGGAGAAAAGGTTTGATTTATTAATGAACAATCAAAAAGACAGGTTTTTGGCCCAGACAAAACTATTACAGAAATACATTTTAATGGTAAGGAGAGGGGGGTTCTGAACTAAGTTTGACAGGGAGAATAGGTCCCTGAGAAAAAGTTAGATATCCATCTGTCAATGATGAGTGGGTATTATCTGAGGCTATGCTAAGCAAGGGGGTGGATTAGGTTATCTTTTCTTCTGAAGAGAACTTTCCGGTTCTACAGTTCCAACAGCCTAAAAAACTTTAAAAAATGTAGTTAATATAATTTTCTAAGATCCTCTTCCCTTTAAAAAATGCACAGGTTTTTATTTCATAAAATAAAACAAAAACCTTAAGAGCTAAAGCTATCGATTCACTTGTTTTGTACCACCTCTACAAAAAGCTGTTATGTGTTCATAACATTTGTTTGTAATATATTGGGAAACAGTTCTTGTCTTACGTTTCACCTAGAGAGAGCCATCTGTCTGTATACTCTTTTATATGCTTTTCTGTTAATGCTTATTCCAGAGACAGAAAGACAAACACCAAGGAGCAACAGGCAGATTTATTATACTATAGTATATACTAGAGTATTAAAAATAGATTGCATAAAAATAAAACCATATCTTGAACTAATTTACATAAATGTAGTGAATTATGTATTTCAACTACAGTTTTAAAACATTTATGAAAAGCATCACAAGAAAAGAACAATTCCAAAGTATTTCTAAAATGATAGCAGCCAGCTGTATATAACACAATACATGGTTTGGTGCCCTCTTTTGAAGCTTTTAAAATACACTGGCACACTGGACTAGATTCATCTCCTGTATACAGCTGAAACATTTCTACCTGGAATCAATGGATTTGTACTACTATCCAAAATTACTTTTTCTTTATTTTTTTCTTTCAAGCAGAGAACACTGAGGCCAATTGCAGTAACAAATCACAATGAAGTTGCATGTCGTTGATATTGCACCCTTGGACTTTACAGTGAGCTCACTCTGCACTTTACAGCGCGACAGCAGATCATTTTGTTGACTTTTTTCTCAACTTGGGTCCGAAGGGTTTTTCGAAACTCTAATAAATTCCCAAATGAATTTTCCCAGGCTTGAGTAATACCCACTGAATGTATTCAGGGTTTCATGGTGTTATTCTTTTGTCACCTCATAGAAATTCTCAACCAGGTACATAGCTCAATCAGTTCTGAATGGTTAGAGTGTTATATTTATTATTAAAATTATGATAGGCCATATTTTGCATCTGCTTTCTTAGAGGATCTGTAGCATTTAAAACTATGTTTGGTTTCCTTTTTTTCTTTCCAGTTGCAGCCTTCTGTGTGGAGAATGCTTTTGACAAATTTGTAGCAGAAGAAATGGAAAAATGTTTTGAGTGTTTAGGTCTCTTAACATCCACTGAGAAGTACCACTACCATTGCATAGGCAAGAACATGCAAATCATGTGAATCTCCCATACAATAAATATTTGGTTTAATGCCATCAATTACACCCTCCTCTTTGAGCATAAATAAATCTTCTTAAAGCGAGTAAAAGTGTGAGCCTTTTCAGTCACAAAAGTACATCTTAGAAAAAATGTTCCCATATATAAGGATTTGAGTCTAACATAGACGATTAACATTAGTGGACTTACTCTTGATTTAGTTTTGTAAGTGAAATGCGTTTAGTTCCTACATGACAACTACAGTTTGTATTTGCTCCCTGAACACAATTTAATGTCGATAGAGAACAAAAAGAGCACACTAGTCCAAGTGAACTTTTGGCCTCTTGAGGGCACAAGAAAGTTTGGTGCCTGTAGCGACTGCAATTCCACTGCAGAGTCTCTCCAATTTGAACTTCAGCTAAAGTAAATCAAAAGCAATCTCCTGATGCTAGCGTGGACGGACCAAAAGTGAACACTATGATACATATACATGTATAAAAAATTCTATGGTAACCATGAATTTCCTGGCTAGAGTGTGATCAAAATTCTAACTTCCAACACTGCATAAAGATCGTTTTTCACACTTGCAAGACAGAGATTTTAGCTGCAGCGAAAAACCTCTTTCCCCTGACATTGTGCTAGGATATGTAACTCAACAAAAAACAAACAAATAAAACACCAAAAAATGAAGCAAAAGCAAAGGTTAAAAAATAAAACTAGTCACATACAGATGTACCTCTTACAGTATTACCTTCAGCATTTCCAAGAAATCCCTACCAGTTCCCAAACTGGTGGCTCAATGTACCTGAGACAGCTAATTTAAAAAGGAAGTGGTCAAAGTCATGCTTTTTTTTTTTTTTTTTTTTAAACTTCAAAGGTTATCCCTCTCCTTCCTCCTCTTTACATTTTACTGTCTGGCTTTCTCCCCATCCTGCAGCTGTTAGCTGAGCCTGTGTTTCATGGCGTCAAACCTGCCTCCTCACGGTCCATAAAGTTACAGCAGGGATCGTGATACGCAGGTGTGGAAAAGCCAGAAGTGCAAGATGGGCCCGTTAATGATTTTTCTGGCACCCCATGCTGAGCTGCTGAAAAAAGAGAGCAGCTTGCAGAAGGCAAGGGACTCTTTGTTTGCAAAGGTATTTGAGATCGTATTACTTCTCCCACAGCAAAGGTGTTGGGTTTTCACTTTAAGGGCTGTTTACAGAAATGATTCACCTTTTATACAGCTTTTAAAAAATGCTTTGAGGCTTTAATTGGACACAAGATTTGCATCACACCAACATGAAAACTCTTACTTTTCATTTAACTCCCATTAAATCATTCAACGATCTTACTCACTGATAAGAAACCAGCTCCCATTATGTGGCCTTGAGAGTAAAAATGAAAAGCAAATCATTAAGGGTTCACTTTTGTCATAAGCTTTAATCTGGAATTTCTGCACCCATTTACATTTGAGCAATGAAGACAGAGAGGACCAATTGCTGAGAAAAAACAAAACCAAAACAATAAACCAGGAAAATGCACAACAATTTGCTGTTCCTGAAATAACTAAACAATGCAATAACTAATATGGAAAACTCTTAGCTTACAAAAACCACTCAAGATTCTGCTTTATTTTATACATTGCTCAAGCTATGGGCCAACCAACTTTGAACTACTCTAGCTCAAGACTTTTAGAACTGTGTGTGCCTGAAACTGATGGGCCATGGGAACCATTTTCCACAACACACAAGCGATGCATGACATCCTCCACCACGCACAATCAGTGGGACTTAGATTTGCACATCATCCAAACACTGAGGCATGGCCCAGATTTTGCAAAATATTTAGTGTCCAATTTCAACTAGTGTCCCAGTTGCATTTAGGCTTTAAACTCCACCTCCAAGCTACTGCTTAGCTGTGGGACATTAACATTTCTGTGGTCTCTAGGTCCTTGATCCCTTAGCACCTCAATCTTTAGGCATCTATATTTTAACCCTGGCCCTTTGCAGCAGTATTTTAAAACTTGGCAGTATTTTAATGCTGACAACAGCTGAGCAGATAAAGACAGAGCGAAGCAGCTATCAAGGAACAAATTGTGAATGAGAGGTTTAAGAGGAGCTTGAGGCAGAAAAGTGCCACCTGCACTGTCATCTTTGTGATTCATCTAGTTATATCAAAAGTTTAGCAAAATAGGTATTTGTCTACACATAATTCTGTAAGAGAGTTAAAATTTCTTTTGCTGCAACTCCTAAAGATACAATGCTGCTGGGCACTGGCCAAAGCTCAAAGGTGCAAGTTCAGTTCTAGAACTGCATATCCATCTAGACCTTTGTGATGGGTATGCTCCCTCTAGGAAGCAGCAGTAAGCGAATTTCAGGCTTCTCACCTGCTCACTTGTTTGGTTTTTTTTATTTTCCTGAACAATCATTTCTGATGCAGCAATTCCTAGAAACTCAAACCAGGCCTAGGAGCAATTGCAAACCTGAAGAAAATCAGTGCCAACTAGGAACCAGGAGCAGTATGCTTCAGCTGCTGCTTCAGCATCTGGTTGTGTTTCTGAGCAACAGGTTGTGAGACAGAAGGACGTATCTCTAAGAAAGGCCAGTAGGAAAATGAATGGACCTTATTGGCTGCAATAGTGAAGAATTCAGTGTGGTTTTCTCCATGCCTGCTGTTACAACTTGCTTAGAACTGGCATGGCATGGCTTTCCTGACAAACAAATGATCAAGTGCCTTTTCTAAGGACATTGGGGAATTATATGTGTGTTTCATGGTGCCTATAAGTCCAGTTCTGACAAAAGAATTTCAATGGAACGTGGTACCCAAAGTGTTGTGTCTCTCCTCTCTTCTACCAAGTGCTGTGGAAACTGTGCCAGTGTCTTCAGCATAGAACTATAACATAAACTGCTCATCCCAGGACTTCACAAAAACTGTCTCTGTCTGAAAAAAAAAAGTAACCAAAACTCAAAAAAAAGTAACCTATCTCAAGAACAGAACTGTCAGAGTATCCACATACAGCAGGGAAATAGAGAGATATGGGAAGGGTAACAGGTCTGTTTTTGCAGGAAACTTATTTCACTGTTGTCAGAAGGAAGACTAAGGTCAGCTCATGAATAATTGCTTTTGCTTGGCCACTAGACTAATCCTTAGCTATCCATCCTGTAGCAGTCTGTAACAACCTCCCCATCTGTGTCAGCACAGTGCAAGAAACAAAATCTTTTAAACTCAAGAGATCTCAATAGCCTTTGTGCTGCACCCACAATCCACCTAAATTACATAAACTGTCCTGTCTCACTATGCCCAAAAATCTGTTCCCAACTGTCTGTGTCCATGAAAAACTACTCTGCCACCAGCTTTTCGAGATAGAAGCTGTGACCTTGCAAGTCTGGAGGGTGATGACCCTTTGGCGCTCTAACAGGAAAACATTTTTTTCAAAAAAGCATGTTAGAAACTGAAAAGCTGAGGGAGGATTGAGCATGGAGGAGAGGAGCTGTGCTGCAGAATGCTACAGTAAACTCTTGGCTCTGCCACAGGAGTTTACAGGACTCTTCAATGACCACATGCACACTATACAGTAATTTTGCACCACAACTCCTTTCTCCAGTGGTGACGGCAGCACAACCCTCATTCAATGCTGCACTGAAACAAGCAAACTGAGCAATCTTAAGACCTTTGAAGTACTCAAGTATCAAAATAACTGAGACAATAGACTTATCTCAGACTGGTTTTTATGTTCTGCCTTTCTCTAAGACTTCTGTAGGATTCTTTCTTCTGAGATTGTTTTTTTATGGATACTGCCAGCAACAGGGAGTGCCACAAGCATCACTCTCATTTTTTCTGCATTAGGTCCCTTTTGAGACGTCTCAAATACAATTTGGTAAGGCCAGCTATAAGCCTCAAGGAGCAAGCATCTCCCCTCCAGGCATGCTCACCCATTATTCATGGACAACTAAGGACTTTGTCTGTGTTCAGCTGTGTCTCATTCTCCTGAGACAGTGTTGTGGGATTTTCTCTGACAGCCTCAGCTCAGCTGCAGCTCCCAGCCACATGCTACACTGAGAAGACTTGCATGCCCCAAGTAATATGTACCACAGATGGGCATTCCCTGTCTTACTTAATCCTATAGCCTACTTAAAACACGTAATGGTTACCAGCATTGCATGCTGGCAGACTAGGTTTTGCAAACCACTGTTGCCATCTCTGCTCTTTATCAGTGTACTTGTGGTATATTTTAAAACAAGCACTTTTGTAATAACAAATTCTGATTTCTACTGGTTAATTTGTCCAACATTTAATCAGTTATGTTACTATGACATTGTCCTTAGTTTGAAATCCAATGCTTTAATTCTAAGGCTGAATGAGGCACAGAACAATGCAGTGCAAGGTTAAATTTCCTATTTGACCCTCAGTAGAGCACCAGGTGAGCAGATCTATCCTGCTTCTTATAACCCTCAAAACTACCCTGTAAACTACACTGTGTGGTAGTTTACTCACACAATAAGAATTTTCTAGTACACTTTTATTTTTCCCTAACTTGTTTGCAAACTTTTTACATTAAAAATATCTGCAGTTTGCAATGTTGCTTGAATTAACATCAAGAAGTTCATAACAACTGAAAGAAGTTTAAGCTATAGCCAAGCCTGTGTGGTTTTGTTTTTAAACTGAGACATCGTTTTCAAACTGTAACAATTTCAAAACTACTAAAAATGCTGAAAGAGTGTGAAACTTAAACCCATTAAAACACATTGTGAAAACCAATGAAGCTCAACAATATAAAAATTCCCCATTTCTTCATTTCTCTCTAAAGAACAGCAAAACTTCATAAATCCATGATAATATGACAAGAGCTAAACTTTGCTTGATCTGGCAAGCAAGAGAAAGGTGGGAGGAATTCTGAGGGAAGAGCCAGGTGAGAAGCGAAACTGCAAGACCATGAGATGGTGATCAAAGGGAACAAGGACTCCCAGGCACAGTGAGAAAAAGCATTATCATCCTGGAGAGATGAATGAAGAAAATCTATAAAAGACAGGGTCCTCTTTGCTGTAATTCCTCCAGTGCTGTTCAGAAGAGTTGATTTTTAGCTGTTTCATTAGCTTGATTTGGATAATTTCATTAGCTTCCTTAAATTCACCTCGTTATCTCAAATAACATCCCAAGCTCTAGAGTGCATTTCACTATACATTGGTGTAAAAACAACACCATATGACTGCATTTCAGGGACTACCCACCCAACTGGATGTCCAAAAGCTTAACAAGCTGAAGATTGAAAAACATGTCATCAAAAAATCTTGAAAGGCGAATAATACAGCACCACGTTAGTAACAAAATTAACCAGCTGAGTGTTTATTTTTATTGCTGTTGTCAACAACACCAGCCTCCATACATCAAGCAAACAACTTTCAGACTCAGAAGTTCATTGGGTTTTAAAGCAATAAGTAATGCTGCTCATTTTTCTCATAGATTAGGAAAAAAACCCACAAACTTTATTGTAATGGTAAGGATGTTTTTTTGAGCCATTTTCTACTGTAAGTTGGAGCCTAACATTTCTTCAGGTTTGGTACGGACAGATATCAAAGTGAAAGTAAGGAAACCATGCAAATTAAAAACCAGTCAACCAGCAAACACCAAAAATCAACAATGCCAAAATCCCCCAAACAGCAGAACAGTCCAGTCTGCTTCTTAACTCTGATACTGACCATTTTTTCCAAATTGGCACCCCTCGGTGTTGCTCCATAGCTCTTGTTCACATAATTTATTTTTTGGTGCTGAATGGAGTACAGATATAATTTCTGAGCACATAAAGAATTTCAGGTGATAGAACAAGATCATGGTGGGAAAGGGAGGAAGAACTATTTTTTAGTGAAGAGTCAGAAGGCATTTTGAAAGACTTCATCACTTCCAGCTAGAGCTGAAATTTAAAATATTGTGTTAAGATTCTATTTGTTTTTTCTGCTCCTGACTAGTTAGCCACCTGTTTCTATGAGTATAATCTGTGGTTTATGTATAGTAGTTTCTACATAGCAGTAATTGATTTTAACGTTCAAGAAGTAGCTGTAACTTTCAAGTTGGTCAAGAGACAGAGACAAAGAAAGTAATAGCGAAGGGAAAGAAAGAACTTATACAGCGCTTTGAGACCTGCTCCAATCAGGGCAGTGGAGTGGGCTATTAGAATGACTGTGGCTTGGACAGTCTGGACGAGCTCAGAGAACTTGTGCAATGATTAGGCAGCAACACGTGGGCAGCAGTGGATAAGGAGAAAATAGCTCAGGATATTAGGAAAGCAAGGCAATATGAGGTACTGCAATGGAGAAGAAAAGTTTTAAGGAGCTTTGAAGATAAGAAAAGATGGGGATTCAGTGGAAGATCCTCCCATAGGAGCAGCACAATGTAAGTTGAAATTATTTCAACTCTTATGCTGTGGAGAATGGAAGTATCTGTTCTAGAGGAGAGGTGGAAATAAATATCATTGAATTATCAAGGTAGGACTAAATGTAGGCCCAAACAATGGACCAGTGTAACAAAGAGACGACATTCAGACAAAGTTGTCCCAGTGACTACTAACTGGAGGGAAAAAAAGCCAATTAAAAATATATTGTTTAATCCTCAGCAGCAAGGAAGAAGGAGGATAGTCATGCTTGTTTCAAACCAGTACATGCATCACATTCAGAACTAGTGATATACATTCTTATTGAGAGCATTAGATTTCATTGGAGAGCCTGGAGGAGGAACAGTATAGTCTCATTGCTTGGAATCACTCCCTGTGTGTAAAGCACAGGCAAGACCTTTAAAATTGAAGTGGCACATTGTGACCTCACATTGTGCAAGGCTGGACTACTCCTTGTGTACCTTATGGACATGAAGTATAAATAAAAAAAAAAAGCCTTGAATGATTTGGAAAGATTATTTTTAAAAGATACATCAGAGAGGTATTAAATTTTTAAAAAGGATAGTTATAACTGCCTCTTTAACAGGTGAGGATTGCTGAGTTACAAATATTTTCCTTTTTAGTTGAAAAATTGTTTTACAGCAATGAAATCAGCTCTCGAGTGCGTAATCAAACCACCCACTGACTTATGAGTAACTGTAGAAATGGCTACCAAGTGTAACTCTGGTAAGGCCACTGGAAAAATCTGCTGACAAACATGGCCTTGATTTCAAACACTCAGTAACTGTAAAACAAAATTTGACTGAAAGGACTGGGATTTTCACACTTACCTTAGGAAATATTTGCTCAGTTTCTTCTGGGGGCTTTGAGTGTTACAGGCAACAATGCAGACGTCAGCAGCACACTGGTCCCCACACTGTGTCTGGGCGCTGTGGGCAGAAGAAAGAAAACAAAGTCAAAAGGATATGTTTTCTAAACAGGATATTCGGCTCATGATGGTGTATTTGCCCCTTGATGTGCACCTTCACCTGGATAAAAGTAACTAACAGCAAAAGCAGGACTGTTTCTGAAGTTTTATTTTCCTTAATCAAGCCAATCTTCATTTCTCTAGAAGAAGAAAAAACAAGCAAACAGGATTCACATTGTATTTTCCCCACACTTCAATCTTTTTATACTACATATTTTCTTTCTGTTGAGCTGCATTCTGCTCTTATTTACCTTCAGTAGAACTAGAGAGTAAAAGCTTTAATATCAGCAAAATAGGTCCAGTTTTACGTGGGCATAGCTGAAGTAGTCCTTCCACACTCATTCTCAGCCAAAACAAGTGGAAGTTATTGGCTAAAGGGGATTCTTTCATCTCCTTCTTGCATTTGTGCAGCTAACATTGTAAGCCACATCAGGAAACCAGCTCAAAGCAAACTTGAAGAAAAATTAAGGAGTGGAATAAGGACATGATTTTCCACCAGGTCAGCACCAAGAACTGCCTCCCAACACGAGTGGTGTGAGTTCCAGCAGGAACACAAGCAGGGAAGAGCTGAGGAGTGACATATTTGCTTTACACAGCACACACATCAATCCAAAATTACTGTGAAGCTACAGTGTTGGTCTAGTTCACAATTAAGGGAGGCAAATTGGTAGAAAGAACAAAGAAAAAGTCAAAGAGAAAAAAAATATATATTTTTTTGTTTGAGCTCTATGAACTGGCTCACTTTGGTGTCAGACAAGCACCAGCAAGAGACGAAGGACAGGAAGGGGAGGGGAGCAAGACTTGGCAGCAATAACAATTATGTCAGCTTCACTATAGCACCGACACATCACTTACAGCATCTGCGGTGAGCTGATTGTTAACAACAGCAAAACCTCAGAACTCTTGAAATGATTTCCTTTTTTTCTCTACTGGCTAGGAAATGACAGTGGTTCTTTTTGAAATCTTTCATAAAAGTCGGGCATACTTGAAAATACAAGATCTGTCTCAGAGACCAAGAACTGAAACACTAGAGCCTGGAAACATTCAAAGTTTTGCTCAGGCCACCTTACCTTTCTTTCAACAGAAAAATGGAGAGGATCCTATTCATCTTTGCACAAAGGCTGTTCTGATGAAACCTTAAACATAGTGATTTTACTCCAGGTGGTTATTACACTTCCATGAGATCTATAGTAGTGCAATTGCATTGGCTCATTATTTGCTCCCACAGCTTCCTCCATCTGCCTTTAATCACTGTTGATCAAGCAGCTTATATCTGCAGCTCTCAAGAGCAGCCTGTGGGCAGCACTGCCCTAGCATTTCAGAGACGCCTGGACCTGGCTCTGCTGACAGCAACGTAAGTGTAAGGTATTTGCACATTTTCACTTCCAGGCATAAGCCAAAGGTGCAAAGGCTCACAGCTGATGCAACAGCAGAAACCTCAGCCTCAGGGTAGGTTGGTGACAGGTTTCATGCAAAAGTTTGTGTCAATGCCTCTAAGAATTTGCACTCTTAGATGAGAGAGTTTATTACAATGATTTATTGAATAAAAACATATTGAATGTAGTCAGCAACTTTTTATTATTTGACAGGTTAGGTTGGCAATGATAAATGCAATAGACTTTGATTTTGTAATAGAACTTGATTTAAAATTTCCCTGTGGAATTCTGCACTTGGCAGCAGGCAGGTTTAGAACACGTATATCTAGACAGACCAAGTTCCAGTAGAAAAGATCCTGAGTAACATGATCTGGACTTGAAGTTGGAGCAGAAGTTAGATGAGAAACCTCCAGAGGTTCTTTGCAACCACCACATTTCCAATGCTTTTAAATGCATATAGCTGTAAGTTTGATCCAGTCACTTTAACAGAGGCACACTGCCTCACCTAAGGTGGACCTGCTTCTGCAGGGGGGTTGGACTAGATGATCTCTAAAGGTCCCTTCCAACCCCTACCATTCTATGATTACCAAGAGCACTTACAAACAGTAATAGCTGAGGGCGTTATCAAAACCAAATGCGTCTCTGGACTACCTGCATTGGCCAAACAGCATTCACTGCCCTGTCTATGTGACAGCTGGGTGCACTAGAAGGGACCCTTGAACAGGAGACAGGGTCAATAATCAGTTAGGCCCTCCTAGCCTTAAGATGTAATGAATAGAGACAAGATTAGCTGAAGAGATGTCAGGGAGAAAACAACCTTTGAAGTTTAGTCAGCGTTCCTCAAAGTGCAGGATTGTTAGCCTCAGCATGGAGAAGAGTTTGTGTGCCTCAGAGACCACCTCCTTTATCCAGCTGGTCTAATTAAAGAAACCTACAAACAATTTTGTCTGTGTCTTTCTGACCACACAGTACAACAAGAGCTGCTACTGAGAGAGAAAGTAACTACAAACATCCCAGTGACAGCAGGCAAATTAGGCAGGAGACCAGCTGAGCAAAGAGAGCAGGCAACAGGCTAGCCTGACAGACCCGGTGCCAGAGGTTAGCTATACATTGTACTTTGTAAACAACAAAGTCCTTGTAGTTCTCTTCCTGCAGAAACCCCATGCAGCCCGCAAACAAGAGTTAAAGCAAGGAAGGGGAGTTACTTCTAGCCACCTCCACAAGCATGTGCGTCCCGTAGTTCTTTTTCAGACACACACTCAGCCTTAACTCCGAAATAGTCATTGCTTTACAAGAGGTGTTCATTTTGACAAAACAAGAGTTAAGGAAGGGTCAGTTTCAGAACAAAGACATTTGTTATAATTACTCCAGTCTTTGTTAATGTATTAAATGTAGGAGCTCTGCTTTCAATTCAGTCAGGTGGAGGGCAAAAAAAAAAAAAAAAAAGAGTAAAATCTTGCCACAATGCTCTAAAAAAGACAAATTGTCAAGTGTTTGTAAGATAAGTAGCACTTGCATTTCCTGCATGCAGAAAACAAGGGAGGAAAAGGAGACACTCTAAGATGGAAGGTATGAAGCATCCTATATAGTCTCCTGACAAGGAGGAGTATGAGTGAGAATTGATTTTTATGCTGCTTGCTGCAAGTCAATGCAGATCCCCACTTCTTGCTTCAGATCTGTTCCAGGGGAAATTTTGCACCCAGCAGGCAAAGTGTGCCAGCACTGGAGTGAGCAGTGTAATCGGGTGTCAGCTGCAGCACTCTGATACATCCTTGAGAACTAGCACATCATTAGGGATACTTTCACAATGGAATGTGTGGGTCTTAGGTCCATATGTCAGACAAAAATCAATGATGCTTTTAAGGAGGAATTTAAGAAAAATTTAAATAACTTTTAATAACTGTTCCTTTAAGTGTTCCCTTTGCATTTGATTTCGGTACTGCTACTGAGATTCTCAAAAAGAAGTTTTGATAAAGTGACTCGGTATGCTCTTCTATTAAAAAAAACAACCCAAAACAACAAACAAATAAACCCCAAACAACCAAAGAAAAAACCAACCCTGCCCTACCACAAGATGTAGCTATTTGTTTGAAAAGTGCTCTGGAAGAGAAATTAACAGGGAACGTATCTTTCAAGGCAATACCTGGTATTACAGATATAAAGTCTAATTCTCTTGTCTCTGCACTTCGGGCACTCATTGCCACCTCCCTGATTTAGCAGCAGTTTACACCTACTTGCACATTGATATAAATGACAACACAAGAGCAAGGTGATAGAAAACAGGCTTGCAATATATGGCCTCAGCCAAACACACCTGCAACTCTTTCACAGAGCAAACTATATATTGCTACCTATCTAACTTTCTGTATATTACAGTTAATACTTAAAAGCTACTATGGAACTATATACAACATAAGCAACACATTTCACACACTGGCCTTAAGAGATTTGTTAAATATCAATATATATACACAAACAGTAAAACACCTTTGTTCAAGTGTTACATTCTAAGCACTTTTTGGAATAAATTAGGATTTGTTCCTTGTCATAGCTGAAACATGACTTGCTACCCTAGCAGCCACCTTGATGAAGAAAACAGTGAGAATTCACACTGATCAAGGACTTGGCAGCACAAAGCATCAAGGTTCTTGGAGAGCGCTTCCGATTCCCACAGGCAAGTACTTGTTCCCAGTGACACAGCTTCAAGAGCACACCACAAATGACTACAAGGTTAAGTATGAAACTCCCTGGCCACACGAGTATGTGACCTCAGATGTTAATATTTGTGAACTACATGGCTGAATAATCCCAGATTTTCTAAGATATGATACTGTCACATGGTTTTTCACTGTGAGGTTGAGGAAAAGCATGAAGACTCATGGTGTTCTCCAGCTTTCTTTACCTATAATGCTAAAAATGATCTGATACAGGTCTCTCCTTCTTCATATTGGTCACTCCTGATAAGACATCAAAAGACCACCAATATCATATCCAAGACTCCTTTATTCGTGCAAACCTTTCTCGTGATTATCAAGTTTCACTACAGAGAAAACTGGAAATACTTAATTTGAAGTATCTTCCCAAGGGCCTGTTTTACAGAATAGCTATTCAGATTATCGCTCTGTATTAGCCCTATGTAAAGAATCTTACTCCTTAACATTGCCAAATGTGTAAAAAAGAAGCCCACTGTGAGAAGATTCACCTGTCTATTCACAACATATCAGGTACTTTCCTGGGATTTCCTCATGGAGTGTTTTCCATTGATAATCTAATTTCTTTGTGACCAGCAAGCTAATACAGTGGGGTGACCCCTGAGTACCTTTACCAAGAGCACATTAAGCTCTTAGTGAAGGATAAAAATTAACTCCAAATCCATGCCCTGTTTCTAAAAACGACCCAAACCAGTCCACTGAAACATCATTCTGTTTTAGGATGAATCCCCTTAAATGCTCTAAATCAACAATGATTTTTCATTCTCAGCTCCCAAGCTTTATTTTTATGGATCTATCATACACACATGCTGCTTCTTCCCAGAATTTACGCAGAATACTTGTTTTCTATCCAGATTCACTGGCATCTGATGCATCACATCTAACTCCGTTTGCTGTGAAGGTTAAACATAGCTTCAGAGCAAAGTATCAACACATACCACTTCAGATAACAGAATTTCATGTTAATCTCAGCTGCTGTGCCTAGACTTAAAACAAGCATGGCTGGTGTTCAGGAGACTCTGGTCTGGGAGTTGCAGGTGGAAGGTAGACTGGAAGGAAAGGAAGGTTGTTTATGTAACTGATGACAATTTTTTGTCTACTAGCAACTGCTTTTCTGAAGTTTCTATTCCCACCCCACCCCCCCCCAAAAACAAAAANAAAAAAAAAAAAAATAAAGAGTATCTATGGAGGGCAAGGCTGGTTCTCACAAAATGCAGTTTCTCAAAAGTTATCCCACACCAAGAGGAGCAGACTGACCTCCTGACTCTGCATTGAGGGAATAGATCCCACTGTCCAGACTGCCTCCTACTCCTAAGGCTGGTGCATTTCAGTCATGTCCAAGAGGAGGAGAAGCCAGGGTTTTTTTTCAGGACAAGAGGCATTGAACACATAAAATGGTACCTCTCTGGGAAAGAAAAGCTGCCAGAAGCATGAAGTGGAGAATTTGCAGGGATTTGTTTTGCTGTGATTAGAAAAAGGTATGGGAAAGAAGAGAAAGGACCTGTAACTTTCACCTACTAACATTCAAGTACACTATAGCAGTCACAAAACAGACACACAAAGTGCCAGATCCCAGGCCTTTCTTGGTATTTAAACCTCTGCCTTATCCCTTTGAAGCCTCATACTCCTATTCACAATCAGCGCCTCTTCCTTGACCCATCCTGGTGTCTTCCTTTTCATCTCTGTGGATCAACAGTGCTGAGAACTACATGCATCTCAGTTTTGTCCCCTCCTCAGCCGTTTAATAGCCTGCATTATATTTCTTCTTCCTGGCTCCCATCCTTCCTCACCACCCTTTTTCTCCTTTAAAACTCACCTGGGCTTTGGCCCCTAGTTTTGAAGCTATGTCTCTACTATAAGGTAGAGATATGAAATTTAATTTTTAACAGGCAAGCTCAAACCCCACCAAGTCTGATGTAGGCTGCAAGGAGCAAGCCATGGGTACTTCTGATGCCCCTCAGTTGCAGCAAAACACTCTCCACATTACAACACAGCCCAGCACATCTATGGATTTCTCATCACCCTCTAATGGCTCCTCAGTCTCCTCTGTCTCTTGTTTCCTTTCTTCGAGAGCTCTTCAAAGCTCTATCCGGTGTCTCATCTTCTGTATCTTATCCTCAGGGAGCCTCCTCTCTTCACACTGATGTAACTATTACCTTTAGCTAAATGGCTCACAAATCTACATCTCAATAGTAAATTATATCCCTTGGTTTAGCCCTACACATTTAATAACACTTCTGATCTGCTGCCCTGGAAGGATGACTATTTGTCTAATAATAAACTTTGCAGTTAGTATTGAACAGCTTGTATTTTTCCTTTTATGTTATTTCCTTTTCTTTGTTACTGTTAATAGAACCATCTTTCCCATTTCTAAAACTTAAATTTTTAATGTGTCTACCTACCAAAGCTGGAATATTTCCTGCCTTTCTGGTCCTCCTCCACAATAAAACAAATAAATCCAGTCACCATGCTTGTCTACATCATGGTCTACTATAAATATTTCCCTCTTCAGTTCCTCACTGCTCCCGTCTTTAAGGTCCTGTAATGAACTAAATTAAATATATGCTTCACACTCTCAGAACCTGGCGCACTTGGGTATAGTGAGGTAACGAGTCCACAGCAGCTTTAATGACATTAAAAATAAAATGCAGCAGCAATAACAGAAACAGTTTTGCCTTGTCCTCTGTGACTTCCCTTCTTGTTGAATTTCCATTTCCTGCCCATAATCCTTAAACTCTGTGCCAAGGGCTGGGTAAAAGATTTCACTTGCTGAATCCTCGCAGTGCCCATGCTGCACACACCCTCAAAGGGACACCAAAAAAGGCAACTGGAGCTTGCATATAAGTTTCTCCTTCAGATTTGTGCCTGACTCACACTCCTGTTCCCAGACAACAGTTTTCACAAACCTTTTCAGAACCCTGAGATGAAACTGGCCAGTGTGTTGAAAACTAGGCAGAAAGAAGGACACACAGACAGCAGAATTACAAACAAATCTCATTTCCTTAGAATAAAAGTGGGAGTGAAATTTAAACAGTTATACAATTTACTTACAAATTTAGCCCCCCATTTATTTTCAGTTCAAGTAATTCCAGTGAAGTAGGTAAGAATTATTACATTTTAGCTGTAGTCTTTATGTTTCAGATGTAATTGCCTTGACAAAAGTGTGAAACAAAGGCATGAATGAAATGAATGCTACTGATTCAGGCTGTTCCACCATTTCAGAATGCCAAGGCACATGTGTTTTTTCTCAGCATTTTCACTGCTTAATTCACACACCAGACTACAAATCGTTTCTTATGGACTGCTGATGCTCTGCCAACACTGGTAAATCAAGCATGCCAAGGGAAGCCTTCTATCAGAGAAGTCAGCAGCATGAAACAGCTGGTGCTTATGCCAAGAAACTCTCTTAGCCTTCAAGCCAGCATAGCTGCTCGCAGGCTGCTGATGGGCAGCCCTTCCTGGAGCACCTCCAGCTCTACGCAATAGGACTGCACAGCACGTTCCAGTCTCCATGGATGTATAGCTTAATGTAGGTATCTACCTAAACAAAGATTACAGACTGCAGTTCTATGTCCAAGATGGATTTTGTTAAACCTCCAGCTTTCAACAGTTAAATATATGCAGTTCTGCTTGGACATAAAAAGTGTTCCAACTATAAGTAACATCTGAAAATGGGGTCTATTTTCTTGCTATCCAGCTAAATGTCATTCACTTCTAGAGTGCATAGTGCTGTCATTCAAGAAAAAAAAAAAAAAAACAAAACCAAAAAAACCCAGCATCTCCATGGCTATATTTTAATTGCTTTAGTAGCAATTTGGGACAAATTTGCAAGAATTACAGGATTTTTAAACAATATTTTACGTACTGATTTTTTTTCATACTGATATGCAGTTAGACTAGATGATCACTGTAGGTCCCCTTCAACTGAACTATTCTATTCTATTTTTTTCTTCTCTTTTAACACTGTGAAGATGTATTCAAACATTAAAACCAAATTTTGAAAAGAAATTACGTGATGCATTGAAGGTTCTGGATCTGGTCCTCCTCTATTTTAGAGTTTCTCCCTGCAGCAAGACAATAAAAATGCTAATTTCTCAGAGTAACAAGAAGTTTGTCTTGCTGTGAACTAAAGTCAGGGCTGGAGAAACTGCAGAGGAAAACTAAGTTTTTTTTATTGTATCTTCAAGAGGCTGAGGATCTTTATTTAACCTATAGCTAAAGTGCACAGGTGAATCAAATGAAAACTGAAAGAAGACTTACCTGTCAATATATGATGGAAGCAGGGAATTTAAGGAAAGTGCAATGGCACTAACATTTGTAAAGGTTTGTGCTGTATCATAAGCACTTAAGCATACAAACAAATCTTAACACAGGGGTTGGATATATATCTGTAACAGGAATACAAAACCAGGAAATGCTCTAGGCAACGTCTATGTAAAACCCACATCAATTGCCTGTATCAGTTAAAAAAATGGAGATACATTTAAATTACTACTCGATTGTGAGGAGACACAGCCTTTGATGCCATTTGCTTTTCATGGAGAAAAACTAAAGCTTTCTGGGCCTGATTCTCTACAGACTTGCACCCAGGTGAATAATTGCACAGTTATACTGTAATCATTATCGAACTGCTCAGTAATTATAACTACTTGCAAATCCTAGTGTAAATAGAAATAGATTCCTAAAATGCAAAATGCTGGAAGGCAAGCATCCAGAAGCCAGTCTGCACATGTGCTGTTTTAACCCTCTTGCTTTCCTTTCCCCACCCCACTCTTGGGAACACGGTTAAACTGCCTCAAGATGGACACACCAAAACCTGTCAACTCATCTTCTTCAGCCCTTCTAAACTCCTAGCTTGAACTTTGTATTTTCCATAGAGTATAATTCTGCTAAAAATACCTTGACTGCACTTAACTTTCTCTTTTTACCATTCTGCCAGTATAAGAGCCTGAAAAACATCGGGCTTTTCAAGTCATTTTCAAGTGGCATTTTCCGCTTTTCGTGCATAAAACACTGCCCCTTCATTTCTCCACTTTATTTTTCTGTCACCTATTTGTGAACCATCACTTCTGCTTCAGCCAAGCATATAGAAGCAAGCACTGAGCCAAAACATATTTGCCTTGGGTCAGGCAAACAGGGCCCATGTGGCCCACCCTTAGCCCAGGGCAGGATGAAAGGCCAACCAGGCCTCCTCACTGTTTGGTGACATCTGAGCTAATCCTCCCTTCGTTTGGGAACAATTACAGAAAGTCACCTGAAAGCATCTACAAATAAACCTCTTTCCAAAAGGGACAGTGCTTTTTCACCTCCAGGACTTACTCTTTTCTGCTGTCACTTACACTGGTAGGAGCCCAGGGTGCTTTCACAGAGGACTTTACCCAGCTGCATGACTTGACTTCCTTGCAGCTAATCTAGACTACATATGTGGGGCTTTTTTTTTCCCTTAAAGAACGAGACAAATGATAATTGTGTGTTTTCCCTTTTGCTGTGTTTATAGGAGTAAAATTCACATATCTTTCATGGTGCTTTTTGCCAGATCTGCATGCTACTTAACAATTAATTTATAAGTCTTCCCAAAGGTCTCAGCTGGTGACGAAATCTCATGGAAAAGTAATTTCAAGAATAGACAAAACTGCAGTTTATAGAGGCAACATTTACCCAGACAGTAAAGATGGCCTCAAAACTACATTTAATGGCAATGGAATAATTTTTAGTCATATATGTATATGGCTGTTCAATTAAACTTTCTCATCAGCCTACACAAAAGCAAGGAAGCCTGCCCTAGCCCCACTGTCCTGTGTAGGCTGTCCATTCGTCAGAGTAGTTCACTGTTAACTACTCCTGGGTTCAGCTTGGAGACTGTAGCTGACAGATGTAGAGAGCAGATTGAAATTTGCTTATCCAAACTCTTTTCCAGCCTACAGCCAAAAGATACCCTTTGGTATAAGTCCAGCTTACAACAGGCCAAAAGCAAGAAGTCCCTGCTTGAGTCAAAGCAAACCTCTCACAAGCCCTGAGTTCTAATGCTAAGTCCTACACAGATTTCAAGTAACTTGGCATTTATTGATTAAAGTTCATTTATATAAAGTTCATTTATTATTACCCAGGGCATGTTATTGCTCTTATGGGACAAATCTTGACATAACCACCTGTTTTCCCATCTTACAGTGGGAAATACAGTGACTTACAGTGCTACCCAGGTCAGGCAGAGATGATACTAGGGGACAGGTGATTGCACTTTCCCTCATCTGTGGCCACCTGCTTTCCAACAACTGAGACAGTGCTTCACTCTAAAGTGCCCCATTACTGCTATGGTGGTGGCCATGCAGGCATCCAGGGTGGCAAGGGGATGGGCTGGAGGATCCTCCATGCCAGATAGTGCCATAGAGGAGGTCCTGCCACAAGAGACTACAGTTGGTAGGGAGTTTAAGTGGTACCTTCAGTTTAACAGAGCAAACTTGCACAACTTCAGGTTTATCGAGGCTTCACTTGTCCACACAGTACATGTTTCTGTAGTGCAACTGGGAGGGTTTTAAGCTGGACAAGAAATTAAAATTCTCTTTGATTGAAAGAATAACATTCATCATGTCAAATGAGCCAACTCTTCCTCTCACATTAGAGGTCACCTTCAAGGCCTTAGCTTCATAGCTTAAATCTCAACTAAAATCTAGTTTGTCACCTGCATCCTTGCCATGGAAAGAAAGTGCTGGCTTGACAACAGCAGCTGCAAGAGACTCAGCTGGAGCTGTGCAAGAAAGCAGCTGGGCATTTGGCAGGATTATTCTTCACCACTGGAGATGAGGACATAGACCAGTGTCTTGGCACTGCAGCTCTGCCACCACTCTCTTCAGTCAAAATAGACAGCAACCAACACTGTATATATGAGCATTGGGGAGAAGAAAAGTCCTCTGTGTAGACACTATTACAATTGCTGATGTTGTAACCATCACCTAGGTAAGAGTGATGAATACACTAGAAGTCTGGAGATGGGGAAAATGTTGTTCTATTGATCAGTTACTACAGGGTTTGGTTTCAGGTGTTTTGAGAAAAAAAAAGAAAAAGAGCTGTATTACATCAGAACACCAAATGAAGTGTTGCATAACAACATCTGCCTCACGTTAAGAAAATTAAGAAAAAATATATTAAAATGAAACCAGAAAATGGTTAAAGTTCCATCTCAAAACATTCCCTTGCCTTTTTTTTTTCTTTCAAGCCAAATAACCTTATTTGGCTTATATATCCACTTCTATTTACCATTCTGTTATTGGAATCAGAAAAAAAAAAGTGGGATATAAAAGGGGAGAAATAAAAATCAAATTTCGTCTACTCTTACAGCAAAATTGCCTTAGCAGACCAGATATGCTACCCCTCAATTTCCTCACTTACACTTTACTTATTTAACTTGTACTACAACTTGTCCAAGTTGTTCAAAGATTACAAGTCATGTAATACAATTTTTGTATTTACAAATAAAACTTTAGGCCATATCATCAAATATACAAAGACCTAACTTTCTCTTCTCTAATTACCATATCAAAATCATACAAGTTCTCTTGTCTTTCAAACTGTTTCCTTGTCTAGGTGTATCATTGTCTAAGTTACTTAAATTTGTAAACCGTATTAAATTAAAACACCCAGTATGAACTATGTACTAAATTTATATACCAAGCATAACAATTTCTACATCAAATTATATGCCCCAAACTGGTAAATTCAGGCACAAAATGACCACAGATGTATCTATTTGCAATAAATAAAAAAAAAATGATCTAAGATTAGAATATTTAGTTTGGCAGGAACAGACTGAGGCTCATCACATTTCTTCATTCCTATAAGAAAGAAGATGTTATTTTTGTCCCTTGCAATATAAATCACCTTAGTGTACCCAACATGTTAAATACCTTCTGGACAGGACTGACTTTATTAAATTAAAAGATAGATGGATGGAACCATTGAGTTCATAATCATACGACTGCTTTTGAATTCTCTCCAAAGCATGCAGTACTTAAGAAAAGCATGCAAACTGCAAATTAAGCCCTCAGTTATCCTCAGCAACCTGACAGCCTGGCCCAAGAAATACTGCTAAGTCTGGCAGATTGAGAGAGTGATGTGTTCATTGCACAGAGGTGTGAGGAACGCAGCCCACCCTAGCTCATCTCACAGGGCACAGCTGGTGAACTGTACACAAAGAGGGGAAACAAGCAGGTTTGAGGAGAAGAGGTGAGAAAGTGCCTGAAGTAAAAGTGGGAGATAGTTTTGCTTTCCTTCATATCCTGCTGCTGTTTCAGCCAAGAAGTTTTCACTGCCAGCTTGTCTGAAAAGTGTTTTCTACCCAAACAGTTTTTGGACAGCAGAATCAATATTCTTGATTAATGTATTTGGAACTAGGAGTGCTATTGAGTCTCTTCAAGAGCTCTTCACCAGCCTTAAAATATGGCTTTTTTGCATTTTCAGTCTACAGCACCTTTGCACGAGACACCTAGTAGTACTGAGCTGGAAGAGAACGTGTTCTACCGAGATAGAGGCAAACACCAGTAAAATGTCTTCCAAGCATTTGCACCCTCCTTATCTGTGTCTCTCTTCTTTCACTCTGAGATACCCTGCCTCCGTGCCACTTAGTTTTTGTGTGGAGCATCAAAAACCTGAATACCTTCATCAAGGCTCTTCTCTTTAGCTGTCTTGTTTCCTCCTAACATAGACAATCTCTAAATCTGACACAGAATTTCCCTAGTCCAAAAAACACTGCCTAAGTAATTAATATTTCTCTCCTCTAACTTCCAACAGTCCCTTCCCACCACACAGCAGTGTTGGTCATGTGGTATGCAAGTAGGCACAAATTCACTCTCAAATTTACAGTAAAATGGAAGGATCATGCCAAGATCTCCAAGAAAAACACAAGGATGTTAATTCTCATTCTTCACAACTGGGAAGTTACAGAGAACTGAGAAGCCAAATAAGCATGTTCAAAGCTAGGTCCACTTTTTAAATCTTTACAGGCATGTATTTTGACTTCAGAATACCGCAGGGAAGGCAGGGAGCAATTCCACCATAATGGGACACAACTACTCTAGCAAAATGACAGTGACCACAGAGCCTGACAGGCAAAAAATACTGTCCTACTGGAAGAATGTATTCTTTTCAGAGAACATCTATCAGCAAAAGAACTATTTTGCCTGTATAAGTATGTGAAACATGAAGGCGAGTCCTTGACAAAGACTGAGGCAGGAGATCTCCTGCCTGAGCAGACCAGCCCACAGTAGCCACCTTTGCTTTTCACCTGTACAAAGCACAGTTAGACACAATAAGAAATTGCTTTGAATTACATAATTCCAGTCTGAGTAGCACTGTTTAACAAGTATTTTGTTTAATCATAACATAATTGCTTACTTTTTTCAGCTGTCCACATCTTCAACTTCAAGAAATCGTGTCTGGCTGCTCCATACTTGTTCTTACAGAGGCACTGGAAAGCAAAATTTTGGAAGTAATCGCTGTAAAGTCAAAATAAATCCATAATCCAAATTTACTGCTGGCTTGTGAAAGGAATAAAAACAGTCTAATTCTGGCATCTTTCCCTCACTCAGGTACTCAGTTTCTAGATTTTAGCATTTATCTCTACTTTTTTTTATATCATAGTACTCATAGATTTGTATGAGATAAGGTATTTTATACTATGAGAAGAGTATAAGTGCAGAGTAAACTATGCTCCAGATCTAGTGATGGAGATTGAAACATCTCTATAGCATCTCAAGGGATCGGTTTTAATCAACTAGCACTCTTATCCCTAATTCATAGATCTGTCAGCCTTGATTCAACAAGCAAGTTTAGATTACTGGGACAGCTGCATTGAACCAAGCACATGTTTGCAAGATTGTTGTAAAAACAAAATATAATGATGTTAAATAAATAGGGAGATAAGCAAGGTAATGAAGACCAAGAAAAACAAAATCCATATTTCAATGACTTCTAAGAAGATCAAAATGAGCAAGTGATACATAAATTACCATAAACAGAAATCAAGGTATTTCTCATTGTAACTTAAAAAACACTTTAAAGAAAAAATCAATTTAATGCTGTAGTACAGTCAGTCATTAAAAACACTTGCTCAGAATGCATCAGGCAAACTAGATACTCTGCAAAACAATACAGGCTTCCTTTTTACTAAAGTAATTGGAAGATTACTTTGGATTCCAGTGTTTCTTATCTGCCTTTGAAATGTAATTTAGTTTTTGTTTTTCTAGAGCCAGGGATTTTTTTTAACAAAGAAAAAATAATATGACAGAAGAATTACTCTAAAGGGATAACGTTTTACTGCTGGGCTTGATTTTCAGGTGGCACAAATGAGCACAGCTGAGTTGCTTTTAATGAGTTGCTCCCACAACAGTTAATGGTTTGGCATCTGGCTGCCCTGTTGCTGCCATTTTTTGCGATCAGTTTTGGTTTGGTCCTTTTTTTTTTCCTACTAACTTCTTAAATATATAGGTATGACCAAGGGTATAAGAAACCCAACTGTTTTATTTTATATCCTCAGATTTTTCTTTGAGCTGTGAACTATGACAGCCCTATAGAATCAGCATCCAAAAGTTTTCAGAGTCCAGTTTGTTCTCTAAGGCTCCACACTTACTTATTTTATTCTGTGATCTTCTAAACTGAGAGCTAAAAAGAACATAAAAATACTAGATTATTTAATAAGAAGAACAGCAAAACAAATAAAAATACAGCAAATACTTTGCTAAATGCCAGAAGATGCACATTTAAGACATACTTAGGAATAAGAATACCTTAAAATATACTAAGCTTCCCCTTGAAGATGGAGTAGAACTGTTTACTCCTCCTTCTCCTGTCTTTTGATCACCATCTTCCCACTCAGGGGAAAGCAACTTAAATGACTCTTTTCTTACAGATCATGATCCTTCAGGAAGTACAGAAAAGGTCTTCTACATTAATTAGTTGCACTTTTCATGAGATCAGTCTGCAAAGTGTAAATCTGCCTGGTTACCTGTCAAGAACAATTTTAGACCAGTACCTAGGTAAGCACAGATTAACTTCTTGGAAATCAGTATCTAAATCTGTCTTCTACACTGGGTGAAGTTTTCCTTCTAAACTCAGTGCCTGATAAAGGAGAGCTTCTGGATGATGTTATCTGGAGAGAGAACACAAAATAGCATAGTACTCCGCAGCCAGTGCATCTGCAAGGTTTACAAGCCAAATGCATATGAAGAGATACATACGTTAAATAGAACTGAAATGATAGTCAATGGTAGTCAAATAATTAGATTTATGTCTGCAGACAAAATGCTCTCTAATTCATTAAAACCTTCTCCCGCATTGTCTGGTTTGCTTCTGAGGGAATCTAACTTGCTACTGCTATAGAAGTGGCTCTAAAATATAGCCTTAGCAAGTTCTTTGCAATTATGTTTCCATATATCAAGCTGTATACCTCTGTGACCAAAGGGCAAATATCTAAAAGTTCTTCAAACAGAGGTAGGCAGAGAAACAATTAATTGCTAAATTGAGACATAGGTATTTTTTTCTCAGAAGTCTGTGTTGATTTCTAGGGTTATTGAAACTAAACCTCCCTTGACAACACCCAAAAAAACACCCACCCTAGCCTCACAACCCAGTGCAAGTGAAACAGATGATTATAGGATTAAGATGTTTTTACTAGTTCTAATTCTTTCTTGATCTGTAATGCGTGTACACTGCCATTCACCACAAACTATTCAGTGGCCTAGTTAAAAATAGCGGTTTCACTCCTTTTTCCCAGCAGGGAGGTGTTCACACTGTAGCTGGTACTAACAAGCTGTCTTGTTAGGGAAACCAAGGACAGAGTAAGAAAAAGTTCTGAAACTTTGGCCTGCATAGGGTTTGGAGGGGTTTTTTTGGGTCTCTTTGTATTAGATCAAGAAAGCAAATACCACTAAACCAGACAGTGGCTGGGTCACATGCAGAAGCCCTTTTGTATGCAAGTTCTAAGTGTGCTAGGTTTCGTGTGTCCTTGTCTTTCATAGAAGACACACAGGTATCCCACAGAAATGGAGATTTAGGAGAAAAACAGACATTTTTAGAAAGCAGATGCTTAAAAACAGACTGGTATTATCTGAGGTATTTTTAAAATGTCTAATCATGCAAAGCCTTGCAGTAGACAAAGACTCAGACATTTATACTGCATCATTTTCTTGGTTGTAGGATTAATATATAATAAATCAGATAATTCTCCAAAATTGAAAACAATATCCAAGGCATGTATAACTTTTGAAGCATACTAGATAATTACAGGACTGAGAAATAGACTTGAGGTACTTAGTGCCGTGAGACAATTTGCAGCACAGCACTTGATGTCCAGGGATGTCCACTTAAAAGCAAAATAAAGTTTTGGTCAGTATTTTTTTTTCCTTCCAGTAGCTGGGAAACAAAGCACAAAACAAATGACAAGTAAACACTCAGCCACAGGAAGCCATTAACAACAGTGGGCACCAATTAGGGCTCAGCAGGTATCCTTTACACCGCCTGGTGCTCTAGCTCCTCCTCAAATACTTTGGCATAACACTCTCAAACTCAGGTTTAGGAAACAACAGGCTGTTTCATTTACTCAGCAATTTGTAGCCACATATTCCTGCTGATAGGCCCATAAACCTGTTTGTAGTCTTCTTCTGTTTCCCTTCAAGTTTGTGTCATTAGAAACTACAATTACTGTCTGTCCAAAGAGAATACTTTTCAGGAAAGAAAATAAAATCGAGATACTGTGATCCCTTTCCTCTTTGTCTCTCTCTCCTTTTCAACCTCTCTTTTGGAGGAGAATGCACAACACAATGAATGATGTGAGGAAAATCGGCTCACAGACAAAATATTTGTAACTTGTCAGAAGTTGCAACAATTACTTTTCTTTTCCCCTGAAGTGCAGCATTTTTGGTAGAATAGACTGGAAAAGCTATTCTTAAAATTAAGCCAAGACCTTAATTAATTAATAAAGAACCACACAAAAATGTATTCTATTTCAGCCAAAAGTGTTCCACAAAATATATGCAATATCAACTACAAGGTATTTTGTATGTGCTACTCGAAGGACCTCAATAAATTATCCAAGCCTCTCCAAGTCTATTACAGATTGTGTTTTGCATTATTAGGGTAAAAAAAACAAAACAAAACCCAAAACCTCCCACAATTTTGCTGAAATATGACACAAACTAGGTTCTTATTTTTGATTTTTAGGATTGTAATTATTTTTTAAAGCAGGTTGGAATCTCTCAGAAAAAGATTTTGTCACTTTGCCGCTGTTTCATCAAAACAAATACTTTTGCAGCATTATACCACTACAAAAACAAGAGGCAAGCCAGAATCCAGCCTAGAAAATTGAGATATCTTTTTGTGTCACAATATAACATGATATGGGTGGAACAACCAACTCGGCTCAACTGATTTAGCCTTGCCTTTTCAACCCCTAAGAGACAAGATCCTCTCATGTGTCACTTCTGCTTCCATCGTTGCTGCTAGGTAAAAATTAATCAAAACATCACCAGTTAATAGTTGAGCCTCCCTTGATGTTTTTGGTGCTACAAGAAAATAAGGAAAACAAACCTTGACTGGCCTAATTCAGAGCTCTTCATATCAGGCCTTCAAGACATGCTTCTCTCTAGTTTTTCTTAATTTTTAATAATTTCATATTTCACCTCCATTTCTGCCACTTCAATAATCAGCAGATGAAACAATGAGTTTCCAATAGCACTTTCTGTTAAAATCCCCGCTGAGTACTGGCAAAAGTGTCCCCAGCTAGCTATCTTCTATCTCCCTCCATCACCTCTGCCAACAGTTCTTACCAAAGCTGCCATATCCAGCTCCTCCAACAGCCCATCAGAGCAGCTCACAAGACATCTCTGCATGCAGAAACCCCCACAACCTGCACCAGAAAACATCAACAGCAGCAGGATAAACCCTATAACAGAGATTCCCAGACTGTCTGTTTGATGAGTTTTAAAGAGTAACCAGCTATATGCCTTAAGCCTCACAAGATACATCTGGGTACTCTCACACAGGTGTGTGATATTGAGGTGCCCTTATGGTTCTCTTGTGTTGACAGCCTAGAATTCAGAAGTGTAATTCAGAAAAACTCCACAGCGTATGTGTGTATCCTCAGCTTATCTAGCTAGTGCTCATGTCATGGGAAGTGGCCTGCAAAAACTAAATATTGTGACAACACTACAGACAAGTTTTTCACTGCTGCTGCTTTGCACCTCAGCACTTCAAGGAGACTGTGTAGCCATCAAGGTACAGAAACTGAGTACCTGGCCTGTTACTCTGGGTTCAGCCGGGAACCAAGTGGTTGAAGGGTCTGCATCATTGTTACCTGACACGCTAAAAGTCAGGAGTGCTGTACAACTGATGTTCCTCAGTAACACAGAAGAGCACTACACACAGGGAAGCCCGGTTATAGCCAACTTGCCCATTGCTGCAGATTCAGACCTGTCATTGAACCAAACGCACACAGATCCATGAGTGCATGTTGGCCCAGACATCCTCCATCATAGCTAAAATGATACCGGTATGGTGGGCACTGACTGAATCTTCATAACAAGGGTTATTCCATTTCAGATTAGCTTTGTCTTACTGCTTCTCAAAAAAAAAAAAAAAATTTGGGACACAAAATTATATACTTAAGCTTAGTGCACAAATCCCCACACAAACCACCAACTAATAAGAAAGGCAGCATTATTTGTAGAATTGTGTATGTATGTATATATATGTATAAGCAACCCTTTCAGCACTGAGAAAACATTTTTGAAAACCCCAACTTAAACACTGAGATCAAAAGAGGAGGTCTCCCTGGTCTACAGTCACCTACAAATCAGGTAGCTCATCAAAGCCAGTCATCTAGGCTCCTTCTGCAGTCAAGCAAGAGAGATAAGTGCCTCTAGATTGCCATTTATCCCATTCTAGGATAGGTGAGTAAAACAGGTGGGATGAATCACCTTGGCATTGCTATCGGCCATGTAGGGAGGGGGCATCTTAGATGACTACCTTAGAAGGGATACTTAGCTTTTAACAGCTAATGTTAAGAGGAATCCCATGCTACAAGATTAGAGAGGATTATAAAGACACACACTTGTGAAAAATTCATGTTGTATTTGAGCTTGCAAAGAAAGTAAAACTTCACATTCCCTGGGACAAACAAAAAAAAAACATTATGCAGTCTCCATCATTCAGGCTGTAGATGACTCATGACTACAGTGACAGACTATAGTCAGACTATATAGACTATAATGGAGGATTTGGGGGGTTTTGCGTGTTTTCCTAAAGAAATATTATTCACACTGTTCTGCTTTCCCAAGCGAGGTTCACATTCTGAATGTTAAGAAATTACATATTCCAAACCTATTAGCTGATCTAAATATGGCAGGGATATATATAAAAAAAAAAACCTAAAAGGTTTTGTGGAAGCACATTCCCAAGTAAAGGACAAACGTGTGAGTGCTGGCCAAAGAGCAAGGTAGGAACTCAGCATCCACCAGAGACCAGAGCTGAAGCCAAAAGAACTGTCTTTCTTAAGGCACAACTCAGAGGAGAAACTTGTTTAGCTCACTGTTTCTATTCATCCCACACCACAGTGTCAATTAGAGACAATATTTTTTCACATCTGTTGTTCTTCATCAGTGCAAGGTTTCTGCTTTGATTTAGTATAATATTAATGCAAACAGCTATCAAAAATTAATGCAAACCCAGCTTTTGTTTGCAATAACTCTCAACGGTACCTCTTGCACTATTAAACCACATAGCATTGCTTTGATTTCTCCATGCTAAATAAGTATTTGCTAGCAGGTATAAATGTAGATAAGTCCATACAAACAAAAAACTGAGACCAAACTTTGAACAGAGAATGGTGCTTAGTACTTTGATGAGATCCACATCTGGCATTCTTGCAATGTTAGCTGTCAAAGGAATTGAAAAATTCAGGTTTGGGCCAGTAACATACATGATCTTCAGTTGCCAGTTGTCCAGCTTCTCCCTGCATGGGAAAGACAAACTGTTATTTTGCAAGCCCTAAATAAACCAAACTCAAAAATAGGTTGAGAAAGAGGCAGGTAGTGCATTTACTGTTTTGGGGTTTTTTTCTGTTAATTTTTTACTGTCTTCCCTTTTTATATTTTACCCTTCTCACATCAGTTATTTGCAAAATGAGAAAAGCATAAACATGAGAAACCATAAAAGTGTGATTAAGCAAGCACATGACTGAAAGTGGCTACAAATTCTAGAAGTCAGAGCCTGGTCTCACAAAACAAGTAAGATGTAGTCATGAGATTTGTCTTTCACTGCATTGCTGGCATTGGCCAAAAATATTCACAGATACTTGCCAGCACTATATTGATCTTCAGGCATTAACAAATAACTGTCACAATCACAACTGAAACACTGGCCTACATACAGTATTTCAGTTTGTGTTCCTTTAAAAACAGCCATAACCCTGATATGCTAATAACCTTACTGAAATTCAAAACTGTTGAGGAGAGGAGCAAGAGCTTTAATTATCTTGTTAGTTTACAACCATTTCACCTGTCTTATTCCTATGTCTGGTGTTGCATTCCAGTAATTTTAGCACTGGAAGGCTGGTGAGATGTGAAAGGACCGTAAAACAGAGACATTAGGAGACACCACAGAGATCAACGCGTCACACATTAGAGTTTTACAGCCCCAGTTTCCAATGATGCTAGCCACAGAAAGTCAAAGCCTAGGCAGGCAATGAGTGGAGCAAAGCATCATCTATGCTTCATACACCCACTTGCTTCAACCCTTCATAACCTGTTGGATATATACATTCCTACACAGAGCAACTGTAAGTTGGGTTCAGAAGAGCAGTGAACTCAAAGGATTAAAGCACATATTTAAATGCCTTGCTTCCCTGCAGACATGCTTTGTGTCAGTTTTCTTGTAATACCCACTACATTCAACAGTGAAAGAGATACAGTCCTCTGCTAGAGCAGAACCCTGCTCTCAGGTCCTCTGCACTCAGTTTTTCTACATTTCTCCTCAATATTCCTTTTTCTTCTGAAAAAAAAATGTACTTGGGGAAAAATTCCAGAGTTACCATCTTTTGCTCCTACAAACTTCTATTTTTCACAACAGATTGCCCCAACCCGGCCTGAAGTCTGTAGGTTATTATATTTGCTCAAAACAAAACAGCTGTCCAGATTAAAAATGAGTGACTGTTCACATATATACATTATCTACCCAAGCTAAAGACTTTAAATCCTAATACAGTTTTACAAGCTCCATCACTACAAATGACTCAGTAGGATCAAGAGTTTCACACCTCCTAAGATGCACTGCAGACACTTTAAAAGCAATGAAATGAACAGGTTCTGGGTGCATGTTCCTGGCCTTGTCTACTTTAGCAACTGGCACAGCACAGTGGAAGCTGAACCTCTGGAACAAAATTCAATGTTAAGGACTTAACATCTACTTTGGGATTTTTAGTTTGGGCTACCTCTCATCTGTACCTGTGGACTGAAACACCCACTGGCAGCTGACATGCATGAGGTGAAGCATTTCCTCCATCCGTCTGACCTCAACCCTGCTCCAGGATGTGAGATGCCGAGTGCCAAGACGGGGCAACCGGAGATTCACTTCAAAGTACATTGCAGGTCTAAACTAATTAGCTCTAAATACTTTCTCTACCTACATATAAGCAGTTTAATGTATCTCAAATATTTCCAGTTAAAATTGGTAGGGATAAAGATGATTAAAAGCTTGACAGGAGTCACAGTCACTTATTTAAATATGCTTAATTTCATCACCACTCCTTTTTTCCTACTCTGTACCCAAAGCACTCTGGGGCTGCCCATGTCCATGCAGACAAGCCTGCTAATGAACATGAGTGTAATTAAACATGTACAGCCTTTACAACAAAAGAGGTGATTCCATTTGGTTCTACAAGCATGGTCTACTCCATAGATAGATCTTGGCAGGAAAAATATTGTGGTGGGGTTTTTAAATATAATTTCCATATAAAGCTGATTGGCATTACATTAATGTATACAACTCACTGTGGAAAATACTCTCTTTAAACAAGCTTAAGGTAATGAAAGAGGAGAAAATGAACAGGTGTTTCATTTTAGACTTCGAGGTCCCCATGATATAGTTGACAAGACTACAATAAGTTCTCCTATTTTGTGGATGCAGGCCCAGGCAGAGGAAGCCTGTATTTTCTGGTCAATGATGTAATTGTTTGACATTAACATACAGTGGGAAACAGGGACATGGAAGCCCTGAGCAATAATGTGTGATCGACTCCTTTAAAAAGAAGCATTAGCATACTTTTACAAATCAAAATGACAATGTAGTAATTGGATACAGTGGCTTTTCCACACGGGCTTCCAGACCCATTGGCACACGAGTGTGGGAAGAGCTTGCCCAGAGGCTGCTCATGCTGGTTCTGCAGCACAATTACCACCAGGCATCAGGCTGCAGACAATTCAGGCGACACTTTCACTGGCAGCTGTAAGTCAGAAAAATGAATGGGAGAAACGTTTCTTCAAAAAAATTTTGAATAACAACATACAAAAATAGATTTCCAGTGGCTTGAACAACATAAAGCAACTGAAAGCTTTCTTAAATGTTAAACAAGCTTCATTTAAATGACATAAATAGCTGATCTGATTTTTAAAAGCTTCCTTTCCACTTAAGCTTCCATCACCAAATCAAGTTTTTATCAACTCTTAAGCTTTAACAGAATTCCCAATTTTTTTTAAAACAATTCCTAGTATGAGGCAGTCTTGAAACATTGCTAGGCACCAGACAAAACAGTGAATGTAGGGATCTATCCTACCTCCTCCCCACCTGCAACTCTTGGCTTGTTTTACACAAATGTCAGTGTGGATATGACTCCCATTCTGGCAACAGTTACGCCTTGTGATCTGCTCCTTCCCCTGTGCAGAGAGTGCCACAGCTCCTGGCAATTCATTGAAATTATTCTGGAGCCCAGGCCAGCCTCTCAGATGAACCAGCTTGTACTAAGAACAGTTAGGAAATGCACTTTTCCACAGCTAGTTGCCATCCCGTAACATCACTGCTTAAAAATCAGTAACAGTCAAGAGGTAGTCTGACTATTAGTAAAGGGAAAAGTATGGACAGATGTGTATAAACTGACACAAACTTGCTTGTCACATTTTCAAAATGCCACAGAAATATAAAAGATCCCATTCTGTACTTGGGCAGCATTTTTTTCTTTTCTGCCTGACAAAAGTAACAGAATGTTTCTCTGTCTGCCTGGGAAAAGGACAGTGCTTAACTAGCACCAGACTGAAGCCTCTGTGACTTTACATTTAGAGCAGCCTCTATCTGAGCACCAAGATGCATTGCTTTAGAAAATCCTTAAATTAAACACTGAACTTTAAATTCATACAAACTTCTCATTTTGGCTTAATAATGACTTATATTAATTCAGCCTAAATCAACTGCTTAGCAACATAAACTGAACAAAGGTAGTTTTAAATTGAAATGAGAGTTAAATACAAGGTTTTCCCACTGCATTATCTAAGTCAGTCTTAAATCAACCTGAGTTTTAGGGGTAATTTTGCAGTATATATAAACCACTAAAGTACTCAGAAACAAGTATGCTACAAGTATGCATTGTTGTTCATATAAATAAACCAAAATTTTTAACACAGTGCAGCCTTTGCAAGCCTTTCTTTATAAACATTTGGTAAAATACAAGTGAACACACTGTTCACTCAACATTTCCCCAATCTTTACCCATAAAGAAAAAAAGGCCTAGATGGTTCATTACTTTTTAAGGTGATTAATATTTTACAGAAGTCAAAATAGAGATTCAGATGTCATGATTAAAAACAATTCTCCCTTAACAGTGACTGTGCTGCTTCTAAAATAATTCAATGCAGTATTGCCCTGTTAAGTAGAGAGAAAAGTGTTTCCTTTAGAAGAGGAAATTCTCTTAAGGAAGTTGTTTTAAGATAAATAAAAGTTCAGGATGAAGCCAGCAAAAGGTGTGAAGGATTTCTCTTTGATTTCACAGCTTGTGTATTTGGGTTGAGACACAGACTACATTTAATGCACATATTAATAGGATGCTAATAAGCCTACAACTCTACTTTAACAGGGACCTGTAGAGACAACCTGATATGTGGCACCAGATACTAGCTGTCTTAAGCAGGAGATTTATTTCCCTCCTCATGCAGGGAATCAGACTATGTATTTTGAATTACACGTTCAGACAAAAACTCTTACCAAGTTAAACTATTAATTTTGTTAGAGTGTTTCTCAGTGAATGTAACCTTCAAAAGATCAAGATAGAAACCAAGCCTTTTTAGGGTAACTAGGAACAGTTTTTACTCTTCACTGCTAATCTTATATGCAAAATAAGGTCACTCAGTTGCAAACCTACTTAAATTAGTAGGTCATGAAAACAACCTGGCTATCAAAATCATAGAGCAAAGAAATTGGCAGCATGTATCTAAATAGCTTGCTTCATCTCATAGAAAGCTTTGAGAGATGCTATTTAGTTGTAAACTTCAAAGATATTTCAAAGTTAAATCTTTTAGGTTTCTTAAATAGCACCTGCAAAATTGGTAAAAGGAGATGGAAAGAAACAAAAAGTAGTAGGCAAGACTAATCTCAACTGTGTATATATCCTAGTTGACAGTTACTCTTAAAAAAAAATCTAGAAACTATATCTAGTAGCATATTCAGAATTAATTTAACCACATTTTCAATCAAGTCTTCTGTACATCTTCTCCCCAAAACCAACCTTGTTTTTCACCATGTCAACATTTTCATCAGTTTAGAACAGCTTTGCTTTCACCATCACCACTCAAAAAGGACTTTTGCTTAAAAACCACTGTAAAATAGAAAAGAGAGAAAAAAACCCACCCAAAACCAAAGCAAACCCACCAAGTGATTTCCATTTGAATTTAAAATAAAAATTTTGGAAAATGAGAACAATCTTAACTCTTGACACAGAAACTTCTCTCGTATTAATTGTTAATGCAATTTTTAAAAAAAGACATATTTCTGTTGTTGTTTTTAAAAAAAATCTATAAGACTTCAGCATTTTACCTTTTTTTTTTCAGTATATATTCATATTTCCAGCTGTGTCAATTGTCCAGAATATATGTGGCCAGACAGAAGTAAAACTGTGTCAAATACCTTATCCTATGCTGGTAAGGTTCTCAGCTTCAAACGTATCTCTGTCAGCTCAAGGCCGTACTGGCAATATCTGGACCATTTAAATTCAGTGGCTGACAAAAGAAGCGGGCAATTGTCAGTTATTGGTTATTCCTATTTGTCAGCTTGAAGAAAGTCTGGCAGCCTTTCTATTTCTAACACAAAAGCCAAAAAATTAGTATAGTTCTGAAATCCCCAAGCAGTTTATTAATTTGAACATTGGCCAATATGGGATTACCTTCCCTTTTCCTGTCATTTCTACACAGTAAGTCTCTTCTGTTTACTTAAACCTGCCATCTCAAGAGTACGAAAAGAGAAGCAAAGTGCCGTCCAAAGATGTCTCCTGACTGCATTGTAAAGGATTTTAAGTGCCTGTGCATCCATGTAATTGATTACAAATGACTCTTATAAAGCTAATAGAGCATATTCTGAAATGAAACACCCTGCACCACTCCAAAGGTGCTGTTCCTCATGAATGTGAGTGCATCCATCATGTCACAATGGCTTACACAAAGCTGGGTTTTTTAAAATCTCACCTGCTCTCATGACCTTCCTCTCACTGAAAGTCCGGCTTTGAGAAGATATGTATGAAAGTCTAGAGCTTCTGGCATTGGATTCTCTTGCAGAGGGAGGAGGACAGCTCTAGAGGATTGTCACAGCATCTTGAGTGTTGTGCTGCGCTGCTTGTGTGACTGGTTACAGTCACACTGAAAAAATAGCAACAATTAACTGCTAAGTTCTGCAAATCAATTTTGATTTCCTAGCTGCATGACCTAAAAAGCCAGGGAGCAGGTTCAAATCTTCAGAAAAAGGGCAAGCCCATGGCTATCAGCATCCTTAACCTCAAGAAAGCCTCACGTGCAAAGTCAAGCCGGGCTTCTCCCAATGGCTTACCAACTATTCCTGTCAACCTTGATGGGCTCAGCTCAAACTCTGAAATGTGGCAGATGTTAAAGAGTACATGGGAAGAGCCGAATCCACTTAAGCAATGGCTGAATGCTTTGTGGGGAAGGGTCTTAGATGTTTGAACTATTAGGAAATGCACGTTATATGTAGGTAACCGATCTGATTGCCAGCTTTGCAATCAAAGCCGAAATCAGCCTTTCTGGGTAAACACAAGCTAACTTTTATCTCTGCTATCAGAGACCTCAACATCAGAGTGGCTGCAGCAATTGTACCATCAGGGAAATTCGTGAAACTCCTCTGGGCTGCAACACGTGTCTTATCATCACTAGCCCCAACTTTGGTCCTGCCTGCTGCCTCTGACCAAGCCTGACAACCAAGCCAGAAGATGACCATGTTCCTCCATCAGCCCATTCAGAGCTTGTTTACAGTGCAGGAGATCTTTCTCAGCATAAACAACACACATAGCCCACCTCAAGGTGGTAACAAAGCATTACCTTTGGGAAGATGAGACACGGATTTACCCTGAGGTGAACATGACAAAGCCAGCAATGAAACCAACTTTGGTGAAATCACCTCAGAGCACCTCAGGACAGCTCAAGTTTGATAACTGCCTTGATATAAACCCACGCTTTTTTCACTAGTGAAGACAAACTTTAGCATCCCACAAGAAGAACTTTAAAGGGTCTGGGAGGAGTACTAGCAACTGTATTGTTCTTCACAGGAGAAAAGTAAATAAACAAAGAATGAAAGAAGAAAACAGCCTCCCCACATTTCAACAGCTTGGCTTGTTTGATCTGGGGCTATTTAGGTTCACAATAATAAGCTTGCTTTCTCTTGCATCATGAAAAGTGCATTTTTCTCCCATCATACCAGTGGATAAGTTAAAACCACAAGTGCTTTTTTTTTTTTTTTTCCTCTGAAAACAGACCATATTTTAGAAGCTGGATGTCATCAAAGTATGAAAAGGATTTTATGGAATGTATAGATGTGAGGAACAGAAGAGGAGACACCATTATTTCCAAATTTCTCTTTGGAAAACTTTGCTTTCTCTGAGTTTTCTTCAATTTTATTTTTCAAAGAAGTTTCAGTCTAACTCTCAGCAGAAAAACAATTCCTAACTTTTTAATCTATTCTTTTCTTTTACAGTGTCCCATAGATGTTAACCGTGCTTTACTGATCACTATAATGTTTGCCTATGAGAGCTGATGCACGTCAATTATCCTGCCCTATATTAATGGTCATTCCCTTGATTTTTCAATTTCTCCTCTGTCAGGACTAGGCTTGTCTGAAGAATGGAACAGAAACAGACATCCTGTGAATGGCAGGGAAAGCAAAAGCATAAGAAAGATGAGAGAGGCTGCTGGTCTTCAAGGTCTTGAAATGAAAGACATGAAAGTATTAGAGCAGGAAATCGAAAACAGACATCGTATTTTATACATATAAAATACATCTCATCATTAAGAACGTGACAAGAGCAAAAACCACAGGGAAAAGTAATTAGCAGAGTCTGAATTAAGAATGTGCCACATAAACAGGTCTATTTTATACAGCATTTGAAATGCACATTGAACTTGAGGTCTCTAGGTACCAAATACTGCCCAGAGCAGGAATATTATCCCTTCCTGAACTGAAGCCAGAACGACTGCTCAGTTGTAGAACAGATGCACAGACAAACACTTGTGGCAGCAGACTCTCTGGTGACCTCTGCATTAGAGTAAGCGTATTTAATTTATTTTACTTATTTTTTTTTTCCTTCAGAGTCTTCAAGTTGTGTGTTGGTTAAACCCTGGCTGGATGCCACGTGCCAATCAAAGCCATTCTATCACTCCTCCTTCTCAGCTGGACGGGGAAGAGAAAATACAACTAAAGGTTCATGGGACATCACTCAGCAATTACTGTCACAAGCAAAAGAGACATAACTTGGGGAAATTAATTTATTACCAGTCAAATCAGAGTAGAATAATAAGAAATAAAAGTGAATCTTTAAAACACCTTGACCTCACCTCTTTCATCTTACTGGGCTTAAAATTGCTCCCAATTCTCTCTGCCTTCTGTGACCCAACAGCATTGAGCANATTTATTTTACTTATTTTTTTTTTCCTTCAGAGTCTTCAAGTTGTGTGTTGGTTAAACCCTGGCTGGATGCCACGTGCCAATCAAAGCCATTCTATCACTCCTCCTTCTCAGCTGGACGGGGAAGAGAAAATACAACTAAAGGTTCATGGGACATCACTCAGCAATTACTGTCACAAGCAAAAGAGACATAACTTGGGGAAATTAATTTATTACCAGTCAAATCAGAGTAGAATAATAAGAAATAAAAGTGAATCTTTAAAACACCCTGACCTCACCTCTTTCATCTTACTGGGCTTAAAATTGCTCCCAATTCTCTCTGCCTTCTGTGACCCAACAGCATTGAGCAACATGGGATAGGGGTTGTGGTCAGTTCATCACAGATTGTCTCTGCTACTCCTACCTCCTCAGGGAGAGGACTCCTCATGCCCTTTCCCTGCTTCAGTGTGTGGCTCCTTGCATGGGAGACAGTCCTTCACAAACTTCTCTCTTCATGCGTTCCCAGTGCTTGTTCCAGTGCAGGCTTCCCACAGCACCACAGCCACCCTTGGGCACCCACTTGCTCCAGCATGGGGTCCTCCCTGGGCTGCAGGTGGATCTCTGCTCTCCCAGGACCTCCATGGACTGCAGCGGCAGAGCCTGCCTCACCATGGGCTGCAGAGGAACCTTTGCTCTGGTGTGTGGAGCACCTCCTGCAGCTCCCTCCTCACTGAATTTGCTGTCCGCAGAGTTGCTGCTCTCACAGGTTCTCATTCCTCTTTCCTGGCTGCAATTGCTCAGTTGGGTTTTTTTTCTCCCCATCTTCTCAAATGCATTCTCACTGAGCTGCTGCCACTGTTGCTGACTGTCTTAGCCTTGTCCAGTGGTGGGTCCATCTTGGAGCTATCTGGCATTGAATATCAGACATGACAGAAGCTTCTGGCAGCTTCCCACAGAAACCAACCCTGTAGCCCCTCCACTCCCAAAACCTTGCCACGCAAGCCCAATACAGGTTGACTGATTATATTTGTTGTTACAATGATTCACTTCAGAATTTTAAAAGACACACTTATTTTTGAAAAATGTATGTATGACACGTAGGCTTAAAGATAAAGTTCAGCTGATGTCTATGAGAAGACTATAAAGGATTGAAAGAACCTATACCTATAATGTAGCCTACCAAGTTTTTTTTCTCCTATTTTATTTGCTGTAATAATCAAGATAGATATTTTGAACTTTAGTGTTGTTTTCCTAATAAAGTAATCTGAGAATATTATGGAATTAGGAACTTATATCTAAAAATATTGGAATTTAAAATGTTTGCATTTACTTCCTTCCAGGAGGCACCTTAAACTATGTTCTACCATTTGTAATTATTACACTGACAAAAACAAAGGAGAGCAGCGAAAAAGAAAAGGACAAAAAAAAAAAAGAAAAAACCAAACACCCCAAATCATAATATTACTCCTGATCTTTTGGTAACCATGTAATCACATGTTTAAAACACTTCTAATCAATGAAACATAGCATGAAAGAAACATTCAAGGTTCATACATTTTGTACCATGCTATATGTTGCACACAAAGCTGCAAAGTACTGTAAGAATGTCATGGGGAAAACATGAAAAACAAAACAAAAAAACAATCTAAAAGAATCCTGAAGTGCCACCGAAGCTGCCTTCAGAATGAGCATGAAATGGCCTATAACACTAGGAGAAATACTCATGCTCTTCCTTCATTTTGGAAAAAAAGCTTTCCCATTCTTTGATGTGGGGTTTGCCTAGACTGGCAATGTCAGAAAAATATTTCAGACACCATGGGTGGTCTTTGCTGGAGCATGAATGGTGAGACAGAATGGTCTTGCTTAAGTGTTAATCAAAGGAGAGGCCATGGAAGCTGAGCAATGGATTCGCCACCTGCACAAAGCCATATTAGTAAGGGTAGAAGGACAGTAAATGACAAAGTCCTGTAAAGTAAGTGGCAGGTGAAAAAGGAACAAGGAAAATATTTATTGCACACTGGTGATCTGGCATCTGTAGTAGTAATGGATTATAGGAATGGAGCACAAGACATACATGTCATTTTATACAACAATGTTTTGACTAAGATACAAAAGCAGAATCAGAAATCACATAGGCTTTATAATGGTGAAACAGTATTTCTGAGATGTGTCAGCACCCTGTCACAGGTATATGACTGTGTCTGCCAGGTCACAAGTATGTGAAGATTGTGCTTTACTGAGGCTGATTTATCAGGAATTGCTCATTTTTTAATCTATGTTTCAGTGTATTGCTCCCATAGTTTGTATACTGTGGAAACAGTACTAGTTTTTGAAGAAAAAAAGAGCCTCCAATACAAGTAACAGCATGCAGAGTGATTAACTCACTATTATGAAGTCTATGGAGTTGAACAGAATGTTCAGTTTAAGACAAACATGAAGCAGTAAGAATCAGAACATAATAAAATATTGAAAACTTTAGCATGCTATACTCTGTAAAGAAACACGTTTGGCATGTGTTTACAGCAATTGCTTAAAACAAACAAACAAACAAAAAATCACATCCCATAACCAAGTAAGGGTAAGTTTTGGAAAGGTAAGATGTAAAACAGACCTAAAGAAGTGTGAGAAGTCCTAAACAAAAAAAGTGTAACACAAAAGAAACCCAAACCCTGACATTTGGATTAGGTTTACTTGCTGGTTTTTTTTGCTTTTTTTTTCCAATAATAAAGAATACAAACAAAACCTCAAAATCCCTCCCCTGAAATCTAACAACAATAATAAATGCAATAAAAGTCAATCTCAAACACTTGGCTTGGCAGAGCAGTGCTGAGTTTGGATGCTACAATATTGATTTGGTTTGTCTGAAGCTGTTCAGAGAAACTGCTGCTGACACTATGCAAACTTTTTTGTTGTGGGTTTCCTTAAAGGTTGTGACCAAGTTGTTTTGGGGTTTTTTAATTTTGTTTTAAATAAATGTAATGGCTTTGGACACCTAGTTAGGCAGCCTGTTTCCCAAAACTGCTGATGACCCAAGAGCTCCTATTCACTTCAAAGCACAGGATTTAGTGATGTTTGTTGCTCTAGGATTTATGGTCTCTCTACATCCTAACTAAGAGATTCAAGAAATTACAACTAGTAGCTCATCTCCATTAAAATTAGAAAGAAGTGCTAGACTGATTTGTGGCATCTACTCCAGAGGCCAACACGTTCATGTCTTCACAGACCTTGTCGGAGGAATAACTAGTGTGAAGAAATGAAGATACCCCAGGGGAAGCTTTACTAAGGGGCAACAGGGCATCTCACTGCAAGATCCACAGGCTGACAGAAGCAGCAGTACATAGAAGAGGGGACAAGAGCTGCCTCTGCCTGCAGGCTAGTACTAAATGAACAAAATATTATTCAGCTCACTGCTCTGGCTATATTCCTGTCACCAAGACAGCTTAACAAGACTTTGTGAAAACAAAATCACAAACTGGGCAATAACAGTCCAAGACAGCACGTGGAAATTCATAGCGAAACAAAATAATATAGTAAGAAGCAAAAAAACCTTGATGCACACAGGAGGAGAATTTTTACTGTGTAACAAAGCTGTTGCACAGACAAGCTGACAGACCAAAACCTACCAAAACCTTCTTAACATTTAGATGTTGATGTCCACTGAAATTCTGGGGACTGGTAAACCCCCAAAATAGATGTGTTCTTTCCACTCAAGACAGGATCGTTGCCCAGTGCTTCCTGAAAATATGGCATGCTCTACCTGTGAAAATTTTTGAGAGCTTTCTCCTCTTCTGAGGGGAAACAAAAAAAAAAAAAGTAGCAACTGCAAAGGAGTAAGAGTCCATAAAAGAAGAGCAGCAATAGCAACCTGAGTGACAGACAGGAAGGAGATTTCCACAATTAGCATTTGGTGAATTGCAAGCTATAAAAACTGTTTGGAGATTGCTGGGTTGTCTGCAGTTTCTAAGCCTAGTGAGCTTAATTCTGTCTGTTACTAAAAGATCTAAGTTTATTTAAAATATTTATTTCAGAATTTCTTTGTATATCAAATTAAAGCAAGAAAAGGGAATATATCACACTCCTTACTCTTGGTAGGTTACATTTTCAGTGATTGCATAACTAGAAAAGTGGGTTTAATGTTTCGGGTGTCTTTGCATTTAGCATTGGAATAGCTACTGCTACAAACTGCCTTCCTTCCAGTTTGCCTGTTTTATTTTGCTCTTATTGTTCATAGCATACAGTCATTTTTTTATGCTTTTAAATCTGCTTTGTCTTTATTATTATGCATAAATTGCTGAAACATCTAAGCTGAAGACACACCTTAATAAGCCAGGCTGTCTATTTTAGCTGAAATAGAGACAGAAAATTCTTTGTTGCACCAAAAAAAACTTTCAAAAGAAAACATAAGTAGAGCCTTTCTGAAAACAAATCTCTTCTTGTAATTCAAAGGATTTCATATATCCAGTGCAGCGGAGGTAGGGGAGAGGTTTGCCCTTTCTTTCATTTAGCACAAAGTCACATTACAAGAACAGAGAGAAATCTTCAGAAATTCTGCTTTCTTTTTTGTTCTTAATGCAGCTGTTAAGTGATGCAGCTCTACCACTACCCTGCTAGGCAATCATTCCACAAAGCAATGCCCCGACACACGAGTCAGATAAAGACTGTCATAAGTACAACTGTCACTGCTCCCTTCTGTTGAAGGAAGCACCCTGTTCAATCACACCAGCTCTGTTTAACTAATAATGATCTACAAAGGTAGGTTTTGACATCTGCTTTCAAACTGTCACTCTTAATGAGATTTCTCAGTCTTTTATTTGCTATTTTGTTTCTTGTAACAAACTGGCTTTCCAATAGTGTTCCCTAAAAAAAATACCTATTCTTTTCCAGTAATAGAAAACACGTGGATATGTTCCTTCCATGAACATATCAGTCTTATTAAAAGCAGTAAATATTGGCTACATCCTTCCTGCTGTTAACTCCTCTGCACGACACCCTCATGACCTTCAGCTTCACACTTCTTTTTCCTTTTTTTGCTATGCAAGATCTTGTTTGAACATAAAATCTGACATTGAGACCTGTAGTCTCTGCTTTTGAACTTCCCTTTTCAGAAAGTTCTAGTAGAATGCATATATAGCATTTCTCTGCCTGTAGAGATCCTTATACATTTCAAGAAATTAGAATTGGAAGTAGAATGGAGTTCCACAGGGATTGGTTCTGGGGCCAGTCTTGTTCAACATTTTCATCAACAGCCTGGATGAGGGGACTGAGGATATCCTCAGCAAGTTCATTGATGACACCAAACTGGAAGGACTGGCTAATTCCCTAGAAGGCTGTGCTGCCATTCATTTGGATCTCGACCAGCTTGAGAATTGGGCAGAGAGGAACCTCATGAGGTTCAACAAGGACAAGTGCAGAGTCCTGCACCTGGGAAGTAACAACCCCATTCACCAGTACGTGCTGTGGATTGACCTGCTGGAAAGTAGCTTGGCAGAGAGAGACCTGGGAGTCCTGATTGATAATAAACTAACCATGAGTCAGCAATGTGCTCTCATGGCCAAGAAGGCCAATGGCATCCTGGGATGCATCAACAAGAGTGTGGCCAGCAGGTCAAGGGAGGTTCTTCTCTCCCTCTACTCTGCCCTGGTGAGGTCTCATCTGGAGTCCTGTGTCCAGTTCTGGGCTCCCCAGCTCAAGAGGGACAGAGAACTTCTAGAGAGAATCCAGTGCACGGTCACCAAGATGATCAGGGGACTGGAATATCTTTCATATGAGGAAAGGCTGTGGTAACTGAGGCTGTTTAGTCTAGAAAAGAGGAGACTGAGAGGGGATCTCATGAATATTTATAAGTATATAAATGGTGAATGTCAGGAGGTTGAGGCATCCATTTTTTCTATTGTATCTAGCAGTAGGACAAGGGGTAATGGGATGAAGCTGGAACAAAAGAATTTCCATTTAAACATAAGAAAAAACTATTCTACTGTGAGGGTGATGGAGCAGTGTAACAGGCTGCCCAGGGAGGGTGTGGAGTCTCCTTCCTTGGAGGTCTTCAAGACCTGCCTGGACATGTTTCTGTGTGACCTGATCTAGGTGGCCCTGCTTCTGCAGGTGGTTTGGACTAGATAATCTCAGACTAGATGATCCTTCCCAACACCTACCATTCTATGATTCTATGAATCATAGAGTCATTCTGGTTGGAAAAGACCTTTAAGATCATCAAGCACAACCACTGACAACCGCCAAGCTCATCACTAAACCATGTCCCTCAGCGCTTCATCTACACATGTTTTAATTATGCCTGGGGATGGTGATTCCATCAACTCCCTGGGCAGCCTGTGCCTGTCTCTAAAAATCCTCTCAGTGAAAAAGTTCTTCTAAAAATCCAGTGTAAACCTCCCCTAGCACAACTTGACGCAATTTCCTTGTCCTGTTACTCATTATAATAGCCACTCAATGGCCACATTTGCCATCCTCTAGTCTCCTTCCCCAATTTCCAGAAGTGGCCTTTCTCTAAACTCATCTAGAAGGAACCTGTGCAGGAGGTTTCTCCTTTTCAGTTGCTAACTTTTACACACTGTTATCTGCACACTTTTCCAACTCCAGCCTATGAATATCAGAGAGGGTACTTTCCGGCTGTTGGCAATTCCCACAATACCCAGTAGATGGCAACGTTGGTCTGACTGTCATTTAGTAACAGCTGCTGCTCACCCACCCTTTGAGCTTCAGGTACCTGCATGCCTTGCAGCCCATTTGTGCAGAGTATCTGGGTATTTTGACTGATTTTTACGTTTCTATATGATGCCTTGTTCTCTGTGAGTTGGGATTGTGAACTGCCTTAACGTACAGAGAAGTGATTTGAGCTACATAATATGCTTGAATATCAATGTGTACTCAGAGATGCAGTAACAGGAGGGAAACGAAAAGACATAGGACAGCTTTCTGAAAGAAAAGTACATTCAATCTTTAGACAGAATAAAAAGGTGTCTTTCTAACTGTGTACAGATACAGGGAAATCAGCTGCAGACTTCCTCCTGTGCTCTGCTGGAGGAAATGCTGGAGGTGAGCAGTAACCATTAGAAAATGATGAGAGTATCCCACAACACTGACTACAAAAGGGTTTAAAAAAAGCTTTCTGGCATATTTGCATATGCCATTACATAAATACTGGTGAATTCCATCCCTCTAATGTCTAGATTAACCAAAGTCAGCTATCATTTGATGCACAGGTGAATACTCTATCCTAAAAATGACCAAATAACTTCTTAAAAGCCTTCATCTGCAAACTCTCATCTGCTACCTGTTGAAAACAAGCAGCACTGCAGCACAGTAGCAGCAATATATCACACCTAAAAATCTAATTTCCCTTACCATGTAGGTACAAGAAGATATTTTTTTGAAGATTGTCTTCAACATTAGGCTATATAGTAAAATTTTTCTCTTGCCTGCATAGACATAAAAAAAGAACAAAAATAAACAAATTAAAGATGTATGTAGGATAAACGCAATTGATATCAGAATCCATTCTTTTATTGGATAAACTGAGAATTACCTGGGCACTACAGAAACCCTTAGCACCTGGATACTAAACAGGGAGTTCTAGCCCCTCAGTAACTGAGCCATTTCATTGCTAGTTGATTAGAAATCCTGAAATCCATGTGTTATTTGTCAGATAACCTGCTATAACAGATCCATCAGGGCTTGTTTCATCATACCTTCCTTAGAGCAAAACAGAATTTAGCAACAAAGGTTTCTTCCTCCCCTCATTGCCATCTTTGATAGTCCTCTTCTGCTTTTGGTTTTTCCATTAAAAAGATGTCAAAAAAGAGGGGCTGTGGAATTGTGACAAAAGACAACTTTTAGGATGCTTGTCCTTGTCAATATATAATTCAGACTCTGATAAAACACATGGAATTCATGCATCTACTGTTCATTTTGCTAATATCAAGCAATAACATGGGCTAACAAACTATTTCACAGTATAAAGAACAAGTGTGAGCACTATGTTTCTAAGGTTTTTAGTAACTGACTCAACATGAGAGCCTGGGTTGCTGCCCCCAGATGTGAAGCTCAGGGATAACTTCAGTAGATAAGCACAACGCAACTGGAATGCAGCTGCCCTTAACATATTTTTCTGTGCTACACATACTTCAAAACTCAAGAGCTTGCTTCTGGTTCTCAGACACCTCCAGTAAATTGGAGTTGAAGAAGTGCATACTTTTTAACAAGTTAACATATCAGCAGACATACTTTTCTGCTGTACAGAACAAAACTGAACAGCCAAAACCTGCCAGCCTTCACCAGCAACCACGAAGGTGCCCTCGTATACAACCTATAAATCCTGCTGAAATACCAGGCAGTTTGCACCATGTGTCATACAATTAGTATGTCAGGGACATCCCTACCAGGTAGGCAGGTATGGCTCAGAACCTGCAGGACATACATAGGCAACAGCCTGAGGCCTGGTGGGATAGCCTGTGGCAGTACAACAGCTCTGGTGGCTCACAGGCAGACAAGGCTTGCCCAAAGTCTTGATACAGACAAGAAGTAAACTGTGTTAGTGGGTTGAGTCTCTTTTGCATGTTTTGAAAAACATAATTTCATTGGGATACCAAGGAACATAAGCATTGCTTAGACTACAGATCAAAAAAAAAAAAGCATAAGAGCTTTTAAAAATGTTTCATTACTATCTCACTAAAACTAGACTGCTCTAGAAGAGCTGCACTACCTGACTGAACAAGGTATGTGTCAGACCTTCTCTAAGCTTTAGCAAATGGCAAGCATTTCAGGAAAGCACAACATGCAGGTTGAGGATGAGCTCCTGACATGCTCTCATTTTTGAGGTTTGGGTTAGCAACGAGTTGTTTAATGGCATGAGCTCAAAATAGGTCAGCTCTTTGTCCTGCACTGACCTGTGATCACAGCTCTGGCTTAATGAACTTAAGTACCTGTGTACCAGATACAGGGAGATCTGATGCACTACCTATGACATTGTTTGTTCCTGGTTTATTTTAAACTGTCAACCCTCAGGAGAGTGCTATTTGAGACAAAGTCTGAACACATCTTTCATATTTGCAGGAGCCTGACACCTGCAAAGAAAATAGTTACTTTAATTACTGAAATATTTCTGTGCAAATTTCCTTCTCTCTCTCACTGGCACAATTTGTTCTATGAAGCCTCAAGAATGCTGGTGACTGATTTTGAAAGTTGGTGAATCTAATGTTTATCTGTTAAAGCAGCAAAATGAGGCAGATGTGAAAACAAGTAAAAAGCAAAATAAAAATGCCAGACATAGAAAAAGAAACTTTGTTTTGTTTAAAAAAAAAAAAAAAGCGACCCAAACACACACAAGCAAAAGGCACCACTACTTCCTCCTCCTACTTGCTTGCAAAAACTGTCCCTGGCTAAACACCAAAGCAACAACAAAGCACTGCTCAATAGGCACACTGCTCACAGTGGGAAGAATCCTGATTGCATTGTGAGTAATCCTTTGCTTACCAAGGACACAAGCAAACATGCAGAATCCTGGCAGTTCCTACCTTTCAAAATGGCCTGCAGGGACCGATTGTGCTGAGAAGAGTGTGGAAGGCAGCCTTGATATCCACCTCATCGCCTTCACCCTTAAGTACAAGGTAGTTAGGGTGCCCAGAGTGAAGAAACACACCAACGTCACCTTATGGTAACAGTATTCTGTAAATGAGAGGGCTAAAGAGAGAGACAAAATCAGCTGGAATAATTGCACCCATGCCTGTTCTTACCTGGATTTTAAATTCAACATTTGAAAGATCTTAAGCAGTGAGGCAAAGCAAACTTTTATGGTCCTGTCAAAAGCTGCAAAGGGAATAAGGGCCAATTACACTATGTATGTGGATGAATGTAATCTTAGACTGAGTTAACACATGGATCTTCCGTCTCAGACAGGACAAGGCTGACAGATGGCACAGGTGCTCATGTTCTCCTGAGGCAAGATTATGTTACTGAGAACCCTGTGGACAGCACAGGATTTCTGAGAGATATGGAACCATGCCACAGACTGGGGCATTTTGTTGTTGTGCCACATCCCTAAGCTCCTGCCTACTCTTCTTCACGTCAACTCTGCTTTTCTATTTCCCCCACCTCCATCTTGCAGCAGCTCCCTGGTGAAATCTCATTTGCCTCTTCCCACACATTGGTTCTCAGCAGCACCATTCTGACACAATTCAGTGAGCTACCTGGAGGCTCAGCTCCCATCTTTAGTGTACAGTGAACACTGATATACAGATTATCTTAGATGAAGAGGGACTGAAGTAAATCTGTGGCTATTCACCTATTCCCTGCCAACACAGTTCTGAAGCATATTTCTGGTCCAACATGAAAAGGGCAGAAAGCTAAATAAAGCAGCAATCAAACCACCAGGAGAAAACTTTCTGGAACAAGGCAGCCTAAGTCTCCTTTTAAGCTCATACAACTCTCCACCTGCAATGCTCAAGATTTTGTATGTAGTGTATTTTTTACTGTAAGTTTCCATATCTCCCACAGCACCAGCTGAGGGTAATTCAGCCTCGAGATAGGTAAGCAACTAGTAAATGGGTGGTTGTTGGAGGAAAAAGTAACAACACCAGCAATACAAGGCTGGCATCACACAAAGATAAGTTATACTGTGCAGTATCCTGGCATGTACACCAGGAAAAACAGAAAAAGCATTCATCAGATGAATAATCAAATACATACGTTAGCGTACCTGTCCTTCCTTTACGTGATCCAGATTTGGCCTCAAGTAAACACGACTGTTGAGAAGTCACTGTAAACGTTCTGTTAAATCCAAGTACAGATCTGCCCACATTTGTGCTAAAACATTCTTACCTGGTTAGTCATGGGTTGGATTATTTGCCTGCTGTACACAAGACTCTGTGTTGAATCCACCTGATCGAACATTGCCTTGTGCCAACGCTGCTTCATTCTCCTCTGTTAGGCGATACATTGTCTACCTTTTCTAAAGAGTTCAAACAAAATCCCATAGAAAATACACACTATAGACCTAAAAAAATACTTTTATTGTGCAAAATCACCTGAATCACAACACATATCAATGAAGACAAATGGCCCAAATCCACAGCAGTCAAAAGATACATACATTTACAGGGAGGAAACACTTGGCATCAACTTGTCAGGTTTTCAGGCATTCAGCTAATGGACTGGCATTCAAGTCCCGAGTGAGACACCAAACCCCACATCAGTAGTGCCTGACAGAGCCTGGGGCTTCAATGCTGAAGATCTGCCCTGCTCATGGGTATGCTGACATCTTTCCTACCCTGGCTGCTGAGGTGTGTGTATGGGGGGGGAAATTAAAATTCCGGAAGTAACAAAGAAGTAATCGAGAAGAATGTTTCTCAAATCTACACTCAGATGTTTCACTGAAAGTTACTGTAGTGAATTAACTATTGATTTAGTTGTCTATAGGAGTTTGGACTCCCCTTATAAGCAGAAACATTTCACTGTTTTCTCTCCAATGGTGAAAACTGTCCTATGAAGTGACAAACTTTAAGCAGTAGCAGTCACTGCACTCTCTTCTTCACGACTTCAAGCCCACATCCCCACTCTCTCCAACACAGCAATGTAACAACCAGGCTGTTGATGACACTGAGGATATTTACTTTACTTCTGAGCCTGCTAGATGAGGAAAAGAGAAGGTCCATGAGGCTATACCTCTCCCCAAAGAGCACGAACCAGGTAGAGGGGAATCCTGCTCTTCATTTATCTCTAAAACTGTGTACTTTCTGTTTTAATTAACAGTAATCTTACAAGAAACAGTCATCCACAAATTTTCCTTCACCAAACCCCAGTCTCCTACCTCCACAGGAACATGCAGTTTCTCATACAGACAAAGGTGCCCTTAAAAACCTAAGAGCTGCGTTTGAAATGGGAGATCCACAAGTCAGATCAGCCAGTCCCACAAGGGAAAAAAAAAATAGTATTTATTGCTCATATACAAGCAATAAAAATACCCTTTAGGCAACTGTTCAAACCATGAAAAGAGACAGAGTCACACAATCTTTATTTGTTCCCTACCCACACACACTCTGTGGCAGATGAAACACAAGAAAGCCCCTATTAACATGCTCAGGAGGCAAAAGCTCAGGTTTGCCAGCCTTCTACCAGGCAACTTGGTCAACCAGAACATATGGATGTGCAACCCAACAGGCTGCATAATCAGGCAGGTTCTGGCATGGTTGTCACCAGTGCAGGGAGCTGTTGTAAAACCCATCACAGCAAGGCATAATGAACCCCTAGAAACACAATTGGGCTGCATGAGGAACAGCAAATTCTAAGCTGTAAGTGATGCTGAGGTCACTCAGAAAAAGTCTATATGAGTATGTAAATAAGTGAGGATGCATGAATTACCTCACACTTCACTTTTGTATGCCTGACCCTCACAACCATGGTGTGTGTAGCTGTGTGACTTCCTAGGGCACTCTTTGCAAAGAGGAAAATGTGAGTGCCAGCCTTCCTCCTACCTTCTCACAGAAATGGCACCATGTGCATTGTCTCAACCTCCACTTCTGAAGGCTCCAACAGCGACAGTCCCCAGCGTTCACTCCTTCTGGCTCAGTCTTTCCATCCCTTCAGCCTGGCTCTGACCTGAATCTATATCATTTTTCCACCTATCTGAGGACCAAGGACTTTCATCAGATCTGTTGCCTCCAGCTCTTGTCCTTGTGTTTTAACCCCAACCAGATGCATAAAGCTGCTTCTGCAGCTGCTTCCTACTTTCCTGTCCCAGGAGGCAGCTGTGTCTGCCAGCAAAGTTCTGTTCTATGCTTCAAGCCCTCCTTTTAAATACACTCCAGGCTGAAATAAAATCATTCAGGAAAAAAAACTAAACCAACAACAGGACAAGGGGTAATAGGATGAAGCTGAAACACAAGAAGTTCCACTTAAATATAAGAAAAAAACTATTTTACTGTGAGGGTGAGGGAGCCCTGACACAGGCTGCCCAGGGAGGTTGTGAAGTCTCCTTCCTTGGAGGTCTTCAAGATCTGCCTGGACGTGTTCCTATGTCACCTGATCTAGGTGACCCTGCTTCTGCAGGGGGGTTGGACTAGATGATCTCTGGAGGTCCCTTCCAACCCTCCCATTCTATGATTCTATGAACCCTCAAACCAGGCCTCTGAGACCATATGCAGAGTTATAAATTTCCTTCTTTATTCATCCTTTGATCAAACACAGAAAACTTTTTTTTTAAAAAAAATGTTATTGGACACTCAAATGCCACAAGTCAGATGTCAAATATTTGCTGCAAAGCACAGAGAAGTTACAGTAGCAACACTAAATTACAATAGTACCAATCCACTGAAATGGACTTTTTCATCCTTCTCAAATGTCACTCTCGAGAATAATCAAACTATTTCTTTCTTCACTGAAATTTTGAGGCGTACACACCTGCAACAGAATTTCATCCCCTCCGGAGGTGGTTTCATGGTTACAAAAATAGCACCAAGATGTAAGAGGCATCATGCAATCCTAAGTATACAAAACATTTTACTCATTTATACTTTAATCTGGATTAAAACACAGCCAGTCAATGATGCAGTACAAATATTTGGCAACAGCCACAGCCAACTGCCATGCCAGTAATGTATTAGGCAGAAAAGAGAGCTGATCATCTCATGTAAATTTCATGTCAGAATACATTATCTGTGATTGCACTTCACAGCTCAGCATGGCTTTGTGTGGCCAATAAAATGCTCTGATTTACAGCATTATAAATGTTTGCTAAATGCCTTAATTGCCCTCACTTCTTTCAAAGTGGTAACTTTATTATTAGCTGACAGAGTGTGCTATGTACAGCAGATGATTTTTTTCCTAATTCCTTATTGACTCCTTAAAAAAAAAAAAAAAAATCAGTATTTTACTAATATTCCTTTGAAAAAGAAAAATGTCTGCTTTACCTCAGCATTCAGTGATGAACAGACACATTCAGCTCCTTGTTACTATGGCAATATTACGTAGGAGGTACAGAAACAGACGAGTGCTTTTATCTTCTCCCTTTGTACTTGGAATACACTCTCTTCCTCCTCCCTTTATTTTTGAACAAAACAGCCACAAAGGGGGATGGTGAATCATTCAGTGCATCAAAACAAAGGTTATTTTATTAACTTTGTTGTTACATTAACTGAGAATATATTGCTGGGCTATGAATGAGATATAAACACCAAGGATCTTAAGATATGATCCCACAGAGTATTTTCTTTCTTCTCATAAAAACAAAGAAAAGTTAGTGACCCATTCTGCTTGTTTCTCAAACAAAGCGGAGTCCCTTTGCTGTTTAGCAGTAGCCAGGTAATGGTGAGAGCAAGGATCATTCACACAGCTTGCTGTTTCCCCTGGAAACGACTAAAACAGTCAGTGTAGGCACTGTGTCAGGAGGAACAAAATCCCATTTTTTTATGTGACCCTATCCAAGAGGCAATGGAAATAGGCTGCTGCATGACTACTAACACCACCTCCTTCCTCTGTATTCATTTGCTTCTAACCAGCAATGATTTAAGTCTCAAAACCTTCCTCCACCAAAAAAAACCAGCCAAGTGGGACAGAGTAAACTCTTGAGGTGGTCAGTACAATACGAATAGAGTATTTAGTACTGCTAGGTGCAATCAAGGTTTAGAGCAAAACACCTCATTTGCACCCACTGACTCACCCACTTGCAGAAGCTCTCCCTGGTCTATCAGTCAAAGCAAACCAGAGGAACAAAGGTCCGCAGCCCAGGCCAGCCAAGCTCACTGGATGCAATAGCTCAGGGAGCAAGCCTGGGAAGCAGCTCAGCCAGCTGAGCCAGGGGGAAAGCTTTGCCACAGCTGGAGATCTGCCAGTGCTCCTCCTCTTCTGCTTACAGTCTGCATTCACCTCCCAGAGATTGGCAATACAGCTATCGATTGCCTGCAGACTTGTTTTCAGAGTAATCATTAGGAAAACATAGGATTGCCCTCCACCAAAAAGAAAGAAAACAATAAAATAAACAGAAACTCTTCAAACTCAAGAAATGTATATTTTAGGATTTCTAACTTGATACACTACCTCTCTTTGGTTGCTTGCTCAGACAGGAGCACCGTTTGACAGACGATATTTTTTAGCCCATGGTTCTACCTATATTTCAGTACTGCACTACACTACCTATTTTTCTTTCTCCTTTGCCCCAAGTAGTCTGTAGTTTTGACAGCTATGCATTCTTAATGTATGCTCTTATGGCTCAGCATTTCTTAAGTAACCCGACAGTGGAGGCAGAGGCCATTGGCTTACTCTTTCAGAAATTCCATTCAACTCTTAGAAATAACCTGCAGATTGCAAGTAATCCATAAATTGCAGGATTTTTAACTCCTGCTGGTACCCAAACCAGAGTTTGCTTTGCCATATTGCTGTAAGTAAATAGAGGGTGAGGCAGAAAAAAAATCCCAAAAACCAATTGAGAAATGATTAATCACAACTTTACAGCAAGGCATTTCTCATGGGCAGCAGAGAGAAGTATTGTAGAGACACACCAAAAGAAATACAGAAAAAGAAAATAAAACAGACACCCCCTCAACAGTAAACTGTCAGCATGACCCACAACAACATTAGCAACAGGGGTGTGAATGCCAGATGTTGCACAATAAGCTTTTCCAGACATGTCAGGAGTTAAAAAAAAAAAGGTCCAAAAGGCAATGTAAGCATCAACATTAATGCAGTATCTGCTGTTTCACAGTAATTCCTCCTGCAATATAACCAGTTTTAAATTAAAGAGATCATGGTGAGCACTACCAGTATCTGCATCAGACTATTTCCTGCTTTGACGGAATCTTATTGTAAGCTTAGTGGGAAAAATTAAGAAGCCATGAGATTGAAAGTGGTGGATTAATATTTTCCTTCTATTTGTAATTTAAACGAATTGCTTGCTAATAGCATCTCATGCATTATCCTTCAGACACATCTGCCAAGCCAAATTATTTCTATCCTATGATGACCTGCAAAAATTCTATGCACAACACTTTCTTCAAAGAGAAAAGCAGCTCGATGACTACCTAAGAACTGAACAGAATTAATCCTCTGTGGAACAAATGGTTCAACGCAGAGACCAGTACGAAATACCTTCATAACAAGGACTTAAAGCCAGGGCACCACAGTGTTTCTTCGTAGCGATGGTTGTACAGAGCATCTGTGCCTGTCCCAGGAAGAGGTTTCAGTCATTGCAGACTGTTGTTGAGAAGGCACATTCACATGCAAGACAGCCCACTTTGGATCGAGTCACAGAATTCACTCTCAAGATCTGTTCAGCGCTTCACACCATGACAAAAATCCAAAACCTGATGACACATGGTCTCACACAACAGCCTGTCAGACACATTTCTTCAACTATTTACTCCTTTTCTCTTTGTTTTAAAACTTTGTACTGCAGGGGTTTTGGAGGGAAAGAGGAGATGGGTTGCCTGCTCCACCACAACTGCCCCCAGCATTGTCCTCACTTGCAGCCTTGGCTTCCTCCACCTCTCCTGCCCCAGTCTCCCACCCAGATGCTCCCCAATGCCCTCAACGGCTTTTGCCCTTTTGCAAACAGGTGCCTCAAGTGCCTTGTGCACTTTTTTGTTTGTTTGTTTGTTTTTTGAGAGTTCAGCTTCTATCTGTTCCTCTTTCTCTTCTGGTTGCAAATTTACTCTGTTACCTTTTCATTTAAAACACTGAGAGTCTGGTTGCTGAGCGCTGTTCCCAGGGGTTTTGCTGCTCAGAAAACATCCTGTCAAAGAAAATGCTGTAAATTGTTCCCCATCCCCTCACTGTGACTTAATCAGGGGTGGGCATCCCACCAATGGGGTGAAACTTGGGCATCCATGTGAATGTTAAAAAAAAATCCCCAAACAAAGAGAATGTCACAGATTACTCCAATTTGCTCTCATTTGTTCTAATTGCTAAGAAGCTAAGAGCTTCTGTGATATATTTTTTTTAACTTCTAATTCAAAGCTCAGCTTTTACCAGCACTCAGAGCACGATGATGACAGGAAAGAGGATGAAACTATCACATTCCTTCAGCCAGCATGCTGAAAACTGAAGATGCTGAAAGTGAGTTAACCCTCACTCAGTAGTTCATTTACCCACAACGTGAAGCTAATTTGGAGGGTAGAAATCTTTCTTAAAGATATTATTACACCTAGCACTTCCACCCAAGATGTGAGCTCTCACAGTCAGAATGACCTAAGGTCATTACCTCAAGACACCTTAGTGTATAATACAGATTGGATGGTTTTTATATCTTCCTTTTTACACTAAAAAAAAAAAAACAAAACAAACCCCACAAACCCTAAGCTGTTACAGAACTCTCAAGCCTTCATCATCCATTGCAAAGAAGGGAAGAAAGTAACTTAAAATAACATCCTACTGAAAAACCTTTAGCAACTCTTTCAGTAAAATTAATAGGAGCTAAAAGCTCTTATTTTGTTGCCTATGCACTCATGTCACTGTCGGCATTGGGAGACAGCTTCTTCCTCTGGAGGAAGCTCCTCACCCACATACCATCCATTGGCTGGCTTGCTCCTGAAGCTCGGGTGGAGATCTCAGCTGCAGCCCAACAACCCAGCAGCCTTGCTACTGTCAGTGTCACAAGATTTTCCCTGTATTCGCAGAAGCAGCAAAAGTATCTATGAATTACAAAGTATCAGCACTATTTTGAGAGAATTGCTTCAGATTTTCCTTACTGGGAAGGACAAAGAAACATTCATGTCTTCCTCAGAGGCCTCCCCTCCAGCAGTTTGTGGGATCCCTTGGCTGGCTGGGCTGGGAAGGGCTGGAGGGGACGCTCAATGACAGCTGGTAGGGCACGCCTCTTGTCTGGGCTTTGCAAGCCTTGTTGTGAAGAAGAGCACAAAAAGAATAGAAGCGCTAGGCAACAACACGCTCTCCCCTCAACTTTAATTAAAAAAAATAACCCACAATCTCAAAACAAAGCAGTACTAATTGTGTCAGTAGGATGGGAAAGCTGAGGTTTGTGCTGGAACCGTAGAGCAGAGAGCAAACTCGGCAATGCACAAGGCTGGGGCTGGCCTGTTATAGAAATATGGACTTCACCTGTGCTTGCCTTCTCCAGGTTGGCTCAGAAACAGCAGTAAGGCCAATACTATTTATTACCTACCTTTTAAAACAGAGACTGACACAGAATATGTGGTATCTTTTTTTTTTTCCCCTTTTTCCATCATAAATCATACTGATGTGTCTAGAGGAGGAAGGGAATCTATCTACCCTGAGACGAGTATCGATTATTTTAAGCATCCATGGCGCCAGCTGCTCATAACTCTCCCTCAGCAGCTAAAAGGGTTATGAGTGGGAGGCTTAGGCTGAGGCGCTTTAACGACAACTAATACACTGTAAGAAGCAAATGTAGTGACTTCCAGGCTTCTTGTTGGTTCTCATGGCAAAAGCAGATCTATGCAACCTCGAAACTATTCCTGAATACATCTAATCTGTACACCAGTATATTACTTACCTCGGTTCTTACACTGGGCAGTACTGGCAGCTCCACAGGCTGTGAATGAGAGGAGACAAAGGCAGCCCCACCCTTGCTGGGGAGGCTTTCCTCACCTTCACCCAATCCAGGTGCAGCAGTGACATTATTTCACACCAGTGGGCTATTATCCTACTCCTCTTCCACGTGGGGATGAATGATGTAAGGAGGAATGATACGTCCAGAATCAAGAAGGATTTTAAAACCCTGGGGGAGCAAGGGAAGGGTAGTGGGGCACAGGTTATTTTCTCTTCCTTCCAGTCCACCAGAGGAAAAGGAGAAGTCTCTAATGAAAAAACTGCACAAGTTAACTCTTGACTAAGAGGTTGGTGCCAGTGGGAAGGTTTCAGTTTTTATGACAGTGCAACCTTCAAACTCATTGTATCTCCTGCTGCACTTCAGCCTCTGAACAAAGCAGCTTTCAGCTTTACAAGTAAGCTTTCCCATACTTCAGCTTTTAATGAGTAATTTCGTTGCAATTGGAGAAAGTGACTATAACTGAAAGCACAGAGCAGCTTTAAGGAACATTTGTGAGAGTCCAGGACACTCCTTTACAAACTTGCATTCCCAAGATACATGAGGAAAACTCAGCTACAGCTCAACTACTGCCGTTTTCCTCACTGCTAGAAGAGGGATAAACCACAACAACAACAACAAAGTGGTTCTGACATCAACCTAACATAAACTTGGCAGGAAATTTGCAATTGTTGAAGTAAATTTGCCTGAAGATGTTACTGAAAATCGATGAATATAGCAGAACTACATACAAACTCAGTTAAAATGATATGAAGATACCTGTGCTTTATCGCTAGCACCAAAAACTACTCTATACATTTGCTAAAATTAAATAGAATTACTGTCCATACATTCTCACACACCACGCTTTTCTCTCTGGCCTTTGAGCTATTTCACACCTGTGTTATATTGGTTCATTGTTTTTTTTTTTTTCAAAGCCTGTATCAATGTATTGAATAAATAATTTCTCAAAGTGTCTCTCCTGTCACCTCTGAAATTGCAGGGGGAGTGGAAAACAAGTGTTTGAACAAACCTGGAGCAAGAATGGAACACTGCATAAAATGTAGCACATGACTATGTTATGCAAGTCATCTATAGAGAGATTTATCTCCCATGATTTTATGGAATAGTCAACAAATATGTCATTTGGTATAAACAACTGACATCTATGTAAAATGTATAATGCCCAATTTCTGGCACTAAACTGTTTTACTCTGCTAAATAAATTCAACTTAACACGATCCCACACGCCAAAACATTCATTTGCAAAATGCTTACCATTTGGGATCGTGAGTGTCTGGGTCTTACTTTTGTTCTGAGAAGCTGGATAACAATACGAGTGGCAGTTAAGTGGACAACTATAGGCCTGCTCAGATTTGCCTTTCCCTTCCCCTTTCCACCTATAATTTTGACACATTTCACCTCTCCTGCTCCCTCCTCGTTTCTCAGAACACAGAACTCCGGTAAGGGCCGGAGCCTGGAGCGGGAGGATGCCAGGGAGACTGCGGAGGGTCTCAGCGCGGGGAGGCCAGGGACCCATCGACAAAGGATGCTGCCGCGACACTCCCTCCCCGCCCCACCTCATCCACTGAGAGCAGCTCGAAAGGTCGGATGTGTCTGAATTACTGCCCGGGGGGAGGGTGACATCACGCAGTCCATAGACCCAGCCTCTCTTCTCTCATTCACCCCTCCCGAGAGCGGGGAGGGAAGCAGGAGCAGCTTCATCCCGCCCCTGCTCCCGTCCTCCTATTGTCCAAGGCTTTGAGGGAGAGGGGAGCTGCTCACCACTGCGATGGCCCCCGGCAGGGCCGGGCTCGCCCCTGCCCCCTCCTTTACCCTGCCTCCTCGCCGTATGCCCGCCGCCGCGCCTGCTCGCAGCGCTTTTGTTTAGAGCCCAGCTGCCGACGCCTCTGTCAGCAGCCGCCCTAAACAAACGAGCAAACCCCCGAACCGCACACGCTCTCCGCAGGGCTGTCGGCCCTCCATCCCCATCCCGATGACACCTCGCCAGCAGACGCCCGCGCTGCGGCGGCCGCCGCCGGGCCGAGGAACAGCCCCAACCAGAAGCGACCGAAGGCTGCTGCAACGCAAAAGTCGAGCCGTTTATTCGAATAAATAAAAATCGAGCCTTTATGTACAAATATACAAAACCGCGACGTGTACACCTTATGAAGCGGTCATGAGCCCGCGGTGGGCGGCGGCCGCGGCAGGACGCCCGCAGCACGCTCCTCTCAGCCCCGGCACCCGGCGCCGCTCCTTTTGTGCCCGGCTCGGGGCCGCGGACCCCGCCGCGCAGCCACGACCCTCGACAGCACAAAGGACACAACCGCTTCGTAGGGCGCCCGGGCTGCACCGCCGGGCGCCACGTCCCTCCGTCTGCGGCTCAGAGGGTGCCGAGGTGCGGCAGCGCCTCCAGCCCGTCGGGGCGGTGGCGGCCGGCCGCGCTCTCCACGCCGCGCAGCCACTCGGTGCACTTCCTCATCAGCCCTTCGTCCGCCGCGGTGCCCGCCGCCGCCGCCTCCTCCTCCTCCTCGTACTCCTCGTCGTCGTAGCGGTGCCTGTCGTTGAGCAGCGAAATCTTGAGCAGGGCGCGCAGGTCGCCGCCGGCCGCCCGGGCTCCGCGCCGCGCCGCNGGCTGTGGCTGCGGCTGTAGCTGTGGCTGCGGCTGTAGCTGTAGCTGTGGCTGCGGCTGTAGCTGCGGCTGCAGCTGCGGCTGCGGCTTTGGCTGTGGCTGTGGCCGTGTCCCGCGCTCGGGCGGCGGCTTGCGCGGCGGCTGCCGCTGGAGGGACGAGCAGGGCCAAGAGCCGCAGACGGGACCCGCCCGCTCCGGGGGCGCTCCCCGCGCTTTCCTCGCTGCCTTCTCCTCCCCCGGCCGAGGCGCTGCCTTCTTAGAGGCCGGCGCCGCCGGTTTCTTGGGCTGCGCCCGGGCGGCGACGGGGGAAGCGGCAGGTGCCGGCAGGACGGGTGGCAGCGAGGCGGCGCGGCCGGGAGCTCCCTCCGGCTCCTCGCTGCGGGCCCAGGCAGCGCCGCATCGCCCCGCGGGCGGGCACGGTCCTGCTGCGCGCCGGGGCTGCAGCCCCCGCGCGAGAGGCGGCAGCGGCGCGCGGCGCTGGCTCCGTCTAGCGCCGACAGACGCCGCTTATTTCCCCCGCTGTGTAACACGCCTCTCTTCCCGCCCTTTGCCCGCCCCAGGAACACCCTTTCCCTGCGCGGGGTGGGCGTGCGGGCGGGAACGAGGGTCCTCCCTGGTCAAGCCGCCCCGGCCGACGGCTGCCCCCCCGGGGAAAGTACGGCGGGACTCGCGCCTCAGGGGGCGGCAGGTTCCCCGTTACTCACCAAATCCGCAAGCGGCCAAGGATCACGGGGCAGGCTTTTAAAAGTACATTACGCTCCCCCCCCACCCCCCCAGCCGTGTTCGAACCGTTAATGGTGTTTTGGGATCCTTGACTACTCGAATTGCCGCGAAGCGAGGCAGGTGAAGTGGACAAAATTGCTGGCGGCCACACCTCGACCTAGAGGTAGCACCTACCCAGAATCCCAAAATGCACGAGCCCCTTCGAGGACCGGAGCAGCTTGGCTTGATAATGAAGTCTTTTTCCCTCCCTTCTGTGAGTGAGGCAGATGACATTGCTCAACACTTTTGTGTGTGGCTTTTTTTTTTTGTTTTGCTTGGGTTGTTTGTGTTTGTTTTGAAGGAGGAAGGCAGTCATTTCCTACCCTTTAAAAGTACCCTAAACAGTGACAAAGGCTTGGTGAGGTTTCATAGACTAGCAACATCTTTCCTATGAATCCAAAGTTACCCTCACTCCAAAATTTTGTGTAAGAAGTCACGGTATGTAATTTCTATAGATTTTACTTCCCGATGCTACTTCAGGGTACCAAAATTTTATCAAAAGAGAGGTAGGATGTATGCAATCCACAGGGACAGAGATCTGCAACAGTAATGGTTTTATGCTGTGAGAAAGGGTACCATACAATAAGGATTCATCACCTGTGAAGTTCTGCAATACTCATACCCAGGAAACAAGTATGTGATGCAAAGGAACAGAAGACATCAATGAAAGAACATGGTGTGGGCTTCGTGTGCAGATGAGATAAGTGAATCCTTAAAGGTGTAGGAGAGAAAAACCAACTAAGAAAGTATATGATGTAACAGACCTAAGCACATATAAAAGCCTAACAATATATGGAACATTTGGACCTCAGTTCTTGAGCCCATTCTGTTCTAATGATCTAAGTGTTAACTCATAAGCATTCACTTTGTCATTTACCACAGCACACACACAAAAAAGCCCAATCTGAATGACCATTCTAGTTGAAGATTACAGTGATTGTGTACCGGAACTAGTGGTTGACAGCCAAAACAAACTCTGGTGTGAACAAGTAGCTGCTCCTGAGGCACCTGCCTAGGTTGGGGGGGATCCCCCCAGTGTCAGTTATGGTCAGTGTCCCAGGAGGAAACAACAACTGGGCAAATGGTTCTCTCTGCCTCTGATACCCATTGCTATCTACACACACAAACTAGTTTATACTCAATGCAAACTGAAAGGAGCTAAACATTGACTCGGGCTCACCAGCACCCAGTGGCTGTGATGGGCAAGCTGGAGAGGTTGTCACTGCAGCAGGCCTGGGGACATCTGGTCTGCTATCACCAGGAGGAAGGATGCTTTGCTGGCATGTCATTATTACTAGTCACTACAAGGTGAAGGGTGTTTGGTAGTTGTAGTAGGCGTCCGGAAGATCTCGGATTGTAACACGAGGGGTGAAGAGGAGGTGAGAGGTCTGGCACGGGGCAGAGATAGAGGAGGTGCTTATGCCAGCAGATATAAGGGCATAAGATAAACAATAAGGGGGAGACGGAGACGAGGACGGAGACAGAGACGGAAATAGAGCAACCATCCACACCGTGTGTGCAGTGATCCTTTCCCTCGACTGTCGGAGAGCTGGGAGATCAGTCTGAACCATCACATAGTGTTGCCTGCAACGGCAACAGGTAGTTTATCTGCAAAATCCTGCAGTCATCCTTTACACAGCTTCCCCAAATGATGTTGTTATTTTGTGCAGCACACACTGAGATTTAACAGCGATGTGTTGCCATTTGTCTCTTCAGTCTGAACCCCGAATACTAAAAGACAGGGTTTCTTTTCCCTTCCTAACATCACAGCTCACATCTTTCTTCTATTTGTGGATTAGTAGGAAAAAAAACCCCCTCAAAACAAAAACAACAAAACTTGTGTAAAAACACAAGTAATCAAGCACATCCACCCTGTGCTAAGAACCTTGTATTTTATAGTATCAATCCTCAAACATTAAGGATTTAACTCTGCTCTTGAATGGCTTTTAGCTGCGGAATACTAGAATTGAGGACATCTTACTGAAGCTAGGTAAAGTACTAGGGTTATTTCACTGCCATCTGTTACCGGTTTAAATCAGAATGATCAGTTCATCTAAATACTAACACAAAGCAGTTTTAAAGCTGCTTCTGCACATCTAATAACCAAATTTGCACGGAGTCATATACCTATCCCATTTTTTTGTATTTTCATATTTATTCAAGCAGAATGCTGAAATTTTCAGCCTCTACAGCTGACCCCTAAATTAAAAAAAAAATAGTTTAGGTGCCTTTAAAGTTACTTTATTTCACATCTCATTTATACATTAGCCATGAGTTCTTCTAGTAAGACGTATTTAAGTATGAAAGTAAAAAAAAAAAGAATCATTTAAAATAGAGCTTTTTTAATAAAATTCAACAAGCTTTAAACAGACCTTTCACATATTCTCATTAAGCTCTTTTCCATAAGGCACACGTATAGACATTTCCAAGGAGCAGTTAATTATAACTTACCAAGTCTTTACAACATTTATAAAACTCTGTCTTTGGAAAAGCATACAGTGAATAACATACAAACATAAGTGGCACACTGCAAATTTTAGACAGGACTGTAAATGAAATCTTGATGCATACTATCCAGATCTTAGTGGTTTGCATCCACTGGGGAATAAACTGCTACCAGATGCAAGGTAGTTTTAAGACTACTCTGCACAAAGTATTTAAATATACTTGTTAAAAAAAATATTCAAAAAGGTATACAGGGTAAACACAAACAGTTCACCCAAATTATTTTTAAAACTGTTTCTAGTAAAAATTATTGAAGCCCTCAAATGCAAAAGACAAGGAGATTACCAAACTGGATACTTCTACTGGGTATTTCACGAGTGGAAAAGTGTAGATTTCCCCCCAAAATCCACAGCAGAATAACAGTTGACCTTTAAAGCATACAGCGGTTCCTGCTTTTAATTTATGCCAGACAGGATGAGAAGCATTTGATCACAGCATCCCTTTAAAAAGAAAGAAAAAAAAAAAGTCAGTTAAGACACTTGTTATTTGTTATATACGTATCAATCATTGCATATTTAATAGAAAAGATATTACATAAAATAAAGGGGAAAAATGGTTTATTTATCAAATGCGGGATCTTAACAGTCATCGTTAAGGCTGAGTACATTTACAGTACCACCTAAAGCAAAGGCTCCAGCCTGCTCTGAAGCTCCAGCCTGACAAGTCTTCCACAGTGTTTACATTCAAGCCCATGCTAAAATGCACACCCAGAGTGAAACACTGTTCTGCAGCACACTCGGTGGCTTCACGAAGGCCAAAGCCTCATTTTTTTCAAGGTTAGCCAGCATGGGCAGGGCCGAGAAGCATGCCCAATCCAAAAAGCCCCAGAAGTCACAGGTCTTTGAGGCTGAGCCACACTGGAGTTAAGACCATCACACTGCAAGAAAACAAAGTGCGTGTACTAACAATGCAGGATGGAGAGCTGGCTCGGCCTTAATGTTTCAAAGATCTGAAGGGGTTTAGTTCTTTAGCCCACAATGCAGAAACTGAGTGATTTAAGTAGAACAGTCAGAAAATGGTCTCCTTTATTTATCATTTTGTCAAAAATGGAACAACTTAATAAGACTGGAACTTGTGTTCCTGTGTTAGTCAAATTTGAAGAAACACAGACAAATGCCACCATGACTCATTAAAGTTGTTATGTATGTATGGGTTTTGATGGTATTGTGGGGAATTTTTGGTGGTGGTGGTGGTTTGGGTTTTTGTTGTAACTGCTGTTTAGGTTGGTGAGGTTTGTTTTTTTTTTTTGCCACGCCAACAGGAAAACCACCATTAATTGAAAAAAATAGCAACAAGTAAACTGTTGTTAAGAGTAAAGCATAACAGGGTTAAAAAAAGTAATGAGAAATTTGTTGAAATCAAGCTGAAGGCACATTTTAAACAAATTACTTAATACTGTTCCGGGGCACTTAACATGGTTTAGATCCCTATTGCTGTAGGAAAGGCAGCCTATACAAGAAATTTATTATAGCATTCCACAGAAACAAGTAACTCAATAATCCCTGACAAAACCCATTGAATTACTGAAAGCAGCCTGTGTAAAACTCAGTTGTTTGGCTCATAAAATCTAATAGACAAAAGAAAACAAAGAAATTAAGTGATGCATATAACAATGTTTTTCTGACCAGAACATGGTAGGCAAGAACAGATTAGTGACTAGGTCAACTTGTTTTCTGTGCAGAGCAGCGCATTAAATAATAGGAAAAAAAAAGAAAAAGGAAAATGACCCTACTGAGACTGTCCCATGGCCACAGGAATTGGAGTAATTTAGAATACTACTTTTGACTGAGTTAGCTCGAGATGTCAGTACAGTAAGATGACAATTTGAAGCCTGACGTCAGTTTTTAGTATATTGTAATTATCAATTAAAATACACTTACATATATGGTTTTATACATATGTGGTTTAATTCTCCCTAGGTCAAATGTGAGTCACAGAATCATACAGTGGTAGGGTTGGAAGGGACCTTTAGAGATCATCCAGTCCAATCCCCCTGCAGAAGCAGGTTCACCTAGATCAGGTGGCATAGGAACATATCCAGGTGGGTCTTGAAGACCTCCAAGGAAGGAGACTCCACAATCCCTCCTGGGCAGCCTGTGCCAGGGCTCCCTCATCCTCACAGTAAAAATAGAAGCTCTTAAAAAAACCCAAAACACCCAAACAAACCACAGTACAGATTTTTCAGCAAAGTTACAGAAACACTACAGAAGGTATCAGATGAAAGGGATAGAAAAGGCTTTGTATTCGTTTTTCCCCCACTTTCACTACAGAAAACCCAAGTAATATAGAGACACAGAAGCATTCATCTTTTTTAAAAAACCCACACTGCTGAAAGATCAAACTGCACTTTATGTGAAACACCATAGAACAAATAGATTCTTTTGTTTGTTTAGCTGTGTGTGGTTTTACTCTAGCTTTCACTCCTGTTTAGTACACACACAAAGAGAGAGGCTTGCCAAAAATGGAAATTAACATGAAGCATTGCCTTTGCCTCTCCTAAAAATGATGGAGGAATTGGGAAGTGGATTTAGCAGCTGAAGCAATACTTGTTTGTTTGCTCTTAACTAAGACCTCAGATCCATGAGTTATCTTTAAGTTCCTGAAAAGTCACTCTTGCATCAATGCATTTTTAGACCACTGGAGAAAGTAAACAAAGACTAGATTTATTTTCAGGGAAGAAAACTAAAATGCCATTTACCAAAGAAAGTTTCTATGCACTTGTATTTAAAACTTAGATGAAGGTTTACTTTGAGTTCAGCTATGGTGTTCTCTAAAAATTAAAATGAAAGGGTTATGTTTTTTACATATCAACTTTAAGGACTTTTTTCCCCCCCTCTTTAGCCTAAAGATAACTGACTTTTATTAACATGTGATTACACAGACTCACCTTGCAAAAGGAATATACGAGAGACTATACCTGAAAAACAGGAAAGAAGTATATTTGATAGTGTTCATGTCTCTCTTAGAAACCAATTATTTCACTTTAGTCCAGTGTTAATAAAAGCAACCTGTTGTAATACAACTTTAAACAAGATCACCAACTCAACATCATGCTTACCTGAGAAAACAAGATGCCTTTGGACAAGAACTAAACATACTGCCAAGGATTCCCTGGTTTTTTTGTTTTTTTTTTTTTTTTTTTTTTAAACATAGTTCATAACTTCTATTATTACACATAAACTTCAAAAAGCAGATTTTCAGCAGTTTCAACAGGAATGGCCATTTCTGGGAAAACTCTATTTTTCAAGATGATATAGACAACTTTTTCCAGTTTTAAAAGACAGTATTCATTGCTATCAAAATGTACATTTAATCATATTATTTTCTGTAACTCTAAATAAGCTGTACTATGAATAATACATCACAGTTGTGACAATCAAACAGTTGATAAATCTGTCGTCCTCTGAAATCTGCTTCTTACCAGCCTCTAGGCTACGTTTTGTTCTCATGCCCAGCCTGATCAAGGACTAGGACACTTAGCAAATGTGAAGCTGTAAACATGTAGAATACAGTCTGAGTTAGCAATGTTCCCTCTATCTAGTATCAAACGTTAACCTGGGCCCAGCAAAATGCCCAACAGTCCCATCCTGAAAAAAATAACAACTATTTGCAAATTCAGCAGAGACACTGCATGCTCAGGGCAAGTTCAAACAAGAACTGTGGTCACTTTGGATCAGCTAAGAGTATCAAGTAATTCACTTGGAACAAGGCAACCAAGTATGTTCAGCTGTATCTCCATGGAGAAAGCAGTAACTTCCAAAACTTCTGCCAGGCTGGCAAGCAATTCACTTCACTGTGCTCACACATTCCCAAGCCTAGCCCTTGAATGCATCTGGATAGTCATCACAGCACCTGCTACACTGAATTTACCCCCTCACTCACTTTTTACCCAGTGCCCCTGCCTATTCTTGGGGCAGGACACACCCTATGAAAATGTTATTTAGTTTTCTTACACTTCAAAAGGGAAAATTCAGCTAGAATTCAAAAAAAGAGGGAGATAATAAAAAAGCAGAGCATATGAATATACAGTTAATATCACAACAGAGAAAAGGCATGAGAATATTTTTGCATATGTATCCCTTTCATAATGCCTCAAGTAAATTCACACGTTGCTGAACATACTTAAAAATTACCATTTTTGCAAGACAACCGCATATTGATTTTGCTCAAGTTACACAACCTAGCTTAGAAAAACAGATTGAGGATAGCATTTGGGCACACTTACGTTATGCAAAACACATAGAGATATATATAGGTTTATAATCATGCTGGTGTAGGGGCAGGGAGAAGAAGTTAAAATTAATTTTAAGAACCTTACCACGTCATTGCCAAGGACTGCAATATGCAGAATAACACCGCCAAACCTTTTTTGTTCCACTAAGGAAAAAACAAAGCAAATACTGCACATTAGTTCATTTTGCACCGATCTACACTGAATAGGCTGTTGCAATTGTTTACAGCTAAAAATTTAGTTAACTGATGATGCCTGAATTTCCTTGTCAATTTAAATCACTACTCCTTTCCACTCTAATAACTTTCCATTTGCTTCATCCATCATTCCATTTGCATCATGCTATGAAAAAGCATGAAAACCTTCTCTATCTTTGAAAACATTTAAGAGAATCAATGCTAACACTTCTCACTTCTGTTTCTGATGCTGTACTTCTGCAAATATGGAAGTTCACTTCAGCTACATATTTACTTCTATGGAACATAAAACTACATCCAGTTTTTAACCAAGATGCGTGAAGGCATTTGTTCTGTCTCTCTTCATTTGTTCTAAATACCCCTGGTTTCTAAAGACCACGATATATTCTGATATTCTCTGACATAAGCACACATCACTAAGATTTTAACTTGCTTGTCCAGAGGTCTGCAGATTGAACCTGACTAACTAAATTTTTGTATTTTCATCTACATCACATGCAGATGGAAGAGTGCATTTGGCTTTGTAGCCAGCAAGGCTCATTGCTTCACCTAAATTCAACTGCAATTGAAAACACCCATGCAACACACAGAGGCTCATTTTTACCGTATGCTAGAGCCGTAGTATAAGTCATAACTAATCAAGCTACATTACTCCTTAGAGGAACGGCATATTCTAACTTACCCAGAATACAGCACACAGAGTCAATACTAGGAAAAGCTGGGAAGAGATGAAAGGGGAGACAGAAAAAGTATGATTACTCAACTACACAACAAAGCAAATACACACTGAAATCATGAAAAGTTACTGTACTTAGCAATTTTAGAATTGACTCATGAAACAAGCATTGCCAGAGGCTGTCAAACTGACAATACACTGAATTATGTGCATAAAGCACTGTCCCCTAAAGCACAGTATGATCTGTTCTGTCATCAGAAGGGCTGGAACAAGTTTTAGAAGAAAGAGGAGGCAAGAAATTACTTCAAGACCATTAGGAGTATAACTAGGTTTGTGTAAGCCTTATGTCTTAGGTCTACTGAGAGGTAGGCTTAGATGATAATGCTTGCTTGAAAGCCACCAATCTGGGAACTGTTACTTCAGTACACAATACAGTTTTGGATCTAGTATTCCTAGCACCAACATCTGACATTTCTAGAAACAAGCCATTATTAAGAACACTCATTCACAATTAACACAGGCTCTGCTGCTTCTGCTAGCAGTGAAGAGCCCACTAGGGAGCAGCTGCTTCACATACAGTGAAAAACTCAGGAGAGTTTTCATTCAAGCTACTCACATACCTTTGACAGAACATTACTATGATATGGTTTACCTTGCCAAATGAATCACACCATTTGTGCAACCATCACTTTGAACCTTTCCACTAAATCTCACCCATCTTCCTCCATTTGTCAATAATGAAACAACAGAAAACAGAACAAAACTCCAAATCAGTTTTCACAGGAAAAAAAAAATGGTATTGAAAGAAAAAGACTCTCTTAAAATTTTCCAAACACATTTATAACTCCTGAGCTACCTAGAAGTGTAGCTTTGTGTTAGGATGGGAAATAAACCAGTCAAATACATCTAAACTTTAGGAGTTTACCATTTCTTCTCTGTACTACTGAATTTTTCCACCTTAGCAGTCTTAGCTCTCATACAATGTTCCCATAGCCTACTATATGAAGCCTTCATTCTGTCTTCTCCTAACCGTCTTGGTAGCTTCTCTGCACAGATAGGTAAGTCTATGATGTGTTTTCTACCCTGTTCTCCTTTCATTTTCCTGACATGTCTTGTTTCAGCCTTCAAAGCAATTTTTGGGGTGTTTTTTTTGTCATCATGTATAAGCACAGTGGATGACAAGATAACAGAGCAAATAACGTTTGTGCTGTCTGTTTTAGTGTCTGGCTTAGGCCTTCAGCTTGACATTAGAGAATTTGTGCTCAAAAGAAACACAGAGAATTAGAGATATTCTTGGACATTTTTACTGCTATGAAACATCATTGCCTTAGGACTTGTAACTTGGTATGATTTACAAGGGATGGCAAAAAAAAAAAATAATCTCTAAGTTGGAGTCCAAGCAAGGATCAAGTCACTTCTCCAAAACATGTGAGCAAATATGACCTTCTCAAATGAAATTTTTTTTTCATGTGGCTGTGTGAGAGAAAGAAGATACAACACACATGACAGGCCACTCAAAGAAATCATGAAGGGTTTCTTTATCCATATCTAACTAGAAAAGAAAGCTATATGATAGGGAGACTAAGACAGTCAACTACATTTCAAAAATACAAATTAAAACAAATCAAGAGGAAAAAGAAATAAAATAAGAACAAAACAAAATCAGGAAGAGTAGAAACTCATTTTAAACTACCTAATACAGAGTTTTGGGTGAGGAATTCTGAGACTGGGGGCGAGAGTGTTTCTTCCATCCTTCAGGAAGAAGAAATGATGATCATGGAAGTAAAGAAGCAAAGGACCTCTCAAGTGAGAACTGTGAAGCTGAACATGTGGTTTCTCAGACTTTGGGGAGAGAAATCTATTTCCTCCATTGCTTTGAAAGTGCTGAACCACTAAGCTATACAAAGAGAACTGCAGCCAACAAACAACTGCTAGGCCAGACTTGGTGACTTTCCACAGTAGCTGTAAAGTGTGTCTCTATCCTGGTTATGAAAACAAATTAAAAATGATCAACCCAATATTAGCATTTAGTAAAAAATATTTAGTAAAGAACATTTTACTCCAAATTATTATTTCTTTTTAAAAAAAATAAGAGATAATCCTTACGACAACACAGATATAATCAGCTTTACTATTATCACTCAGTACAAGGAACAGGCAGACAGATAAATAATTTCCCTTTAGTAAAGCCTGAGATTTAGGTTTGAAGCTAAAGGAAAACTTTTTAGCAAGTGGAAGTAAAGACAGTATAATATTTACCAACATCACAACTGTAGCTATCAATCTTTTTGGCTCAAACATTGCTTTCAATTGCTTCATTGGCCCCATCAGGAAACAGGTACTAGTAAGAGGGAAAAAACAAAACAAATGGCAAATTACTTTCAAATAATTGTTTTAAAAAGACAATAGGTAATTAAGCAGTTTTCCAACAGTTGGATGAGTACAAAGGCTTTAAAAAAGGCATCTCAGTGTTTAGCAAAAGATGTGCCAGAATTAAAATACTTTATGAATTTTTCCCTGGAAACAGCTTATGTATCAAGTCATCTTTGGTCACAGAATTCTTTCCAAAACATTATCAGTTACAGCAGAGGGTTGTCAAGTTGAAGTCTAGTGAATTTTACGTTGAGGCTGTTTTAAGAACTGATTTGACAAAAGAATGCAAATATCAAAATTCTATAGAAATTTTCTGTTTAGCAATAAACTTCTTATCCAGGCAGTGTGCAAGTAGCTACAATCGATATTACAGGGAAGCTCTAACACTGCCCAAACTTAGCAAGAAAAAAAAAAGACAGGAAAACTTAAGTATTTTGTGTTACATCATTCTGCTTACTTCTACTCTGTAGGTAACTTGAAGGGAGAATGAAAATCATCAGCAACACTACACTGTATTTGCTCTTGCAAAGAACTATGATATGAATCAAGAATTCACAATCAAAGGAATCACAGAACTGTTTCAGCTGGAAAAGATCTTTCAGATGGAGTCCAGCCTTTGTCCCAGCCCTACCAAACACTAGACCATTTTCCCAAGCGCAATATCCACCCATCTCTTAAACACCTCCAGGGACAGTGACTCAACCAGGCAGTCCATTCCAAAGACTGACAACCCTTTCAGTAAAGAAATTCCTCCTCATATCCAGCCTGAACCTCCCCTGACACATCCTGAGGCCATTTCCTCTTCTTCTATTGCTTGTCACTAGGGAGAACAGACCAACCCCCTCCTTGCTGCAACATCCTTTCAGGTCCTTTCAGGTCTCTCCTCAGCCTTCTTTTCTCCAGGCTAAACAGTCCCAGATCCCTCAGCCATTGAGATGGGCTCCAAATCCTTTATTAGCTTTGTAGCCCACCTCTGTACCCTCTCCAGCACCTCAGTGCCCTTCTTGGAGAGACAGGCCCAAAATTATCTGGCTTCAAGTTTTCTCAGAGGAGTCCCTTCCCTGTCATTGAAGACATTCTGCTTTGTAGAAAATACTTGTTGAGAGAGTGAGGATGCCTGTAACCTTGTGGTGGTCTGAATGCTTCCTAAATGCCTCTTACTCCTACGGAGCAGGAAACCTGGTTTTAACTCATTTTATAGTTTATTTATAAGTGAAACAGTAAGTAGCAGGGAAGAATTTGGTAGAGCTCCCTCCTGAAATCAGTCATAAGCCTGGTGAAGCACTCATCTTCTAAGACAGAAGAAATATAGGAATTCATGTCCCATGGTAAACTGAACTCATGATCTCTCAACACCTAGATGTTCTTCTACCGGCAACTTTGCGTATCTATCCCCTTTACTTTGTTTTTATTGTTGTGTAGACAGACCTCAAAAGTCCATATTAAATGGAAGAAAAAATTCAAAAGAAAAAAAAAAAAAAAGCTTTAAATTAATGGCAATCCAAAATAATTTTTTCCCATTATTTTTAAATCTTGGTTGCCGGGCCATAAAAAGAAATCAAGGCAAAAAAAAAGGGATTTGAATAAACAGAATTTTAAAAAGTTAGCTAGTGAAAGAAGAAGGATGATGAAAATATGGTGGTAAAAATGAGGGAGGTTCATCCCACATACAACAGGCAGCAAAAAAATACAGAAAGCAAAATGCATTGATGCTAGCCTGATTAGCATTGAAGGACAGACATCATGAGAGCTTCTCCAGAGATGTGGCAGAATCTATATAGAGCAGAAAGGCTGGAAAAAAAAAATCTATACTTCCTCCACTTACACAGGACATTTCTTCTACACAGCACATTCTGTAAAAGATAACCCATCCTGCCATAGAAGAATCAAATAAGTATCATTGTTTTCACATCTGTGGCTTAAAAAACATACTAAATCATCCTGTCTAGTCTGGTTTTACTAAGACTGGTAACTGCATTTGTTCTAAACACAGACTTGGAAACAAGCCTGAAAAAGTTGAAATTTCCTTGTCAATTTCAGACTTCAGTGTCACTTCCAACTGTTCTTAGAATACAGCTGCCTGTCATATAAAAAAGGACTACTGAAAGGAAAGGGGCCTCTTTTTACTTCTAATTTTAGTCAGTCAATTTTTTTTCAATGATTCTCCTAAATAAATACCAGTTTTACTGTAAAAGCTTTCCTCTTGGTTCACTTACAGTGAGACTTAATTAGTACCAAGTTTCTAAAATGCTGCCTTAATTTGAAGCAATGAGAGCACACTCACAAAATACTAGGCAAAAAAAAAAAAATAACAACAAAAAAACACTGAAAAAACAAAGAATAAAGAACAAGATAAGGAAGAGAAAGGGAAATACTCAATTTTGCCTTCTTCCAGTGTTAACTTTTTGTCTTGTTTTAGTATGAGATAGTATAGTTACACAAATGAGTTTCAATTCCAGTGTAAACATTTTGGTAACATTAGGGTAACAAAAATATTGAGAAAAAGCAGTACACCACATTTTTTCAACTGATGTCACATTGCCTGAATTTTAACAGATTAATAATGCTTTGACTCAAAAGTTAAGTGACTTTGACTCAAGTCACAGAGTCCAAGAAGGTCATAACCAGACTCTGTGGGTTTCAGATCTCGTGACCATGCTTCAGCTAGGCCAAGACAGAAAGAGATGGCACACAGACAATGAAAATATTTTTTTGACATTTTTCTTATGTGACTTTCAAGCAGTAAGAGGAGACATTTAGGTCCTCAGAGATCCCGTCTGCAAATATTTTAAGACTAACAGCTATGGGGGATGCTGCAAAGAACTAAGCAAAGAATTTAAAAAACACACTGCAAACACCTTTTAGATTCTGTCTGGCCTTAAAGTTAAAATAAGGAATTCTTGAGTGTCTCCTTCTTCAAAGGGTTTTCGTAGAAACACGATGACCTCTCTCAAAAGCAAAAAGCTCCTTCCAATAACAAAGCATCCAGACTACCAGTTTGCCTCTGAAACTGAGGCACCTCTGTACCCAGCAGAAGGACTAAGCTGTAAAAAGTACAAAACGTTCACCCAACAATTTGTTATTCACACTTCAGAGAGCAGTTGAGGTAACTCCACGATGCAATGACATCAGACATCACAATTGTGAGGCAACAAGTGAATAATTGATACTAATTATAATTATAGAATCATAGAACAGTAGGGGTTGGAAGGGACCTTTAGAGGTCATCTAGTCCAACCCCTCTGCAGAAGCAGGTCAGCCTAGATCAGGTTCCATAGGAACACATCCAGGTGGGTCTTGAAGACCTCCAAGGAAGGAGACTCCACAATCATCTTAAAACTGTAAGAGAAGGTTCTGTCACCAGCATTTTAACATGGAAAACGATGTTGTTTTTACACAACATAGACAGCATTTTAGACTAAAGCAAATGGAAATGTAAATAAAAAGGAGGGTACTTTTCCAACAACAACGATTCAGAAATCATACCTGGCTAACGCAGCAATATTTCCCAGGGTGTAAAAAACTGCAAAGAGTTTGATCCCCTTTGGGAGCCATAGTAATGCTGTTCCCTATAAAAGATAAGTTATTTGTATGTTTGTCATCACTTAATTCAATTTAGTTAGATTTTACAGTCTATAAACACATTTTCAGACTATGAAGAGTCATTCTAACATAGACCAGCAGAGTGTACTGTTCCCAGAGGTCTAGTAGTTAATATTCAGCATGATTCTGTTGCCATCTACTGGCAACACAATGTATCCGGTTTACTATGCTTTGCAATATTTTTCCAAAAATATTTTTACAAGGAGGCAGTGTTTATTTACAATGTTTCTAACAGTCATTTGAGTTGTTTATATTCTGACACTTTCAGTTTTGTTGCAATGCCCCATTACACATTATATCCCTCTGCACACGGAGGATAAAACGCGATAAAGCTGCACTAACATCCACCATCTCCTTTCTTTTCCAGTCAGTCATCTTGAGATATGCACTGAGGCTGCACAGAAACATTTTGGAACTCTCACCTCCAGACATCTCTTCTTTCCACTAAATATAAAAAATTCCAAAGCCTCCTGATGATCACCGTCCCTGTGATGACTGGGGCGGGGAGGGGAGCGGTGGTAGTGGTGTTGGGGGCGGTGGTAGTGGTGTTGGGGGCAAAAAAAGAGCCTGAATTAGAGGCAAAATATGGAGCTAAAAACCCAAACACACTGAAACCCCATTAAAAAAATAAAGCTGTGAATATTGTGTCCTAAAAGAAAAAAAGTAACTTTATTCTACCCAATTGCAATTTCAGTGGGAGTCTGTGGTATCAGTTTGCACACACCACAGTACAGGCAACCACAAAAAGCTGCAGGAGTGCAATTGTGTTTCACAAGGAAAGCCTAAGGACACTTTGCAAAAACAGAAACTTAAAAAAGAAAATCCAAGAAAGAAAGAAATCCTCAAATTGGCGGCCTTGTTACTTCCTTGGCATGATTTCACCTGCTTCTGGGCCTTCCCATGCAGATGAAAAACTGTTTTGCCCCGCAGCTCTGACTTGGGTCAGATTTTGACAGACCAAGTCAATGAACGTATCTCAACTTTTAAGTGCAGGCTTGAGCCATCTGCCACCACCTCAAGTTCAAGAATGAAAAAGTGATTTGCTGTTTGCAAGATCAATAGGAGTGCAGCAGGTTTTTCAAGTGCCAACGTGTTACCACAGTCATCGCCTATTGATTTGTGAGCTGACAGGTTACACTCGCAGTTCCTTCAAGCCTTTAAAAACCTTTCAAGTTTCTTCTTCCTTCCCCTCTTTTATTGAAGACATTAAAAAATAATATTACCAGTTAAATTAGTGATACAAAATTTAGGATACAGGATAAAGTACAGAGTCATATATAAAGTAAGAATATGAACAAGGTTCTGCTATAGAATAGTAGTAAAGTACAAGGGGAAAAAAAAAACCAACAAATTTTTTTACTTACAAGCACAGAACACGCAATGCCAGCAATAAAACATATGGCAAACCATCTGACACGAGTACCAAAGCTGAGTGTTGAGGCATCAAGGACCTTAGTGAGAGGAGATGGAAAAAAAAAAAAGGATATTACAGAAGCAGTTTTGAACAATTTAATGGACACTTTTTTCTTTATTATGGAAGTCCTTAAACAAAATATTGTTTTAGCCTGAAAACAATTACTTAAGTTGCTTGCATATTAATTATTTTAGTTTAAGAAATTATACTGTCAACCTGGAAACGTATTTCCAAACCAACCAAACAAGACAAAACCTGTGAAGGTACATTCTGGCACTCAATATCACTCTGCTTTCAGAGGCTTTCTTTTCATCATACAATTGCAACTAAAAATTACTACAATCATACTAAAGCACAAAATGAACGGACCTTCTCACAATTTGCAGACAAATACATCTATTTGTGCAGCACTGCATGTGTCTGCAGACATTACCAGCTTTCCCTGTTAGTAGTCAGAATCCATCATACTTATGACTGCAGTTCAATTACCATTCCTTTTAGGGTGAAGGTGTAGTCAGATTAACACAGTTTGTCTCATCAGACAGCTGACCTGTTGAAAGGCAGGTCACTTCTTGCTTCTCCAATGTGACTCCAGAACCCGTAAGAGCCCCTATTATCAAGCTGTGCTAGCTGACAACTCACAAAGTGGGAAGCAAACCAGTGTTCCCTGTATTCTGATGTCCTGTGCAAGACTCATGACCTAAACCAGTTCTACAAGATGTCAGAAAAGCAGCCAGACTGACAGAAGAGGCAGGGCCACATAGCTGGCGGGAGAACAACCCCTTTCCACAAAAGTGACTTGTTAGGTATGCTCAGCTCACCTCCTCCGCCCATGCTGCAAGAACAATACATTGCAGCTTACTCTAGGTCACTAAAATTAAATAGACTTTCCATTCCAAACTGGACATTTAAGTGAAGTGTTGTTTCAGCTTACGTAAGAGGACTATCAAAAGCTAATTTTCTTCTTTGATCAAATGTCTCAAGCAAACCTCTTGTTATCTGGTCTATAGGTATTTTCAGTCAAGTAGTACTAACCAAATAAACTAGTTAAGGTTTCCCCAATCAGTGAGCTTGATGTTTCTCCAGTTTTGAGAAACTTCTCTTCCAGTTAGTGGTAAGTGAAAGAATGAAATTTGGGCACTGCTTAGAATGATTTCACATCTGTACAAATGAAGAATCCCTATCCAGTTTGATAAGAAAGTGCCATGTACAAGCTCACATTCATGTGTTGTAATGAATCAGTGTCTGAACATATGTCACTGAAGAAAAGCACGGGCTACTTTCTGCTTCTTAAAAAAATACTAAACCTGTTTAATCAAATTAAATACTTTGAATATTTACTTAAGAAGTGGGAGCCAGAATACTAAAAGTAATCTTTTACAGCATACTGTCTGAGCAGAGAGCTGGGATACAGTACTGCTCTGAATTTTCTCTCCTCTTCTCTGCACTCAGCAGCTAAGGCAGAACTTCCCAAAGGTCAGGAGAATGCAGCTTACCTTGTTAGGTCCAACTCCTTATCCTTATGTATGCATTAAGGAAACAGACAAAAACATTAACTAAATGATGGTTTAGTATCTGCAATAATTTTTCATGGTCATACTTCTGAATAGCTTTACAGGTAAGAAGAGCTGGTAGGACAGAACTGAAGATTTCCATTTGAATCATGCTTTCACTTAACACCTATTCATGCAACTAATCATGCGTCCCCATCCTCCCCCCTAGAAAAAGGGGGGAAAAAAAAAAAAGAAAAAGGAGTAAAAAGCCATTCCCTGCCTGCTCAGAAATGAAGTGTGGATGGGCCAATGCTATCAGCATACCCAAAACACATTTCAGATTGCCTAGAAAGCAGGGAAAGGATGAAGTTAAACCGTTTCTTCAGGTGTATCAGGTACATTGCTGCCACTTATTGCTATTCTACTTCTAGTCTTCATATCTGACTGAAACAACTACCAAAAAAACTTCATTTTTCATGTAAATTTGGAAATATCTTCATCTTCTTTTAAAATCCCTAACAGTTATTCAAACTAAAATGAAGGCTGATCCTCTAACCATTCTTGATGCCATCACCATTTATGTTATTGAACTGAACCTAGGCAACGCCATGTCTGAAATCCTGAAACTAGAGATCTGGTAATGTGTTTTTTCTCAAGTCCCTGAGACTTAACGTTTTTTAGGTTTCATGGAAGCAATGGAACTGGTTTCCTTTTCAAGATGTCTGTTTCACCCCTGTACTGAAGCACCTCGCTGCAACAAGTTGAGTAACCAGCAGAATAGTTCAACTACTCAAACCAGATTTCAGCTTGTGCTAAAATGCCAGGCTACAATCTGTGAAAGCTGAGGACTTGACACAGCACCTCACTGCGTTACTCATTACTCGCATATCTGCTGCAGGAACAGTAATTTCTGCAAGAGGGACTTGTGAGGTACCCTGAGGCAACAGCTTAGATCCTCACACCTACAGCCAGAGACTACGAACCAGAAGCTTAAGAAAAAGCTGAAGCTGCCTAAGCAACAAAAGCAGGAAAACACGTAAGGGTGATTAGGACATTTTTTTTTTCCAGTTGTGTAACAGAAGCCATGGAGCTAATCTTAGGTTTCAGATTAGCAGAAGTTTTTTCTTAGGAGACTGAAAAAATTGCCATGCAAATTTGACACGTGGGGCAAGCTTAATATGGAGAATTGTCCCACGGTAGTGGCAAGGGAATTCCTGTAAAACGCACCCTTCTTGCTACACCGCTTATCAGCGCATTTCTAAACAGTAAGAAAGAAACTGAAACCGACAAACAGAAATCCTGACTTTTCTACAGCTAAGCTTTAATGCCAAACTCCTGGGCAAGATGTGAAGACCTTTTTTTTTTTTTTTATTCACAGCATATTCCAAAAAAAAGTTATATCAAAGAAATGAACAAGACAGTGAGATTGGAATCATAAGCAGAAAGTGAAATCTGGAAGGTAGGCTTCCAGAAACACAAGGAATAGTCTTCCAGGAGACTAATACATAAGCTGTGAGGGGCAAATAAGTGTCTTTACTGAATAGTTTGCTATACACACCCAATAAAGCATCTAAATGATAATGTGCAAGGCTGCCTTTGATCAGAAACATTTCCTGTGGTTCTTATCTTCTACCTAGGCTCCCCCTCCCCCCCAATATTGATCATCTTGTAAAAGTTTTCCATGTGGGAAAACCAAAAAATAGAAATACTTTCTTTTACACATTTTAAGAAAGACTCCGGAACTTAACTACTACATCTTTTCTTGACAGCAAATTTAAGAACATGCAAGAAATAGATAAAGCTATTTCAAAGAAATGTACAACTATACAACGGTATATCTGCAGACTTGAGTTCCTAATCAATATTTAAAAGATATCTGTAGTGATATGTTTTCATCTTTCCCCAACTGGCTTCCTTATACGTTTTTCTGCCAATACTTTAGAGTAAAGCATAAGAAGCTTAAATATCTGGTCTATCCCTCCTTGCTAAAATCTTGTTGAATGCTTTAAGCACCTGTCAGTTGACAACTACCATGAAACTACATCCAGAAAATAAGCCAATGTATCAAACCGACTGATTTTATCTTAGCGTCAATGTTGATAAAACTAAACAGCACCATGCTGCCCTGACAACATAATTACACTTGTATACTAACAATTTATTATTGATTTTAAAAAATGAATTCCTTTAGTTCATTTTTAAAACAAAATTACAATAACTGATCTATTTGCAGCAATACACTGAAGAGTTCAGGAAGACTTTGTTGATTCCCTACACAATTGTCTCATTATATACTTTCGTCCTTCTTCACTTAACAGGAATTACTACTGACTTCATAGTAATGATTCTGCAAAAAATCAAGAAGCAGACTAGAGAGAGAGCTATGAACATGAACATATGATGGCTATTACACAATTACCAGCTATTTCGAAGAGAGGGCCATTGTTTTTGATCAAACACGACTCAGTTCCAGAGAGGTCATCTAAAACAGCTAAGGTTTTTATACGCACAATGCATAACCTTATATCTTCTTTCACAACCTTACCTCTTAAAAAGTGTCCTCTGCATGGCTGCAAGGATTTTTTTTTTTGCTCTATTGCACACACTTTGAAAATAGTCCACAAAACTCAGCTGCAAAGCTATATAGCTTTAGTGCATGTCACACATTTCCTTCCTCAGCAAAGAAAGGCTCGTTTTCCAGTGTTCTAGAAATACATTGCTACTTTGAGAGAAATCCCGACCTAAATTAACACTTGAGTTTCTCTTCAGCGGGTATTTAAAGAAGATTGCTCTGGTTCATCTTTTCAGCATGAAGCTTCTTTGTGCTACCCCCCAAAGACTTCCATCATGTACTGGGCAGGCTTAAACATGGGCATATTTTCCCCATCTAGAGAGTCTTCTCCAGCTTTAGCATCATCATTACGTGCAATAGCCAAACCACAGGAAGCGTAGTTATTGACTTTCAACAAGGGATATGGACCGCAAATACCAAAGTATCAGATGCTAACACATTTACCTATTGAGTGCTGCCTTGTTAAAAGTATCACAATCATCGTCTCCCATGTGAAACATGCCTGAGTATGGCAGATTACATTTCTGTTAATTTTCAGCTCCAAGAGAGTTAATTAAGCATGTCTTTGATAATCTTGAGATAAGATCAGAAGATGACACATCCCTCCCAAATGCTGGCAATCAGTTCTGCTGTGAAAGGGCCCAGATGCTGCACTGCTTCCAGAATCCAGTCGGTTGTGGATACAATTTAAGCTGCAAAGAGGTCATAAACTTTCAAAAACAGCAGCAGCTCAGTGGAAAGACAACTGAAGCATGCTAGCAGCAAGCTGCTGGAACTAATGTTATGCCATACACACCAACTATGCTGGTTCACCAAAGTTTATTAGTTGCAGCTCAGATCCAGGCTGCTCTCTGTTCCAACTTCTTCCACCACGCTCCAACATCCTGTAGCAGACAGTATTAAGACACTCTGTGATGTGGGGCACTTTGACCTGCAGTCACACCAATTAAAACGGATCTGATGGGATTAACTGTTCTTTGCAAGTATGGTCAGCTTTGCTTCAACCTAGAAGTGAAGCCTCAGAGACGTATGGTGTTCAAACCGATTAAAAAAAGAAACAAACAACAACAAACCAAACATGCCGTCAATAAGAAAGATAATGGGGACGAAACAGACAAACTAAATCGTAATTGAGGAGTACGGGGGAAAAAAACCGCAGCACAATACACACAGAACTCTGTCTAAAGAAAGTTTGTGAATTCCGGGGCATAAGGAAACAGAGAAGCAGTTTAGAGAGAAAACGTACAGTTTACCCGACCCAGAAGCAAGGCCGTGTAAGAAGAAGGGTAAGCACTAGACAAGGAGACCCCATTATCCCGAAGCAAACGGGGGAAGCAAGTCCAAAAGACCCTAAATCACCAACACGACAAAGAGCTCCTCCGCACACCGAAAATCCTCCTAAACCTCTTACTCCCGTGCCGGGCCGTGCCCGGTGCCTACGAGCCTCGTCCTTCGGCGCAAGCAGCAAACTTTCGGTTCTGTTTTGGGGCGGCCTCGCTCCCGCTGACCGATGCGGCGGGGCACGGCGGGGCACACACAGACCGCGGTGGGGGGAAGTCCAGGGGACGCGGCAGCGCCCGCAGCCGCACACACAGGTTCGGACCCGGCGCTCCGGAGGCTTCGGCGCCGCCCCGTCACCAGCCCCTTACCGGCCCCGCGGGGAAAGGGGAGCGGCGCGCCGAGAGAAAGGCAAAGGGAAACGGGTCCTCGCCGGGCAGTACGGTACCTGCGCCGTCAGTCCCTGCTCCTCGTCGTCCTGCCCGGTCAGCACCCACCGCAGCTTCTCCATGTCGCCGCTCAGCCAGGACCGCGCCGGCCGGGACGGGGCGGGACGGGACGGGGCGGGACGCTGCCTGACCACCCTCCCCTGCCGGGCTGCAGCCCGAGCGGAACTGACGCAGCCCGCGGCGGCGGGCACAGCAGCGCTTGGCTCTGAGGAGGCGCCTGCGCGCCCGGCTCGGGGGGGGGCGGGGGGGGGCAGTAACTACGGCCGGGACGGGGAAAAACACTTAGACCGCGTCCCGTCTGCCCGCTGGGGAGGCATTTGTAGGGCGCACGTGGGAACGAGGCGGGCGGCTGTGCAGGAGGCTCTGGGGAGGAGGAGGAGGAGGAGGAAGGGCTTTGTCAGTGCGTCTCGGCGCCGCGTCTCGCCGCGGAGTTGGCTCATTTCCCTACGCACCGAGACACGATTTGCATGGGCTCGGCGGCGCCAACGGGGAGTTCGATAAAGCTGCTTATGTCGGTGCTGATCGGTAGCACCGTCGGTACGCACGTAAATGCGGCCGGAGCATGGTGGTGCCGGGAGGAGTCCCCGCAGCGCCCCGTGCCCTGCCTTTACCCCCACGCGTGTCCCCGCAGCCCCCCCGCCCCCCCCCCGCCCCCCGTGCCTGCCTTATCCCCACGCGTATCCCCGCAGCGCCCCGTGCCCTGCCTCTACCCCCACGTGTGTCCCCGCAGCGCCCCGTGCCCTGCCTCTACCCCCACGTGTGTCCCCGCAGCGCCCCGTGCCCTGCCTCTACCCCCACGTGTGTCCCCGCAGCGCCCCGTGCCCTGCCTTTCCCCCCACGCGTGCCCCCGCTGCCCCCCGTGCCGGCCTTACCCCCACGCGTGTCCCCGCAGCCCCCGTGCCTGCTTTACCCCCACACGTGTCCCCGCAGCCCCCCATGCCTGCCTTACCCCCACGCGTACGGCGGGCACGGCGCAGTGCAGCGTGGCTCGGTGGGGCTGTCCCGCTCCCGGGCAGCAGGCACGCCGCAAACCCCCGTGTGAACGGCCTCGGCGCCCCGTGAATGACGGCCCTGCCCTGCACGGCACCCGTGAGGAGGCTGGGTGCTTGTCCGCTCGCGGGTGGAGGGACAGAGAGAAACGAGGTTAGCTGGAAGGGCCTCGTTCTGTGCGTAAATGTAACGTGTGTCAATGCAGAGACTTCTGTTAAGCTGTTCCCCTGGGAGACAGGTATGGCAGGGTCCATCACACTGCCCCGTGTCTTGGCTGCTTCACCTGCTCGTTCCCAGCAGCACTCCAGCCACCGTCCACAACCCCTCTGCTCAAGTACAGTGGATCCCGGTGAGGCTGCCCTGCCCTGCGCTGTTCAGGCCCTGACCCTCTATGTCCCTTGGAGTTTCCTGCATTTTGGCATGCGCCTGCAGTGTGTGACCAGCCCTGGGGCAGGCACCGTGGCTCTGGCTTGGGAGGTGAGCAGGAAGGAGGCTGGTGGCTGGGAGAAAAGGAGCCAGCGATGGTGGGATGTGCCGTGCCTCCTGCCTGGCTGCAAACAGGCAGCAGCAGCAGTGCGGGGTGGGGTAGGAGAGAAGGATGAGTGATAAGGGCTGTGTAACCTGCTGCTGTGTGAGTGAAACTTGATAAGAGTGAGGGTGGCAGATCCCCCAGTGAGGCCCTCCAGAACAGAAACCTTCCCTTTCCTATCTGCCTTCCATGCCTCCCATCTTGTTCTCCTGCCCACATACACATCTCGCGGGAAGAGTTTCCCATATGCCTTGCACATCGGGTTTTGAGTGAAATGCTTGAACACAGACCATAACTTTCCAGCCTGGAGACAGGCCATCAGCATCTTAAGAAGGTTTAGATCAAGGCCAAAATTTTGAATGGGAGAAACACCTGCAAATACGGCTGTGTGAAAGTAGACAAACAGCAGCAAAATACCACCCTCTGACTGAGCCAGCACAGCCCATACCTTGCAAGGACCCGAGCAGGGAGGATAGCGTGCATAAGGGAACAACAGGAGGAATGAGCAAAGGAATGGAGGATAGGGCAGGGAGGGGAGCAACAAAATAATTCTCCTGCAACTTGCCATGTGCAATGGCTCAATGCCCGCAGTTGCCAGGAGAAAGGAAGAGGCCCACACAGCCTTGGAACCCATGTGGAGCTTGCTGCCACCCACTTGGCTTGGCTGCTTCACAGGTGCAGGGGCAGGAGGTGGTGAGCCAAGGTCCTTGGTGACCTCCTCCTCCTCCACAGCCAGCCCAGTGGTGTCAACATGGGAATGTTATTTGGTGGTTGCTCTGAAGTGAACTAGTTCCCGTGCCCCTGCATCACCCCAAGCCAAGAACTGCTTCATGGAGGATCCTGCCAGTGACTTTATTAATGGGGTTTCTTCTCTCTCCTCCTGCCTCCTTGGAGCCTCCCTTCCTCATCAGGGAAGAGAAGAAAGCATGCCTACCTGTCTTAGAAGGAGAAGCCAAGGCAGTCTGTAGCTTATAGCTGCCCTCCCATGGCCCCAAGTTTCCTGAGGACCTTGTTTTCTGCAGGGTGGTGGGAGTACTAGGTTGGACACATCCCTGCCCTGAAATGAAGCTCTGAAGAGTTCCCAGGAAGCTCTTTCCCTTACGTCCTGTTGACTTTTGCAGTAACAGAACAGCTAGAAGCAGAAGGGCATTTGGGGACAGGAGATGGGGAGCAGAGCTGATGTTAGCTGGGAGGAGCAGAAAGTAGCTTTGCTGGTTTTGCATCGAATGGAGGGGGAACCTCTTGATACTTCAGGTGCCTCAGGAGGTGGCCGGTGAGGCCTTAATTTAAGTACAGCATCCAGCGTCCTGCATCATGGATGCATGGTGCAAAGAGAGAGAGGGTTTTTTTTTATCACTGCTATTTGCTTAGGCAGAGAGATGGCAAAATCGCCCACAATTTACTTTTATTTATTCCTCAGCTCTAGAGAAATGTTATGGGCTTATACTTTCACTGGAAATAGTGGCACGACAACCAATGTGTCAGACCATGGCAATCTCCTCCCCACCTCTTCCCAAGTGGCACACAACCTGCAGCTGAGATCTCTTGGCTCCTCATTAAAACTGTGCGTGCAGTTCTGTACCTCCATAGCCTTCCCACAAAGCTCCAACCCTTGTGGCTGCACAAGATGCCATATATGACTTTCAGGGCAGTGGTGTTTGGCCAAGGAAAGCCTCAGGAGCAGGACCCTCCTCTCCTCCCTCTCACCGGCATGGTCATGCATAGTCATGTGCCTTTTCATACATGGTGACAGGTGAAAAGCATTGGCTGTTAATTGCCTTCAGTTTACAATATACCCCCCATGACCTGATAATGGTGTCCAGAGTATTTTTATGTGCAACACCATTGCTACATCATCAGCCCTGACGCACTGGTTTTAGGAAGGTGAGAGGGCTGTATGGCAGAGGCTCCATGCAGAGGCTATGTGTAAGACATGCAGTTAACCAGGTGCTGGGACCTTAGTCGCTCACACGAGGCAGGCCCTGGGTCTGTGCTCTCTGCATTTGCTAACTGCTACCAGAGTTCCCCAGGGAACTGGTTTTTTTGAAGACCTAACAGTCTTTGCAGCAGTACATGCGATGTGTATCACCTCTATAGCTCTGAGACCAATTCCACAAGGCTCACACACCTCTTCTCCCAGCTTGTCATCCTCCCCTCCATGCATCTACAGAAAGGCTGTATTTTTTTTTGTTCAAGTTGAACACTGAAGTGCTAACACCAGGAATTACTGAGGTGGACTGTGGTTGGGAGCAGACCAGTGGTGGTGCTGGTTATGCCTTCACAAAAGTATTCTGCAAGGTTGAGACATGGGGACCTGGCATGATGCCAGAGAGCACGTTCTCGTTCTCACTCATCCTCATGGCAATCCCACATCTCAAAGACGTCTAAGCAGGCATTAGATCCCACCTGGTTATTTGTTCAAGACTTTCGTAACAGGGGGACATCTCCTGTGCTACCTCCAGCGAGCAGTTGTTGTCATGGGTTTTTCAAAATCACAGCTCCTCTCTTCAAGGCTTTAATTTTCATTTCCTTTATTACATTTAACTTAATGCAGCCAAAAAATTAAGCTTAAAATTGAGAACAATCTTTTTGATTGCTACAGTCCATAGAGTGGCACTTTCAGGGGGCAGTTGTCATCTAAGGCAGTTATTTTAGTAGGTGAGAGACTACCTTCTGTTCTCTGGTGACTTAAGAGGAAGCATGGATGATGAAGTCAGACCAGATATATTAGTTTCAGTCTGATGAATTAGGGTGATGAATCTCACCATTACCTCTTCTTATTTAAATTTAGACAGGATCACCTTTTATATATAATTTCTACTTACTTTTACAAAAAAAAAAAAACAAAAAACACCCCTATATATAATGACTATGTTAGTTTAAGCAATAGAAAGATAGATTAGATCTAAAAAGGCAAGAATCAGTCCACTGAATTGATGGCATTAAAGTATTGCCAATGTTTTGTTACAAACACATCAGAATTCCAAAGCATATCTGATAGCAAAGTGTAAAAGCAAAAACCAAGCAAAAAGAATGCTCTCTGCTTCCCCCCCTTTATTTATAGATAGATACAGATAGACACCAATGATTTAAATCTGGTTCTACCCTTTTTGGTCTGTATGATTTTATGCCAGGAGTGTTTAGCTCTGCCTTGGATTACTGGTGGCTTTCTGATCATACAGCAGTGCCTGTGCTTCTGTGTGAACAAGCATAAGGTAAAGCAGAGAAGACCAGTGGGAACCTGGGCTTCCTGAGCCCTGAGCAGTGCAGGGGAGCAGCCAGTTTGTCCCACTGTTGCTTCCCTCTCTTGGCTGGCCACTGGCTGGGCTGCAAGGCTTGACTGGCATCCACAGAACCTTCATTCCTGAATGAGGCAAATGAGGGGGTTTTGCTTCCGTACTATTTTCTTGAGCAGGAGGTAGCAAAAGTGTCCCCAAATTTATTTCTCCTAGCTTTCTGCTTAACAGAAATTCTTAATTCTCTGCACTATGGATGAAATACTGTGAAATGGTCACTACCTTGCCATGGAAAACAGCTCAGAACAGGCCTGTGGATTGTCATATTTCTGCACTAATAAACTTGCTGATAAGGCCGTACAATCAAAAGGATCAAAAACTTGTCCTGCTTTGCTGGAAAGCTCAACTTCTTTTCCCAAGCACCAGTCAAAACAGCTGGTACAATATATCATCTTGTCTTTAGCTGGCAAACATACTACATTTGGAGCTAATTTCTGGTCTCATGATGAGAGCATTATAGATTAGCAAACCCCATTTCTTTAATCTGTTCCTAAAATATGATGTGGTCATCTTAGAATTGTCATTGATTCATGGCCTTACTAGTTTGCATACATCCACATCTGAATTTAAAGCTAGCTAGAAAATCTACTGAGTAAAGTTGTCTTCCCGAAAAATGCATCTTTCAATTCAGCCAATTCACTGAATCAATGCAGTCGATGTTCTAATACGTCTGTTGGCTTCAGTCCCAAAGCTCTATGAGCTGTAAACCTGTAATTCCTTACTCCATAAAAATAAGGATTACGTGATTGCTCTGGTCACACTTGAGGGCTCTAACATCCTGTATCCCTCCTAATCTTTGCTTTCTTCACCTTTACAGATGGGATATTTGAATGAAAGGTGAAAGCCAGGGATTACGAGGAATACTAAGTAAAACTGAGTAAAGGATCTTTTAGAGGCCCACTGGGAGCATGGTAGAAAACAAAAAATGTAGAGCAGCTTTGGTGACATGCCCCTTCTGCTGGGTAAGACCCCACCTCCATCCTGCTGCTTGGTGCAAACATCTCCCGTCAGCAGCTTCTGAAACTCACTGAAAGGAAAGGAACTTACCCGTGGAGACACACGCCCCTTGTGTCTTTTGAAAAGATCCCGTGCTCCTAAAAATGCAATGATGAACCTCTTCCAACAAGCCTGCACTGCTGACAGTGACAGGTCACGGTGATCCAAAAACAAGGGGCAAGGAAGGAAACGCTAGAAAATGCATCACCTTTCATATCAGTTCAGGAAACCCATCCATTCTGACTTGTCTGACATCACAGAATATCACAGGCCAGTCTGGCAGAGTACAAGCTTGGTGGCTTCATACAGCTTCATAGCAATTGTTTCTGCTGTGACTCAAACCTTTCCAGATCCAGTCATCGCTTCTTTAGTGAAAGTGATCTCACTTGTAAGTCTTTGATGTAGGGAGGTGAGGCACACAAAACCTAACTACAGAAATAAGAGCTGTCTCTCAGAGTGCTTGGCAGGTGCCTAGCAGCTAGGTGTGTTTGTGGTTCACAGTAACACCTACTGCAAAGCTTTGGAGGGAAAGGACTTTATTGGCTCATCGTGGCTAACACTACACACGCAAGCAAGCAAGCAAGCGTCTCAGAAGCTCATCTCTCTCTGTGGAATCAAACACTCAGATTGGGTATCAGACAGGCTTGATTAACTGCTATGCCATGGGGTACTGTGCCAAATCTTTGAACCTTTAAACCTGTGCCTGTTCCTCTAAAAGCTGATGCTGATGTTTACCAATTTACAGCATAAGAAACACAAAGTATTAGAGAGGTTACCAGTCACACTGCTGGCTTTGTGCTTTGCTTCCAGGTGAACTCTAAGATCAAGTGCATACCAAAATATCTTGTACTTGTTGCTTCTCATGGTTTCCCCATATAATAAGCATCTTCGGATCCTAAGTGATCCCAGTGGCAAGGAAACATTGTATATCTGAATGTGTAAGAGAGGAACATGAGACAGTCTTGCTAGTCCCTTGGCACTGCTACAAGTTAAAATCTGGAGATCTTTCTATGTTTAAGCCATGATCTCGGATACAAGCAGCCTGCACACTGACAGATAAGAGGAGATTACTATCTTTTCCTGGCAGGCAACAGCTTTAAGATTTCACACCACCACATGTCCTCTTCAAAGAACGAGAGAGGCTACTGGTATCATTTACATCACTCAATTCCACTCTGAGAAGGCAGCCCTTCAGTTAATCCATAACCTGGGGCAATAGGCGTGACATGAGGCTCTTTCAACCAATATACAAACCAATACCAATTAAAGACAAGTTACAGCACAGTTCTTCCCTGGGTAAGTTCTGGATTGAAAGCTTTCAAAATTGTAAGAGTCTTGCTTTGCACCTTTACATTTTCCTACACAGTGCTTCAAATACAGCCATAAGTACTTGCAAGTGCCGCTGTAATTGGCGCTGCTTTCTCTTGCACCAAGGGCTGAGTTTGGGCCAGCTATCCCTATACAATAGTTTCACTCAATGAGAAAGACACGACCCAGATTTCAGACAAAATGAATAAACTGAAAATTACCAGTCTTGTTGCCATAGTTACTTGAACCCTCCTGTTTAAAAAAACTGGGAGGAGGGAGAGGAGAAAAAGTAGGAAAAGAAGAGAGCAATATAATGGTACAGGGTAGGCCATGTGATAAGAGAGAGGTGACAGTCTTGAAGAAGCTGGACCTCAGTGATGATACTCAGGGCAGGTTATCCAGGAAGCTAGTATTTCTGCCTTCTGGTTGCTACTGGGTTGATTCTGGACATTGGCTATTTGCAAGTGGTTACCACAGTGACTAAATGCAACGCATTGGCAGCAAAAGCAGAAAGGGATTGGGTGGGGAGAAATAGACTTCTCCGCAGTTTATTCAATAAAGCAATTGCCTCACTTTAGAACACCACACTGCTTGCTTTTCCCCTTTGCAAAGACAGTGAAACTTGCAGCGATGTCTTATTCAATCCAAATAAACTTTTTAGCATCTGTACAAGATGACAGCAGAAATACTCCAGTTCTACCTAAGCAGAACTGCAGGCATATTACATCAGGGAATTCTTCCCTAAATGTAGTCAGGATCAAAGAACCCTCCTCTGAAGAGAGCTGGTAGCTGTGCTTGTAAATCTTTCCTATATTACCATTTATCTTGCTGAGAGTCTGTCACGTTAGCATGAAGAAACAGACTGCATTCATAAAGTACTTTGTGCTCAGCCCAACAACGAATATATCACTCTAGTAGGGCTTTTTAAAGCATTATTCTCTGTCATCTTTTTATTTCTGCTTCACTCTTACAACTGGCATAAAAAGCAGTAAAGTGTGTCTGTATCTGTGTCAGTGTAATACAGGTTTATGTACACTGGAAACACAGTCAAGTATGTATCCATTTGATACCCTCCAGATTAGTTGGGCTGTTAGTACAGTTTGCATCAGCATTCATGGTGAGAGCTCAGGGAAAGCACAGGAGCAGTTGGAAAACAGTTCTGTCCTAATCCGAAATTGCATTTCCAAAACACTTTTATGTCAAAACCTGTCTTGGCCTCAAGAAGCACACTCTCCCTTTCTTGGTGCTTGCTTGCAGTCTGTAAACTGAGACTCTTTTTGGCCCTCAATCCCATGGGTTCTCTCCATTACTGTCCCTGTTCAGATGGCACCAATTGTGCTTTGTTTGGAGAACACAACCCACAACGCTGTGGAAAACTATGTTTTACTAAGAATGTGTTTTCTCCAAGACCTGGCAGGCTGTATGTGCAGTACCCTGGCTAAAGGGCTGTCTACTGGCTTTAGAGTAAGAAAAGCTCACTTCTTCCCACAGAAGCAAACTAGGTAAAGAATATACCACATACAGCTGAAATGATGATAGAGCATAAGACAGTTGTGGGAGGCTGAACAAAATTCACTATAGTAGCTGTTACTGCCTTCATTAAAGAAGGCTTGCAAGTAACATCTTTGTTTCTGACCCCACAATCATGGTTATTGCTTTTTGGTCATTTGTTACTGTACTACCAAACAACCTCCACATTTGAGTCATCAATCAACAAGCTTCCAGATCAAGGACACCTAACCTGGGAACAGCAGAAGAGGCTGTGAGCTAATTTAATGCCATAGTAACTTATGGTCTAAGTCTCCCCTCAAAAAAGCTCATCAAGAGATCTTGAGCACTAAGTGGGGAGAAAGGAAGAACAAACAGAGCTTAGCTGGTACTGTCTCCACTGAAATTCCCATGGGTGTCGCATTCTTTAGCAGCAGTCTAGCAGCACTTGCTCAGAACGGTGAGAAATTCTTTTTTGTTCAAAAGCATTGAAGAAAATAGCAGCTGACACCACAGCAGCAAGGCAGGAAAGGCTGTGTGGCTCCCAGTCTTAATGCGAGGCAAGAGGGGCAGTACACTGAGGACAGGCTCATGGGGTCAGAGCAGCACAGGTTTCTAGGGGTAGGACATACCCTACAGTTGAAACATTGTTAGGATGAAAATAAGCCATGAAATTAAAACCAAACAGGTATTCCAGAATAACAGCATGTAGAGACAAGCCCCATAATCTTATACATCAAATACAAATACTGAGCTCTAACTTTAGGTTATTATTGATCAGTGAAGCTGGCATAGCCCCATTCTTTTATCCACTGCTACCTAAAAGGGTAAAATGAAAAAAATAAAGAAGCCATTAGCTCCATTAAAGTATTCAGACTCAAGAATATAAACCTCTCCCAAGTCTCTTCAAAATGTTCTCTTCTTGGATTATCCCAGACAGCACCTTCCCAAAATGGCCATATGCCCATGTGTCTCTGTATTTGGGGCCAGAGGAAAAAGGTACATATTAATTAATCACAGAATTATTTGTTGCAATAATGTCTCATTTCTTATCCTTGAGGTTCTTCCTTGAGCTTTCTCATAGTGAAGAGATAGAGGAAAGAGAAAGGCAGAAGAAAATAATTGAGAAAACATAGTGCAGGCCACTACCAGGAAAATGAGAGAAGTTAAACTTTTCTAAGTGGTATTCCCTACGGAGGGAAGTTAAGCCAATCAGCAGTGAATGAACAGTGATCAAAGCACCACATGAAGCTAGAGTATTTCTTCTGTTCCATTCAAGATTTACCCAACAGCAGTCCCAAACATCACATTTCATACTTAAGAAGCTCAAACTCACATTATTTTCTCTCCACAAATAAGATTAAAAAACCCCATAACGTGCTAAGATAATCAGTTCTCTTTACTTGCACTTTACTAAATTATTCAATAGACTAATGCTCCTTCTATTCCAAGCGATAAGGAGGGAGAGAAGATGACCATTTTGGTGATAAGACAGCAGTACTGAGGGACAGCTTTACACCCTAACTTTGCTGAAGCAGTGAGAAGCAGTCAGTACTAGTTTTACCTATCCAGCAGGTCATACTGTGTAAGACTCATTCCTGTATGCCTGGCATAAAATTTAGCGATCATACAACTAGGAACACAGTATCAGTCTAGGATTAAAGCAAGTCTTTCAAGTGACCATCTTATAATTTGCTAGAAGACTGTGTTATTTACAATATTTACTCAGGTCCACAGTAAGGGCTCTGAATTCAACCCCACCTCTCATGGCAGGAATACTCAGTCCAGTACTCACAGCCCCTTTTCCTTGATGGGAGCAGGGAAGACATGCTAGGCATTAGGATCCAGAGGGCACTTGCCTGAACTCAGTACATACAAAGGACAATGCACCACTTTTCCAGACTGTTTTTACTGCTGTCTCAATAAAAAAGTGACACTCCATACTTAAACTTCACTTCAGGATCTAGTGTAACAATATGATAAACAAAACTTCAAAACGTTGAAGTGATTTATTGCCATTTAGGACTCATTGTTCAAAAACAATGCACTGAAATAAAACTCATCACATACATTCTTTGTCATATGTTTACATCACTGTAGCTTTCAGGCAAGTCATGCAAGAAAACCACTCTCCCAATAAAGTCAAAAACTACTGAAAGGCACCTTGTGTCCTTCAGATCTTAGACTCTAAACAAGTTTTTGCCTGTAGAAGGATTACATCCATCTAGAACAACTCAAACAGTAGGGAAAAAAAATAAACATCTGTTTAGAACTTCTTAAGGAACGATATCAGACTTTGTTGATTTCCTTCACCCAGTGCTATGCTTTTGCTTTTCCAAGTCTTCTTTAAATAATACATGACTATGTTAATGAAAAGTCTCTTCACTGAGACAAGGCATGCAGTAAGGGAAGAGGGATAGCTGGTCACTTCCAGTCTGCCTGTCTGCACATTTGTTCTTGTAGATTAGCAAGCAGCTGCTTCAGTTAAAAAAACCCAGACAGAACAGGAATGAATGCACCCAAGTTAAATGGCTTTTAAGAATGTTAATACATAGAAAAATGATACCACCTACAGTTCTGCTTACTGAGCTCTGTTCATGTTGATTTGAACAGAAGTTTTGTCAAACCATCACAGGCCACTTCTGCGGATTGTTAGATTTTTTTAAAAGTTGGTTTTCAAATATTGCTTATTATTTGGATGACTGTTAAAATGGTAGTTAAGGACCTGTAAAGGCTGCAAGACTTAAAACGCAATGGCTTACATTGCTGAATAGTACATTTTAGAAGGCAAGATAAAAAATTAGTAGGAGGATTCTTGTTGGGGGTCATTCATAACAGGTGTTTCTGTTATCCCCACTGTAATTATCACAGCAACTGTAGATGGCAAGTCTTCCTTGGTTGTAATTCGGGATGATCACATTCCCTTGGCTTATTTCAAGTTAGATATTTAGTTCTTCTTCTCCATCCTGCCAAAAGAAGGACAGCCTTTGTAAGAGTGAATATTGAGCTGCAATTGCTATAAAAAAAAAAAACCCCAACCCCTGGATTTCAAGTAAAACATTAGGAATGAAGGACGTTTGGCCAGTTATTTATGCAAAGGCAGGTCTACTTCCTAGAATCATAGAATGGCAGGGGTTGGAAGGGATCTCTAAAGATCTAATCCAACCCCCATGACAAAGCAGGTTCACCTAGATCAGGGCCACACAGGAACACATCCAGGCAGGTTTGGTAAGCCTCCAGAGAAGGAGACTCCAGACCCTCCCTGAGCAGCCTGTGCCAGGGCTCCCTCAGAAGAACAAAGTTTCTCCTTAGCTGAAACTTTGTGTTCCAGTTTTTGTCCATTACCCCTTGTCTTATCACTGGATACTACAAAAAAAAGTGTTGCCCCATCTTCTTGACACACAGTTTTTTAAATACTTATAAGTATTAATGAGGTCCGCCCTCAGTCTCCTCCAGGCTGAACAGTCTTTCCTCATAAGGAAGATGTTCTTTGGTCACACTCAGTTGGATCTACTCCATATATAGAACAGCCAGCATAAAGAGGTTTTGGTTGCCTTCTATTTCAGACATACAACCCCTTAACAATTTTACAGATGTTTCCATCCCAGGAACTAGTTACCGAGACAGGCACATGTGGACTAATCAACATAACACATGAAACAAAGCCCAAAACAGCTGCTGAAGGCCCCATCTACATCCATGATCATAGCAGTTTGTGTGCATCCCTAAGAAGCTTCAGAGAAGGTGCAAGGCAACAAGTCACTTCAGTCTACTGACAACAAACTTGTCAACAGGTCTGCAAAAATAATGGTGTGACTTTTTACAAGTTCAGAAATCAGGCAGGAGTTGGCACCACAGCTAAAAGCCACTAAGAGAATATTCCAAGAGCCACCAGTAATCCCCCTTTTTACTGGCTTCCCCTTTCCAAAGTATGACTTGCCTGTATTTGATCAGTCGTCCTCCTTGAATAAGTTGTGCAACTTCATTAGTCAAGTGGCATGCAAAAAGCAGCCAGTTCCTTGGCTGCACTTTGTAGGCAAATCTCATGAAAGTCAATGAGTAACAACACAGTGCTGCAAAACATGACAGATATCGTTGGTAGATTTTTAATATCCACATTTTGTTGAGGCATAATTGTCATAATATTGGAATGTAATGACAAGCAGAATTCTTCTCACTGCTTCTGAGTTTTCCAGCAAACCTTTGAATACGTCCACTTTGAGCATTGAATGTGGGAACACACACAAGTGCTCATTTCTGCTACACAGGAAATCTACAGAGCTGCAACTTTTCACAAAAACTCATTTTCCTCATCTACTTTCCCGTGATGCAACTTCAGTGTTTTTAGTTTATTAACTATACTATCTCAGCCAGAGAATAAGAGTGAATTCCAATAAGACATGGCCTGTCCTATATAATTATTCTGACAATTTATAGAATAGTATTTCTAAAAATACTAATTACTTCAATACAATTCTTGCTGGGAACACTTTAAAATAGACTTTGAGAGGAAATTTCCATCCCCAGGAAATCATGAACATTCACAAGTATAAAGCTTCATTACCTGCTTCCCAGGATGATAAGAAACAATTTTCATCTACTCTCCAATCATAATTGCATATATACAAAAAAAAAATCACAATTTAAGAAGTCACTAGTTTTGCAAAGGTTTGACAGGCTTAAAGAAAAATAATAGGGAAGTAAATTGCTCAAGGAAAACACCCTTTAAGTATAGAACCCAGAAGATGGAAAAATATTTTTACAAGCACTACCCTATATACACACTAGTAAAAATTAAAAAGTATCAACTTTGCTGAGCTGGGTAGTTGTCAGAATGAACTTGTTAACTGAGTTAAGAGACAAAATTAAGCTAATAAATTAAAGCTACCCTATTTATGATCCTAGTGAATAATTTGAATGTAAAAGACATCTAGGAAAAAAAGCTATACATGTTCCAAAAACAGGGGAAAAAAAGTACTACTTATGCATTTAAAGAGAAATTCTCACACTATTCAATTAGGAGTCACACTAGCCTCTTGCCACCAACCTCTTTGCAATGAGTTAATATCCCTCAACTACTTTTTCACATACTGCAGACCAAGCATTACTATTTCTTCATTTTGTCAGTGTTGTTATTTAAGTCTCACACTAACCATAAAGCATCATTGGTTTTTGTATGAAGAATAAAGCTGGATTTCTTTATATAAAGAATATTCCTCATACAAAGAAACAACTTGAAAGTCAAGTAAAGAGATGCATTCTTAACTAGTGTGTACAGTAGAAGACACTAAAAGAATGGGACGTTAGGAGCAAGTCTGGTAATCAAAACTGCTAAGACTCAAGACCCACCTCCCTCTCCCCTCCAAATTACTGGAAAGCTCTCCGAGAGGAAGCTCTGCAACTTTTCAGTAGCTCAATTTTTAAGTGGTCTCTGAAGTTAAATAAAATGTTTACATCTATATCCAGCTTGATCCCAGAATCACAGGAACGGGTTGAAAGGGACCTTAGGAAGATCATCTAGTCCTTTGCAGGCAACTAATAGTATGTCACAGAGACAGAATCAGTGTTTTGTAGTCAGTTTACTGACAAGAAGTTCGTCTCAGGTCTTACCAAATGTCATTCGGCCGCTAATGATTTCTGGTGATTTCTTCATGTCATTAATAGCAGCAACAGGAAGTCCCCAGTTGGCAACCGGCCCCCAAAAGTGCTGTGAAGAGGAAAAAGGAAAATAAACATAAACCCAGACCTCCTGCACTATCCTTATAGTTTTCCCTAGCCACATGAAGCTTCAGAGGACAGGGTTAAGGTTAAAATTCTAAGTTAAGACTGATTACTTTTGAGGTAAGGGAGATAACTAGATCCTGCTAAAAGAAGTGTTTATTTTTTCAGAAGGAAAGTAGGAACCCGTTCCAAATCTTCTTGCAAGATTGAAGAGGAACTACTGGAGGCCATTGAAATGCAATTTTGTATAATTATACCTCAGCCATCATTAAGCAATTTGTTTGATACAGTCACATAACCTCAAATTTACAGCTCCTTTCTGTGCAGGGAATTAGCATTCACCTCTTACAAATTAGGAGTCTCGAAAATGTAACAAAACCACAAGCAACTGCCAGAGTGAGGAAGTGTTTTTATGTTATGCTGAGGTTCAAGAAATGCTCAGCTAGCATCTTCAAGTGCTTACACCCATCTCTTTGAAAGAGCAAGGCCATGCAACCAGACCAAACTGTTACCTAGAGCTTCCTCAGCACTTGCTGCAACAGCTTAGTTATTACCTAAAGCTCAATGATTACAGATGTAAGAATAGAGCAGTTAGCCACAGGTGTGGCTAACAGAGAAAAGTAGAAAGAATCAGGTGGGAAAAACTGATGAGAGCTCAGTTTGAGAGGTATTGCCTAAAAAGCTTCAAACTGAGGAAAAATAAGTGAGTCCCATTTCCACTACTGTTAGAAGTCACAAGACTTCAGTAGAGTTCTTTCTCTCTGTAGAAGCAGCATGCATTACTTGCATCAGCTTCTTCTAATGGGAAACTAAGGATGCTCAGAAGTAACTGGGCCAGATATTAAAGAAAAAAAGAAAAATCAGATGCACCTTGCAAGAAAAATCTTTGCAAATACCAACTATATCCATCCTTCTGGCACTTCCTCTAACACTGCAGATTTGGACATCTACATTTCCAGCAATTTTATTTCCAAGAAATTCTTTTGCCAGTCTGGGTTTCTAATACTAAAGTAAGATGAAGAGACGCTTGTTCCCTGCAGATTTGTGTTCCAGTAAAAAAACAAAACAACTTGAAACGTACAGTGAGTTTAAGTTGTACACACTGCTTTGGTAGTTAAACTTCAGTGCAATGTGCAAAATAACGTCATATTTCTGCAAATGTCTACAGAACACACATTGGTCAAAACTCAAATTTATAATAAGAGTATTTTGAAGACTGTAATAAGTGTATTTGGTTACTATATTCCTACTGATAGGAAAACCAAAATCTGTAACAGTTAAAGCTTCTCAAGCACACCAGAGGTAATATGGTGTAACTGAGAAGAGTTGCATGGCTATATGGTGTTTATCCTGTACAGCTCTGGTTAGACAGTGTAAAAAATGTACCTATAATACCACTTACACACAAGACATTGCAACAGAGCAAGAACACTCCCAGAAAACAAAGCCAGTAGTATGCAAGATGTAGTTTTAGAGGTTTTAAAGCAGGCTTAAATAGTTTTAAAGGACACTAAGAGGACCAGAAACAAATATCTAGGCACAACCATGATTATTTTCCCAATAAGCCAACAATACAACCTGTGTTAGCACAACCATGCCGAAGCAGACTGCAACAGGTCACTGGTAAGGCAGGGCATGTAACTGGTGAGATTCAGAGTCATTTCAGGAATCTTATTTAAACAACTGTAGTTTCAGAAAAAGCATTTAAGGCTCTAAGCTTGACTTTTTTTTTTTAAAATCTATGAAACAATAACAGTTTCAAAAGGATTAGTGATGTCTTCTGTTTTAAAAGGTAAACCAAATCAATTTGGTATTTTTACTTCATTCGACTGCCATTAGAATATAAAAAAATAGTACACTACAGACTATGGACTACTTCAAGCTCAGGTTGCCCAAGCTGAAGAATCATTTCGTATCCCAGCAGTACTGCAGAACTAACTTCCTCCTGCTGACCGAGAAGGTAGATTTGGAAGTTTCTCACTCATGATCAAGTTTTAAGTGCCTTCAGGCAGACAGCCCTTTGAAGTTTCCATACACAAGAACTGAACTATACCTATATAGTTTGGCCTGTGTAGAACAAGTCCTCTATAACATTATGATTCACAGTAAAGCAGGCATGAAACACCTGCTCCCAGTTTCAGGAACAAACTGGAAGGCTGAAGAAGAGCCTGTAGTGAGTTACAAGGTAGCATTTACTGTCTGAAAAAGCTCATTAAAAATAAGCCAGGTAGTTTGGTTATGTACCAGTAGTGCTGCTATGCAGAAGAATGGCTCCAGGTTGATCTGATCTCCCTTAAGAGAGACTATGGAAAAAGTGGAGCCTCTCTGTAGTGGCCACTTTAGGTAACATTCTGAAGGAACTAATATTTGGTCACCTTAACCTCAGGTTTGCAAATAAATATTACTAGTGAGTTGCTCCTAGATGTTTGCAGTGTGCTTTTCAGATGCAGGCAAGATCACAACAGTGTTGAGGCAAAACACCCTGCAAGTTAAAGTTAAGGAGAATGTGAATCCAGAAATCCCATCTTTTCTTACCGTACTGTTCAAGTGAGCCATCATTGTTTGCCATTCAAAAAGCACATGGAAGAAAATAAGAAAAGTGTTAGTTTCTCTCATAAACTACATAGACAAAAATGTTATCAAACAGGAGTCAGGACTGAAGTGGCATTAACCCTGATTAATGTAACAGTCTTAAAAATCCCATTTTCTTCAAGATCTGTCGTTACACATTTGCTACTCGGGTACCTTTTTCCTAACAAGACAGGAGTCACATTGCAGCCTATAGACAAACTGCAGTCTTCAAAGCATCAAACACCCCACCCTAGCTATTTTTAAAGGGTGCCAAAAGCCATGTAATGACATAGCTAAAGAGCTACAATTCTTCTGTGTAAGCTTTGAAGAAGTCACCTGTAATTCTTTGTATACCTGTGCAAGTAGGTCACACCAAATGTCACCAGAGCTCTAACTGTCACTAAGCTCAGGCTAATTGTGGCTGTCCCAGACACAAGCTCTAACATTCTCTCAGTTATCTAACATGTATGGCCTTCATTTAAGAGATCTAGGTACCAATTTCTGTAATAAACAATCTAAGACTGTTTGCTACTGTACTTTTGAAAATGCTTCAGAGTTTTCAAACACTCTCTAACAGCTACTGATAGGACTCAGTTCTGAATTGTGACATTAAAAAAAAAAAAACAGCTACTAATAGAAAGACTACTCCTGATAACCACCCGCTGCCCTGAGCTGCGGAACACTTTGTAGAGGTCACTTTCCTCCCACAGATTTTCATCTTCCTGTGAGCAGTGTTTTACAAATAGCTATGGTAAAGGAACAGCCAGGTCTACTTAGGAAATCACACTGGATGAGCTTTTCGGAGAGTCTTTGTTACAAAGCACAGGCTGTTTCAAGATACTTTGTTAAGAGTGTCTTCAAATAATTTAGTCATGGGGTTTTTGTTTTCTTAATAACCAAACTGCAGCAATAGGTAGTTGAAGTTTACTAGACAAACACATACTTCAGTTTTTTATACAACCTTAAGTAAACAGGTTCAAATGAGTCTCCTGACACAATGTTTTTGTGCCAACGCAAGCCTGCCTGTGTTTTTAAAGTGGAAGTTGTTTTAAGGCAAGTGAAAGTCTAAAATAGAATCAAACCAATGCTATTTTAACAGAGTAGGCAGCTCTGGATAAGGTCTTCTAAGGTTGTCCTCACGTTCACATGAGACTGGAACAATCACACTCCTAGAAGAGGGCACATCAAGGTCACAGAGACCGTTCCAGAAGCAGGCACCCCATCTCAAAGCTCTGCAGCTGATATAGCTGCAACAAATACACCACATTCAATAACGAGGATACCACAGCAAGTGTGTGTCTCCATTCCTGAATTGACTTCACTCCAAGTTAGTAGTTTCCAAGAACTACATTCAATTCCTTGACAACGGGAACACTTTGCACTAACATTTCCAGAAACCACAGACAACAGTTGTTGTATTTACTCAGTTTCTGTGCACATGTCTGCTCTTGTGTAACTGCCTAGCATTCACAAGAGGAACCACAGTTGATCAACATCTTATGTTACAAATCATTCCATAAAGGCTATATTGGGGAAGATTTATCACATTTATTTTCTTCATACTGGCAATCAAATAGTAGCAGGTCAAAGATCACTCTGCAAATACAGGTGAACTGTCATGACCCAATTCCCCCACATTGCAGCCCCCTAACTGGAAAAGGTATTACTCTACTGCAAAAGGGTTCAGTTGCTCATATCTCAGAGCACAAGACAATGACAGCAGGCACTGTGTCCTTCAGTTTCTAGCACAGACCAATAAAGGATGTTTTTATAGTTTACATCTGTGGTTAAAGATTTACTAATGAGGAGAACTGAAGATTATCTAATTCTAGTTTCATTACTGACACCAACTCTTCTAAAGTTCATTTTCATCAATAGAAAGGTTCTTGACAGTTTATGTCAACATAAGTGCTGAAGCTTTACAAGTAATGTCATTACATTTGCATTACTGCTGAATCATCAGGAAGAGAGACTTCAGAAGTGCACAGAAGATCTCCATGCTTATTCTTCTGTTACCAGAAGATTTTTGGGACTCTATTTTAGGCTTCTATCATGAGAAGATGCCAAAGCTTGTCTCGACTGGCCTGTAGGTCTTCTCTCAGGAGGAAAGCTGTTTTACTGGATGTTTTTCAGATGACATTGCTTTAAATCATTAGGACAGGAGGTAAGAAGACTCAGTTGCCTAGTATTAGTGGCTTAGATAATAAAATTTTAGTAACAGATATTATTATCTACAGAAAAAGTAACTTCAAGATCACAATACACAGTTATCAAACTTTCACATGCCAATCAGCTGGTTTTAAGTTAAAATTACTAATGAAATTCACAAGGAGCAGGAAAAGTCTATCTACAGGTTACATTCTTTCCATTCCTAGTTGAAAGCATTAAACTACAGTTTGGGTGAATTTATATTTACATGATTTATAATTATATCTCACTACTTGAGAAGCCAGACATGAAACAGGCAGAACATTTTAAAAGCAATTTATCTTGTTTCTTTGTGCTAGATCCAAAAGCCAAACCCACAACGTAATGCAATTCTAAAGCCAGATATATCCACCTGAGAAAAGCAGCATTCATTACACCTGCTTTCATGTTTTCAAGCCAGGAAGCTGAAACTGAAGCCCACTTATTCTGATAAATGTCTGCTAGTTTTGATGGCCCCAAGCCATAATAATGGAACATACAGTTCCACTGCTTTGAGTAGTTTCAGTTATTCTGTTTAAGGTCAAACAATTCAAAGAACAACACTGGTATAACTAACAATGTCTCAATTCATAATTTCCCACAATGAAATTTCACATTCACGAAGCCTTGCTTCACTGCAGTAATTAGATACTTTTTTTTATAGCAGATACTATAGTCTCAGCTTTGAGGAAGCTCTACAAGCCAGGCAGGGAGAGAATTTTCTTCAGGATAGAGTCCTGCACTCTAGGGAAGCAAGAGCCTTCAGCAGGGAACGTAAACACATAACAGGTCTAAAGTATATACACTACCTATCTCCTACTGATAAGACAGACTATAGTCTTTTATTGTCTTACCTAAATTTTTAACTCAACATAAAACCAACAACTTAGACATTGGTCTCATAGTAAGCAGGACACAATGCTAAAAGGCCATACATGATAGAGCAACTGACTTCAAGCCCTCCATGACACACCTAGTGACAGAAGTACAAGTTAAGTAGGTATTTTGGTATGTAACAAGGCAAAACCCATTCCACAAAGACAGAATCCTGCAGAATGTTTTTTTTTTTTTTTTGCAATACAGCTTTATATAGCTTATTTCAAGACTAGAACTAGGACAAAATGCACCTGAAAAGGTTTGTTTCAGCCACCTTGTCAGTCTTTGGGAAGGAAAGTTACTTCCAGTAAGTAACAGTGCTGATGTTAAAAAGCAGCCATAACTTCTTCCTGATTTTTGTTTGTTTTTCCAATCATGAAGTAGACTGTTTTACTGGCTATTTACATGCTTCACAAATATGAGAATAATGAGCCAAGTCTTAACATTAGAATGTGTCTATCAAGCTTACAAAATACCCTGAAGACTTTCCAAAGGAATCCACATAGAAGCCTGCTAGGACCTTTCTTTGTTTTGCTTCGGGTATATTTGCTTCCTTCTCGTATTTTACTCAACTTTTTTGCCTCCCTGTTGCTGTGGGACTTGATTTTCCAAACATCAAACAAACCCTCCAATTTACTGAGCCTTTATATTACAAACCCTCTTCCACCCAGCCTTACCCCTTCTCATGCTACTTGAGCCAAGACTAAGTTTCTCAGTTAGACAGATGTCCTCCTACATGCTTGCTTAATAAGTATCAGTTGCGAGAGCTGTAGGTAGAATAGAAAGCAGTGGCTAAAGAGTTGCTCAACCACCTTAATTAGAAGAGCTCATTTTTATTTGTTTAGCTTTACCAAACTGCTCGTCAGCCAAAAGAAACTTCAGCCTGCTCACTTGAGACCATTTCCGTACAACAGTTCAACTTGATTTAAGCAAGGATGACACAATCATATCTTTAAGGCATTCTTGTGATTTCTGTAGCACAGCAAATAAACTGAAGCTGTAAACTTAAGCCCTATTCTCATGCAAGTAGGGCTCCAGGGAGCCTCTGGAAAAAAAAAAAAAAAAAAAAAAAAAAAGAAAAAAAGAGCACCTATGTACACATACTCGGAAACTTTACATAAGTGGCCTTCAGACTGCAGCGGTTACCGAGTTCGCTCCCGCCCATACCGAAGGGAAACGAGCCCCTGGCGCCCTTGTGGCGGGCAGCGGTCAGGGTGCCCTCGCCGCGGCTCCTGCGCGCCGGCCCCTGCCCGCCGAGGGGCCGCGGGAAGGTCGGTCACGGCGCGGCGCAGCAGCCGCGGCAGTTTCAAACCGCTTTTCGCGTCGCTTCAAGGTCAAGCCCGGCTTCCCCGGGGTGGGGCGGGCGGCAGGCGGACAGCCTCAGCGACCCGAGCTGGCGACAGGGCCGCAGGGGTGCCGTGACGGCACGGTGAGCGCCAAGCCTTCACCGCTGCTCCCTGCGCACCGCCTCCCCTCAACACCTCCGGCCCGGCTTCGGCTGCGCCCTCACGGTCACCCGGCGGGCGCACGCCCCTTCCCTCCCTCTCTCCCTCCCGGGCTCCTCGCTCGCCCCAACGGCCGGCGGGGGCGACACAGGCAGAGGTCAAACGGCGCCTGGGGCGGCCGGAGAGCGCGACGGACAGGGGCGGCCCGCGCTCACCTCATCAGGTAGTCCCTGAAGTCCTTACTACGCACGTAGTCCAGGGCCTTGCGGCCCAGCGCGCCCGCCATGGCGGCCCCCGGCGGCACGGAGCGCCCGGCCCCAGCTGCCCGCCTCGCGCGCCG
>WBNH01005592.1:0-135590 GCA_013401255.1 Urocolius indicus | reverse complement strand
GCCCCCGCCGTCACGCGGCGGCCTCGGCGCCGATTGGCCGCGGCGGGCCCGCCTCCGTCCCGCCGGGGCTCCGGAACCGGCCCCGGGCAGGCGGGCAGCCGCCAAGCGCCGCGGCAAGCGGGGTGAGGGAAACTGTCGCAAAGCGCGGCGGAGCAGGGTCGCCCCCGGCCGGGGCCGCCGGCATTCCTTGGCAGCCCTCTGGCGAGAGGCGGGAGGCGGATTCCCGAGCACCTATTGGCTCCGTGGCGGCGGCTGCCGGCTTCCTATTGGTCAGCCGGGGCGCGCCTCGCCCCGCCCAGGAACGGCCGGTGTGGCCGGGAGAGAGGCGGCGGCCGCCTCAGGGGCGAGGGGTGTACGGGCACAGCTCCCCTGTGCGCGGTATCTGCGTGCGCCTCCCCGCCCGCTTGCCCCCACCCCGAGAGGGACCGACCCCCGCCGTTGCCGCCGTGATGCAGCGGCTTTGCGAGGCTCCTGTCGCGGCGGCTGTCGTGCTTTTGCCCAGAGCCCTCGGGAGGGCAACGGGCGCGTCTCTTCTTCCCAACAGACGCTGTTTCTTTCCCCCCCGCCCTCCCCCGACACCACGTTGGGGGGAGATGGCTGAGGGCGCAAAACCGATGCGACAGAAATAAAAGGGCCTGTAATTGCTTCGGTGATTTTGTTCTGAAAAGGGAAAACGTTACAGGGTTTTTAAAGAGACAAATTTATCGACTTTCAGTTATTTGGAGCTGAGGTTATGACGGAGCACTGCAACAGTTCAGCCCTTACCTCTGTGCCTGGAAGAGTCTTAAGATCCCATCTCTCACCAGCACTTTCTATTTCATACCTGAGCAGAAGTTACTTATTTAGAAGGAAAGATAAACTCTAACCCAGTTAAGACCACCTCCATAAAACTTGGACCATACAAACAAATAACCCACCTGCAAATTACCTCTTTTACGTTTACTTAGCGCACTAGAGATAGCAAAAATGGATGTTTATCTCCTTTGCTTTCCAAAGACTTGCAGCCTCAGTCTGTAATTGAGCTGAGAGTGCAGTGTGGGGCATACCTCTGCTCTGTAAGAAGCCCTGGAGGCCACAGTGTTGTAATGGTGCAAGCAATATTCATCCAAAGACATAGAGAAGCTAGGTAATGGCACATATAGTGACATACACAGACAGGCAACATAGTACAACCAACAGGGTTGACTCAAAGCCACCCTTGCTTTGCTACCTACTTCCTTATATGCTACTTCTGCCCATGTGATCACCCAGGGCCAACAGATTATCTTGCAGCACCTGTTTCTGGCAATTGGAAGTAGCTTACCAGTTGTATTAACTTGTCCCGACCATCTTTATTTAAGCTGGCTGGTCCAAGTTCTATTTGTGCCTACACCACAGCAGCTTTGTTTCCTTCTGATTCCCTCCTCTTCCTTGCAGAATGTAATGAAAAAAAAAACCCAACAGAATCACAGAATCTTAAGGGTTGGAAGGGACCTCATCTAGTCCAACCCACCTGCCAGAGCAGGACCACCTAGATTAGGTCACACAGGAACTCATCCAGGTGGATTTTGAACGTCCTAGGAGAAGGAGACTCCACAACCCTTCTGGGCAGCCTGTTTCAGTGCTCTCTCACCCTCACAGTGAGGAAATTACTCGTATTTCTTTGGAACCTCTTGTGTTCCAGCTTGTACCTTTGGCCTATCATTGGACATAATTGAAAACAGCCTAGGTCCATCCTCCTGACATCCACCCTTTGTGAAAGGAGTAAGAGCTCTGCACATTTTTCCCCTACTGCTTGCTTGGTGAGCAGCAGTTTTGAGGAAAAGCAGCATGGATACACATCCTTTTGTTTACACATCTATATCCACAGCATGTGATAGGCCACCCCACAAACACCCCCGACTTTATTGTGTGAACGAAGGAATTTTAATCCTCTTGATAATACTGTATTATGAAAAGCCAAACTGTAGTCCAAAATATTTCTGTGGGCTAGTTAGACTCCTCATTTGAAAGCAGCAATGTGAATCTGAGTGAGGTCTCAAAGAAGCGGTTTTTTCTACTTGATTTGACTTGTGCCGACAAAAGGAAGGTCTGTAGAAATTAGCTCTTTATGTTCAAACAAAAATCTCATGTAGTGGAATTCCACATAGCCTACACGGCCAAGCTCAGTCATTAATATTACAGTTTTACCTAAAAGTATAGCCTTATTCTTCTTTCTTGAAAATTCATCATTTTCCCCACTAACTCTAGGTATAGAGGAAAAGAAAGTCTTCTGCATTGGAAGGCATTGCTTTCTTCCTGGAGTAAACAAGGTCTTCCAGCCTTTTCTCACAGGCCATGCCTTTTAAACCTTTGAACCTTTTGCTTACTCCATTTTTGTTTACAGCTTTCTTAAGGCATAACCCCAACAAAGGTTATCATTTCTGAGTCGAAACCTGGGCAGCAGTGTGGCACCCTTCTCTAATTTTGAGACTATCTCACTTAGTTTTCAAAGTAGTTAATGGAAAAATCATTAACTAGAAATGTGCCCAGAAGAAACTGGCCCCACATGACAGGCTCTACCAGGTACACAACAAAAGCAGTTAGCGAGGATTTGAAGTTTGTTTTTCCTGCAATTTTGTATGAATAATGATTTTATTTGCATACTGTTCTTTAGGTTACTTGTAAGGATATCAAAAGCCATACAAAAAAAACCCAAAACAAAACAAAAAAAAGCCCTTAATTTATCACATTCACAGCTTCCCTTTTTTCCCCTTAGCCTGGATTTGGGTGAGTTGTTCTTGGCCATGTTAGGCATGCTTTCAGGAATATTGTGACCTGAGTGAACATTAACTGATTGTTTAATAAACTATTCTAGCTATATATATATTTATTTATTTAATACCAGAATTAGACCATTTGACTCATAATTTCTTGGGTTGCTGTTAACCCCTTCTCTTCAGACATGTGCTCTTTGCCCTATCCTCTGCATGAGCTGGAAGATAGTCACTGATGATCTCAAATTGTTTCTGCTAGGGCCTGATAGACCTCAAAACAAGTTTCATTAGTTCCTGCCACACATTTTTTTCTGAAATATATTTCACTTGTTCTTTTCCTGGTCTGAACTATGCATCTATTCATTTTTCACTCTGATTTCAGACCCATCCTGAGTTATTTTTGCCATACTTCTGCCTTTACTTCTGCTTTTTCTGTACCATTTAATGACTGCAATTTCCTTTGTCTAATTTCTGATGCTTTTATCAAGCTTCTCTCATTGCCTTCTGTGTTTCACGACAGCTTGAAATTGTTTTCATGCCTTAACCTTTCTGATCCTGTTATTTGCAGACTGATTTTTTTCCCCTCTATTGATATGTCCTTTTCTCTATTTGCTGTATGTTCCCTTTTGATTTTTAGATCATTGTGTGTCTGTGAATAAGCCAAGCAATATACATCTGAGACTGACTTCTCAGACATACTGTTTCTTCTGATCAGAACAGGTAATTGTAAGTGGTTTCGTTTTCAATGAGACAGGTCTACTGCAATCTTTTATTATCCTGACAAAATGCCTACCTGCCATTTCCCAGAATTTGTTCCTGGAATTCCCATTGCTTTTCATTTGTTTCTTGTTAGCCTTGTACTTCTGACCTCTGAAGCTGATTAGGCTGACTAATTATTCTCCTCCTTTTCTCTCAGCCTTTGGAGAGGTTGCTAGTTTTTTTAACTCACTCACTGACTTTTGTCACTGTCTGTCTTTAATTTAAACTCTTCTTTACTAGATTAGCAAGCTGATGTGCTTGAATTCCCGTCCTCATTTTTTAGCAGACAGACTAGGATTGTCCAGCAGCTTCTCTACATGGGACACTCTCTACTAACAGAGGCTTCCAGTAGAGACCATTTCTGCAACTCATTATCCCTTGCTGCCAGTGTGCTTCTGCTCTCTCCTGAACCACTGCCTGCAGCTAGGAGGATANCTTCTCTACATGGGACACTCTCTAGTAACAGAGGCTTCCAGTAGAAGCTCTCTCCTGAACCACTGACTGCAGCTAGGAGAAGAGTGTTCCTGGCTCCTTCAGTGTTGATTCTACCACTCTGCAGTGCTAGCACATCTAATGCTAGTGTGTTTGCCCATGAGAACACATAACCTAAGGTAGCCACGGGTAGGAGAACCTTAGTAATTTTTCATAGTATCTGGGATTTTGTCTCTGTGAGGAGGTGAGCAGTTGGATGGTGCATTTGTTTGGCAAATGAATCCTGTGTCTCCCTCAGAAGAGAGTTTCTGTGTCCCACATTCCTCATTTCTGTGTATGGAGGTGGTAGGGGTGAGCCTCTCAACTGTGTGGGATGCATGGCCTCTCCTGTTCTCCCATCCCAAAACTGTGGCTTGGGAACCAGCACTCCACTCACCTCAACAGATGCAGATCCAGCTGTCAAGTAAAGTGGCCTGCATTCTTTTTCCTTTTAGGGAATCTCTTTCTTCCTTTTGACATGTCTTTGCAGAGGCACATGCATGGTGGCCTGTGTCTGTCAGAGAGAAAGGAATGTACTACCTGTCTGGCAATAAAACCAGTGAAGAAAAATGTATTATGGTCATTGCAGAACAATCTGCTAGTGCTTTGCAGTTGTTTCTCTTCTAGTGTAAAACATGAAGTCAGTCCTAAAGGATGTACAACTGTTAACAAACACCTGCAGGAGAAAAAAAGATGCTGCCTTTTCCCAACTGTGAAAGGAATTGCAGGAATACATTATTTGGAGCATTGTATGACAGACAAAGGAACGACAATTAAATGAGCTGTTGAAGAAACTGCCACATCAGGACAGTAGTAGTTATCTCCTTGCTGTGGTAGCTCCAAAGATGCAGACAAATATGAAGAAAAGATGTATTGCTCTAAGAAGACAGTCTTCATAGACCTTGTAATGAAATACCTGTTTGTTCAAGTGGATTCAATCATCTGGTAAGTAGACGAGAGATTGACTAATCACTAATCAATCAGTGCCTCTTTAAATCAGCCTGCAATATCAAATGGAGCCAAGCAAGAACACAGCATGATGTGTCACTTGCATTTATCTTTGCATCTTTGATTACAAGTGCATTATACCTACATGTTGGCACCATGCCTGAGGAGTTATAGTCCGTGTGGAGCATGCAGCAGTGACTGCAGTGACTGACTCAATGTTAAACACCTGAGGATAATGAATGATCTCTCTAAAAGGCAGGGTCAGCCCTGCCATGTTTGCACAGACATCCTAGTGGAAATAGGAGCTTAATATTAGTCTAAAGAAGACTGAAATAAAGGCATAACAACTAAATCACTCTAGAAGGAGTTACACCTCATTTCAGGAAACATTTTCTCAAATGCAGAAATACTTTTCTCAGTGCTGAAAAATATAGCAGCTGGCGGGTAACAGCTCTCACGCTGACTGTGGAGCTGACACACTATTGCAAAAGATCAGCATGCAACATTTGCCAGATTAGTAGTTTCTATGTAAAACCTGATCAATTAGGATAAATTGTTACATTATGGAGCTAGAGACATTTTGTCATTTGCAGTAGGACCAAGCATCAAAAGATGAATATCTGTTTCCAGCTGGGAACCCATAAATACAGCAAAGGTGTGGTATTTGTAAAACCACAAGGAAGAGACACATTAATGGCCACAGGAACACTATGATATAGGGATTATAATCTACAAAGTCAAGAAGTGAAAAGCAAAATAGATGCAAGAATGGTCTGCGGGAAAAAGAAAAAAGGATTGCTGAGACATAACTCATAGAATCACAGAATGGTAGGGGTTGGAAGGGACCTGTAGATATCATCTAGTCTTCTCAGCTACTGTGGTTGTAGGCAAGCCAAGTGACAGCTGGGTGCCACGAATGGAAGGAATGTGTGCTATCTATGACAAATGAAAGTATCTTGTCAGTGTAAAAGACAGGCATTCTAGGCAATTGTTCAATTATCCCTGCTTTTCCCTGCCTTACCTGCAAAAAGACCAGTCTGTCATGATTAGATCACAGTTGGACAGGTCTGGATGCTTGAGAAATTATTAGTGTAATTATCTCTGTTATTCTAAACTATATACGTGGGCATCACACAAGCTCTGTCCTTACCAAGGTCTAAATCATATGTGCATAGAAAACAGTTATTCCCGTGCTGCAAACAACGCATCACGTCCAAAGTTGTGTAGACAAAAGGAAACAGAGTACAACTCCCTGGCAGAAGGGCAGATGGCTTTGCAGCAAGGCTGTGCAGGTGCTTTTTCTGCATGCCCAGGCTTACCCAGTCACTGCCCAGGGGTGTGAGCATCACTTCACTGCTGGGCTCACTGCCAGCTTCAAACCCTGTTAGAGGGGTGGGGAAAAACCAAAACCAACCCAAAACAAACATACAAACAGAACCCCAAAAGAATATTGTCCCTTACTTAAGCTATTCTTAAGGGCAAGTTTTCTCCTGCGAGTTTTTTTCCTGACAGCCAAATGGCCATAGATGAAAGATTCACCCTGCATGAGTAACACTCCACACGTGTGGTGCAGTAGAGCCTTAAGACAGCCAGAGGATGTGGCTTTTCTGGGATGAGGCTCTCTACACTCCACACGTGTGGTGCAGTAGAGCCTTAAGACAGCCAGAGGATGTGGCTTTTCTGGGATGAGGCTGCTCTGAGTCCTCAATTAGTCACACATGATAAAAGAGACACCCAACATTGCAGCTGAAATTACTTAGGCCGACTTGATGCTGAAATGTGTGTAGTGGTGATGATTATAATCATCTGTGTTTTTTACCATCATGAAGATTGAACTGATTATAAGTGTTAAGATCTTTTCCTGGCCTGAGGCTTATCTCTACAGTTTACTTATTTAATAGTACTTCAAATGAGATAATTTTAGATTCTATTTTAAAATATAAGACTACATTGCTGGGGCTGTTTTGAATAAATGAGGTTTTACAACACGGGGAAAAAAAAATCATTAATGACTTTATTCACTGGGTACTTTATCTTCCAGTTGGTAATGTAGATACAGGTGCTGGGCTACAAGGGTATAGTGATTACAATTTAAAAATTGACCTTTATAACAGTATTTGACTTTAATTTATAAATTTATCTTAAGTCATGATGACATTAAATGGTCATTTCTTAAAAATCATGCCCCCGCATCCATGTGAGAAGCAGCACTTGAAAGCTGTTTCTAGCATTGCACCACTGCATTGCTGGTGTCCTTGAAGCAATTGTTGATGATTATCTGGTGTTTGGGAATGAAGGGATGAGGGCTGCACTCTGTACTTTATATTGCTAAATTGGGTCATCTGGGGTAAGAGATTTCCTTCTTGTAACATCACCTTGTAAAATTATTATACTTTGCCCATTTAGGGAAATCTCCTTTTACAATTCAGTGGCATTATCGTCACTCCAGCAGCGTAATTAACATGTCCAGTGGAGCAGTGCAGGAGAGCTGGTAGTGCTCATTTGGCAGACCACACCCCCTAGCAGACATCAAACTGGACAGCAAAGCAGAGCTGGTTTCTTCATCACAGAAAACCTGTCTTGGCAGTGAATCCAATAGGATGACAAAGTAGAAACAATTTCCTGATCTATTTAAAATAACACCCTGTTTCCATTTTATTTTTTTTTTTCTGAGAAAGGAGTATCAATTATGTGACACAAATGTCTCAGACAAGATTGTGAGGAAGTTTACTTCTTCTATTATTGCCTTGCAAAGTGTCTGCTGAAACACTTGCATTTCTTGAGGAGAACTAGTCATGGTTTTTCTGCCAAGCTTTCTGTGTCCTTGTTCAAGTGTTTTATCGAATAAAGTTATCCCAAAGGTTGTAAGGAGGAGCCTAAAATCAGGGTTCTGACCAATGGCAGAAAGTGAAGGGGTCAAAGTTGAGACATGCTGTTAATTAATGACAGTCATTATAGATATGTAGTCCTTTCCTCAGGACTCACGGGTCTTTATTGAGCTGGATAAATATAAATGTAGTAGAACGTGATAAAAATGTGGGCTCCTGGAATGTTTTGCTACTAATAAATTCACTTACCATATTTAAATATGCTAGTTTCCATTATCTTGGCTCTCCCCAGCCTAAATAACCCAAGTGAGGCTGGAGGATGGCCAGGAGCAGTGAGGTTCATTGCTGGTAGAAAAGTATAATTTTGTCTTTCTCTCCTCCTCCAGCTCTTCACGTCTAAAAGAGGAAGTACCTCAGCTGCTGGTACTGGCAAACCTCAATCATAAATGTTGGTAGGCTTGCTTTAGGAAAAAAAGCAGGTGAGTACACTTGAGCCAAAAAGGCATGATTACACCAGGGCTCACTTTAGTCCAGTTACAGTATCCTCTATTGTGTTAAATCTACTTAAGTTAGGGTCAGTTTTTCACTCAGTGGACTCTGATTTCTCCCACTTGCTGGGGAACTGTGAGAGCAAGATGGTATCTAGAATGCCCCTGACTTACTAGGAGAAGTCAAAGGTTGTCTTTGATGAAATGGGTGACACATATCCAGATAGGGACCCTAAAATCACCTTTGTCCTATTTCTTTAACTAAAAGAAAGGGGAGGGAAATTTCAGTAGACTACAGTGGGCAAACAAACCGTGGGCATACAAGATGAGTAATTGGAGGTAAACATGTCAAAGTCCTTTCCAAAGCTACTGGGATCAAAGTGAAATAAACAAAAGGTCCCAGTGGACTTCTACCGAACCATCCAGGACTCAATAGAGAGTCATTTAAGTTTATATGAGGCCTAATAGAAAGAAGGAAAGTACTGATTCCAGTGTGCATACTTTTCAATAAAGAGATGCGTCTTATGTACCCAAATGTGTGTATGCAGACGTGAGATGAGTGGTTGCAGACTGCCTTCAAACTCTGTAGTGAGGGTCCTTTTCTTATCAGATTTGAAGTACTGTGTCCCACAGACCTCTGAGTCTGTCTTATATATGGGTAATATTTAGGTGGTGATTCTACAGCTTCAGTTCACAAGGAATATCTTGTTTAAGCCATGCAATACCTTGCTACTGATGGAGCAGACCCTGCACAGCCAGTTTCACTGTGTAGGTGAGGAGGGAAGGGTTAGCCTTGCCACAGCAGAAGCCAAACCTTTCACACTGAGCAGGAAGCTCCACAAATCCTAATCAAGAGGAAATTTGAAGTAGAAGAATGCCTTTATTGTGACACCACCCCGTGACTTTCTGTTCATAGTGTACCTCCTGAAGGCAACGCAAATGTATGTTTTTATTACCTGCTGAGAGCAGCTCCTCCTTTTCTGTGGAATGCTCAAAGGAGGCAGTGTGAGCATCGCCTCCGCATCACGTGAAAACCCTGTGGTTGCAGTACTTGCCAAAGATGCTACAAGTCAGAGCAGGGAACACTATCAGCTGCTTCCTCAGGCTCGTTTTGGTCAGAACCATGCATTCCACCTCCTGGGAGCATGATGCAAGCTTCCAGCTGTATAGGCTTACTTAAGGCTCTTTGGGCTAAGAGGGACTGTCATTGTGCAGCAGGGCACACTGACAGGGGTGGCTACGCAGCACTTACTGTACTGAATGGCTGCTCTGCACAAATCTCTACCAAGTCACATCCCTCGGAGTGGCTGCTCCAGCTACATTTGTCACAGAGGTGGAACAACTGTCACTAGGTGTGATGTTTAAGCTTTACCAAAGGTAGTTCTTATGGAAATCAGTAATGTTTACAATCTCATAGCTGAGGAGGGGAAGTGGGGTGGTGTTTTCCCTGGAGAAGCCTCTTCTTTCGCTGTCACTATGCTGCATTATTGTGAACAGCATTTCCACTTTTACATTTGTTACAGATAATTTACAAAGCCACAGAAAGTTGGTCACTTCACGAGCCACCGCTCAGCTCCAGGCCTTGGAAATTCAAGGATTTAAGATTTGGTGGTCTAATTTTCACTCTCTTTTAAACAGATTAATTCTAATTGGAGAGTTTATTCAAAATTAAAGCCTTTATCTCTTTGTACCGGTGATTAACTTGTATTTAAGGCCCTCCTGTGGTTTACTGGATTAGTGCACCACTAATGCTATTGTAACTTATTTTGGTTTTAAGGCAGTGAGTTTTTCACTTTTTTGAGGCAACACCATTTAACTGTGCAGGTTAAAACCTGCAGGCTTACATTGTGCCAATGGTGTGAAGTAGGGTGTTCTAAACTAACATTATGGACAGTGGTAAACATCACAAAATTTCAGAGAGGTACTCTATATTGTCAAAGACAGCAAAGATTCTCCACATGTGCCACAGAAAAGATACAAGTTTAAACAGAGAAAGTTGATTATTCCGGTTGTTTGGGACCTAACAATCTTTACATTAATCTTTGGCAGTTCATTCATCAATCCTGTGGAAACCTGATCTTTTCACTCAGTGCTGACTACTTGTGATAGAGCAATATTAATGCATGCCATATTTGAAACCGAAAAGACAACTGGAAAGTCTGGGTAAATGCATAGGTAATTTCTGACTCTTCTTTTGCATGCCTTAGCAAGCAGACTCACATAAAAACTGAGGCCTGCTTTCTACAGTACACTGCAAGTGTAGCTATTTTTACCAGTGACCGCAGAAATTGAAGGATGGGAAGAATCAATTAGGCAGGAGCCTACCAAGCCAAAACAACACCCAGCCTCACCACAGACAGTGAGTCACTAGCCTTTTAATAAACTAATTTCCCCAACAACAAATGGAATTGAGCTCAGGACAGCTTCCTTTGCTTAGAAAACCACAAGAGCACCACAAATATCTCTCCAGTCCATCTAGATGAATGGACAGATATTTCCTTCCTCCATCTTGCATCCAGACAGTGGGAGTATAGCATCTTTAGCAGCCAGTGCACTGCAAGGGTAACTATGGCTAACCTGAAAAGCTGGGCATAGCAAAAAATCTTTGTCTTCAGCTCTTCTTCATTGCTTCTAATGCAAAACCTCTGCTTCTTGTGATCTTCAGACATTAGCTGTTATTGTTACTGCCTATTATTTGTCTTGTTGTAGTGCCTGAGGTGCTCAGCCAGCAGTCAGGCTGCCCTTGAACAAGATAGTATTCAGGCATATAACAAGACTTTCTAAGCCTCAGAACAATTTGCACAGTGCACAGCAAGTGGGACACAAAAAAGGAGTGAATTAGCCAAAGGTCAACTGGGATGGAATAAAGCAGGAGGAAATGAAATATGACTAAAGAACAGAATTACAAGAAGAGGTGTTTGCTACAAATGTATTATTCTTCATCTAGAGGGGAAAAAAAAAAAAAAAAGCTGATTACTTATCACTAAGACCTGCATCTGTCTCCCCGGGGCCTGGTGTGCCACAAGGCTTCTTAATTGGGTTTTCTGCAAAGTTATCTCTGTCCAATAGGAGTTGAACTTGACCCATTTCTGATCATGATCATGTTAAAGAAGGAATTATAAGAGGGGAAGGAGGAGAAAGCCTCTTCTTCCCCTCGCCTCAGTCATTTTTCCCATTTAGTTGTTCTTGTACATGACTGGTTCTTTTTTAACCACTGGGCCTATAAGGACAAGTGTAGAGGGGTCACTGGCTGGCCTGCCTGACAGAGGAGGCTATAAAAACCACAAGATGCACTTGTGGTACAGAGATTTGGTAAAGGAAAGGAGGAGTAATTCATGGTGGGCATTGGGGTGCAGAGGAGGAGGATAGGAATAGACATATGAATATCCTAGTGATGAAGGACCATGAGGACTAAGGATTGTTTCTTTTAGGGACAGAGAGAAAAATGGAAAAGCAGAAGTTGTGGAGTACAGAAGCAGCTGGCAGGAGAACAGAGGTGTGAGACTACCTATGGTCAGAGCAGAAATCCTATGAGTAACATATCTGAAGTCCAAGTTTGCTTGGTTATGCTGGCTTGAACCTGAATCACATGCAATTTCTCCATATCTGGTATGACATGCTGTTCCTGTGGGGAGCCTGAGCTGGACTCAGCACCTCTGCAATGCTGCTGGGGCTGGTGGAAATCCACAGCCATCAACACCAGTGTAACAGTGTGCAAGTTCAGATGTGGTAACACCAGGGAAGCTGAACCAATCCCTCAAAGCAGGAGAGGTTGATTTTGCTTTTGTGGTCACTAGTAACTCACAAGCAGAAAAGGCTATGCAGGCTGCTTGCCAGCAACCAAGAGTTTTCAGAAGAGCTGTACCTCAGAAGACCTCTAAGTGGAAAGGGAAATCCATGCCAGGCAGCTTGTGTGAAAGTGCTCATTTGTCTGGCAACGAAATCCTAAATTTGCCTAGGAGGGGGAACTGCCTGACTGAGGAAAAGTCAAAGGCTTACTTGTTGCTTTCCAGAGTGGAAGTTTGTGTGTGTGTGTGTGTGTGTTCAGGCTTCACAAAGGTAACAGCTCTAGGTATAATTTGAAAAGCTGTGTGCTTTTACTGAGACCAACACATGGCATTCAAACATGGCCAGTGCTTGGAGATCGGAAAGGAATCATGCAAAAACAAGCAGGATCCTTTGGATTTCATTTTTATTTCTTTATAAAGAAAGGAAAGGATGTTCATGCCAAGCCAAAATGGCAGAGTACAGACAAAGGTGAGCACTGAGGCTTCTCCTCTGGGGCCATCCACTTTTGCCCTGGTGGAGTACAGCTCCCCATCCTTCCTGCTGGGATGGACCCAGCACGCAGCCAGCCCTTCAGCACAATCACAGCTCTTTGAAGTCAGTTTGCACACTTTCACAATAAGGTCAGCCCACCTTATGGTGGGGGCAGCAGCCACTGAGGCCTGCAACAGTAGCAGCAGCAGCAACACTGGATACAGTGCACAGAAAAAAAGGGAACAAAGACCTTATTTGCAAATAGTTGTAGGTAACAATATAGAAAGTCCAAAAGATCATCGTTCTGCTATAAAAATATTACACTTCATAAAACCATGTACTATAAAAAAAAAAATCTGTTCAGAAATGCTGATAAACATAACAAATATCTGTACACCAGCTGCCCGTTTCATACAGGAAACATAAAAAGCGTAAGCCTCAGGATTCATCGTTTGTAAACGGGAATATGCAGCCTATAAACAAAGTGCTAGGTCACGGTTTATATTTTGTCCATTTAATTTAATGCTACCCAAGCAAATCCTTTGCACACGTCATCACCTAACGGCCAGGCTCCACCACTGCCACAGGAAAGAGGACCCTGCTCTCAGCTGTCCCCCTTGCTTCACTGAAGCTGAAATATGGATTAAGAAACTAACACAATGAGAGCGAAGGAGGTCAGATTTGGCTCTTAGTAGCTAATAAAAACAATGTTTTAGCAACTGGCATGTTTTCTGCACTTCCAAATGTTTATTTCCGGCCTCTCCTTTCAACATTTGCCTTTATCAAAGAGGGCACGCATTTTCCACGTTTGCTTCTCAAGACTATGGCACCTCTGAAACCTCTGACAGAAATATCCATTCAGGAGACGTAACGGAACACAAATTGACTCTGCAACGACAAGAAGCAGAGGTTGTGCAGTTCAACACTGAACACCATGGTTTACACAACACAGGGTGATGCAAAGGGCCAAATTCTCAATTTTAGACTCTAAACTTTGGGCTGCGAAACATTTCCGTGTGCAAGCCTGTACTGACATGCATGACCAGATGCCTGGTTAGCTGGCTGACATCCAGGCTCACAAGTCGTACTAAATAGGTTTTAGCTAGAATTTGGCTCTAAGAACTACAGTGACTTTATTTGCTCTGTAATGTTCTTGTTCTGTACAGGCTTCTACTTACCCCAAATACTGAAAATTTGAGTTCTGTACACAGTGAGAACCTTACTTTTTAACTTCACTGTATCTTCTGAGTTTAAACAGTGAAATCTTTGCCGGCTTTCAGAATATGAGAGGATGTGCATTGTTGCCTGTGTCTGTTGTGGGCAGAGATGGAGGGAGGAGTATGGGACTGTGTTCATGCAGAAACCGAGGTACCAGAAACAGCTTAGCCAAAAAGTCTCAGAGCAATACAAGATTTTAGGAGCAGGGTCAGCTAGGAAGTAAGAATACATCATTAAAGATTATTACATACTTTGAAAGTGGAAAAGAAAATGAGCTTGCACATTTTCCTTTGTTTCATGAACTATATCAAAGCATCTCATTCACATTATTTTGGGTATCTTTATTTAAATTTAACGAATATTTGAGTTGATAGGGGCAGTTGTGCTGCTTGTTTGTCTTTTAGGATTCAGGTATGTGACCCTGAAGCTCACGTGGCTCTTGTTTAAAGGCGCCATCTGCAGATGTTGAACCAGAGAACTTTGCTTCTAAATATTTGCTTTGGTGTTTTTGCTGCAAGTGCCTTAAGACAGAGCTTCAAAATATCTGAATGGAAATAATTTCCCAGTGAAAGCTATGGTATCTAGTTTTCTGCTATAGTGATCTTCCGTGTTTGTCTGTGGTACTCCTACCAGGGATCTAGAAAGCCACAGCACTCCACAAAGTCACTAATTTCCTCTGTAAAAATGGGTGATTTAAAAACAACCCCCTAGATTTTATCTTCTTTATAACATCAATGCTGGCAAAAACCCACACAGTCAACATTATATCCCCATGGCATGTTATCTGTGGTCCTCACACCTTCTGGTAACAGCGAATTCCATATAAACTTGTGGTGAATTTTCAGAACCCTGATGCTCTACAAACATCCCATCATGTAACATGTTGACAGGCAAAAAGACGCTGCTGCTGTCCCCATTTGTCCTGATGCACAAACATTTGCTTTGCCTTGTGGTGACCTGGAAAAGGGAGGTACGAAAGGACAGAGGAGCAGCTGAGGTCAAGAGAGTGCCTGCCTTTTTTAACAGAGGCACTTGCATATGCTGACATAAGCTCTGTAGTCTGGCGGCATGAGAAACCCTTGTGGCACTCGTGGCTTAGGGGATGATCCAAGCCCTGGCATGGTTCCGATGCACCAGAGCTGGGTACAAGTTGTTAGAGAGAGCACTGTGCTACTCAGGCAAAAACAGCCTGTCCCTTAAAGATCTGCATACTGATTTCTGATAGATTCTGATCTACCTTGTAAACCAACAAATTTACTGTCCCTTTCAAACTCAGTCCAAAGCCTGATCAACCTTAAGACTGGCTGAAATGAGTCCTAGTACACACAATCTGTACTTTATAAGAGTGTGACACACAACATCATGTCACACAAGACATGCTTCTCCTAGCTCTCCATGCCTGAGTTATGCAGGAGCCATCTCAGGGAACTGCTGAACATGATTTTCTGGAGAAGAAAAACCAGAATGTATTGCCAGACGGACTTTTTTTTCAGAAGTAGAGACTGATTACAAAGTATCTGTGAGGGTCACTTGTGGTTTGCTGAAAAAGGTCATGCTTTATATTGCTGAAAAAGTCATGCTTTAGAAATACTATCTGCTACTAAAACTTGCCTAGGAAAAATTAATTAGGTTTTAAAAAAGTAAAACTTCTTTGGGGACTGGAGGTAGGGGTCAGCTCTTTGTCTGAGCAGTATCTGCCCTCCCTTTGCCATGCACACACGCTGTGGTGCTGTGTAGGACCTAGGGCAGCTCTTCCCATGATCATCTTCATCAGGGCCATTTGGCCTTTTCAAAGTCCTGGAGCAGCAGAGGTCCAGCTCTGCAAGGGGTGGGGAGATGCCTCCTCCCTGCTGGCAGATTCCTCTCTACTAAGCTGAACAACAGCTTTTGACGTTGCTCTCCAGATGGCTGGTCTACCTCAGGGGTGCACAGGAATGCACAGCTGGGAGACAGAGGGGAGGCTGGACTGGACAGCTTCTTCCATAGATGGCACAACCACCTATCCCTGCCCAGAGTAACCACTACCGCTTCAAAGACAGTTTTTCAAGCATGCCTCAGACAAAACCCTTCCTAGTATCACCTCAAGCACTGACTATGCTTCTATCCTCATTTGGACAAGCTGGGACAGCACTTTTTTTGTGTATGCATTTACATACACACAAACACACACACACACGCACACATCTGGATGCACTGGCAACAAAAATCTTAATAAGCAAACTCTATTATATGTAATCACAGGCTCAGAAAGTATTTAATGTATCATTCTGTATGTGGCCCAAACCTTGTAGGGTTAATAGGGTGACAGCTAATGTGCTAGAAACGGGTAAACAGGAACAGATTCAAGCCATTACACTTCAGGAAGGGCAACATCTTGTAAACTTGGCCTGCAATAACATTCAGATGAAAAAATGCTCAAAGGATTAAGACAGAGTATATCAAGAGGGAATTAAACTGTTTCCCATGACTGCGAAGCAAAAGCAAATTGAAACAATGGAAGATGACCAGGAAATCTTAGGGAGAGACAAAAACTCCACATAATATTTACAACACTCTTTCTGCCCTTATACAATTACAGTGACCATTAAAAATGTATTTTGTTGAAATGGCACAAATCAGCTGGGACCCTAGAAAACGCAGCCCTCCCTCTAAGTTGCCCTTAGCATTCCTGTGCCTACCTTGCCTTCCTCCAGGAACATCTGGATGCACTGGCAACAAAGGCCTGGCCAGAGTGTTTCTGTACCAGCCAGGATACCTCCTGCCTGTGGACTCACCTCAACGTGTGCTGCTAGCAGAGAAACACAAGACTTCTAACGAGAAAAGGAGTAAAGGCAGCAAAAAGCTGACACCAGGCACGGCTTGGCCAGAGGAGGGAATGAGGGCTGCTGTGTATATACCCACAGGCACACACCTGCATGTGTTTGCACATATCAATCCAAGCCAATTCTGCCACTGTGCAAAGTTTCACAGCATCGTTTATTCTGGAAAAGAGAAGGGCTTCAAGGAGAGCTGCTTTGCAGCAGCCCTCTGTGCACAGCACATAAACCTCAACATTAAATATCGCTTTAAATTATTAAGCATAAACTTATATTTAAAAATAGACTAATGCAAACAAACAGATTTCAGTCAACATTGGAACAGAGCTACTTTTAGGAAGCGTATTGCTATATGGCAAATGCAACTCCTTTGGACATTCTGAAACAACAATCTGGTAATTCCAGTTCAGTACTGAGATGCATGTACTACCCAGCAAGGAAAAAATTATCATCCCTAGCATATGAAGCTCCATGTTCACATCTTTCTTTTTTTTCTTTCCCCCCTCATCACAACAGAAAACAAACAAAAAGCTGACATTAGCACATTAGCTTTTCCCACAAAGCATCTGAGGTGACAAAAATTGACTTGGAGAAGAAAAATTAACAAAAGCAGTACAAAGAAGAATCCTGGTCCTCTTGTGACCACCATAAGCCAAGATGGGTAAGAAAAAGAATAAAAAAATAGTTCACATCCAACATTGCAAACTTTGCTCACTTTCTTTGAAATCGGAGAATGAGAAAAAAAGGTCCATTTTTTCTGAGACTGTTTCAACAAAGTTTTCCTTCCCTGAACCTGGAAAACCCAGGTGTTAGGGTACGGAAGTTTTGTTTTATATGTATATAAATACACATGTACATATTTATATAAATATAAAAGCAGAGCATCCTCCCATTTCTCCTCATAATTTATTATTATTAAAGCTTATAACAGAGTTAGCCAGACTCTTCAGAAGTGGGTACTCTCCGCACACACGCGGCACAGGGAGTTTAGCTCTGCTAGTGCAGAACAGCAAGGCAGGGACATGAAACGTTGGGCGATGGAGGTGGATTCAGGTGAGCAGCCAAGGAAGGGCTGGGAGCAGACTGGAAATGGCCTTGCTGGCTCCAGGGCAGCACTCTGGCCTGCCAGAGCAGGCTTGGTGACGGGGTGTGAGGACAGTGTGTGAGGATGGCAGCACCGACCTGCCCAACCCCTCGGCAGCCTGGCTGCCCACCCACCCTCTTCTGTACCAGCCGCTGAAGAGAGGCTGTCCCTCGCACGTAAAGGGACTCCCAGTTTGCCTCCCAAGGACACTGCATGCTTGTTCCCTTTTGCAGTACTCCCCATCATGCTGCCACAGGGGTTTTCTGTCTGACCCCTCCTTGAAGGCACCCCCACCTTTCCCTGCCTCTGCTCAGTTCCCCAGCACCCTCACATAGTCCTCCTACACCCCCTGCTTTCCCATCAAGACCAGACACCTTTTCGTCCCCTGATTCACAGGCTCTTACTCACATTGTTTTATGTGAATACTTTCCCAGTCTCAATAACCAATAATTTCCTCAGAGGACTGAGTTTCTCAGAGGTTTTCTGCTTTCGGAGACCTTGGAGGCTCCCAAGAGTAGTGGCACACATTCCTTGAGCGGTGCTGGCTTTGTTCCAGAAAGGGCAGAGGCAAAGTGCAAAAGATTTCTTGAAATCAGGAGCTATTTCCACCACTAACAGCTTGCTCTCCTTCATGTTGTACAGTGCTTGTTTCAAGTAAGGTATTATTCATGTGTCTCTGCAGCCTTCATTCTTCCTGGGGTGAGTGGAGATCAGTAGATGTCTACTGGTGACCAGCCAAGTCACTCCACCGTGATGCATGTTGGAACACGTGAAAACATTCAAACCCAACGGCATTCTTCATAGCAAAAAGTGCTTTCCTCGAGGAACAAAATGATAACAGTGTTTCCTTGGAACATCTTAAGGACTCAAAAATAGTATTTCCTAAGGTGGGAGAAATGGAGCACACCTACTTTATTTGGCTTTATGTCAGTAAGGAAACACAGCTATTGGCAAAATTGGCACATCTTTGTGAAGTTGTTAAACTCGGGACTCTGGCTGGAATGTAAAAGAAATGACAGAGCAAAGGAGAACTTTGCCTTACGCTGGGCTTCTGCTATTTGTGGTGATTTCATGTGGATGTTGTCCAAAAATGTTCTGCTAGCCATGTAGAGATGAATTTCTCAAATACTAAACTGTGGGTTTTCAAAGAGGCCTTTTGGGGGTACTGCTACAACCGGGTAGAGGTAAGTCTTTTCATGCCTCGCCGCTGAGCCAGATTGGAGGACAATACTGGCTCCAGCCTTGGTGCCTGAGGTGCTCGGTTTAAAGCAAAGTAGGTGGCTGCCATTGCACCCTGTAAAATAAAGAGAAAACGCTGGGCTGAAATTTAGTTCTTTGATGCTTTTCCCCTCCTTCCCTCCCTCCTCCTATTTAGTCCTCTGAAAAAAATGGACATGCAAGGATGATTTCCATGAAATAATAACATCATTAAGGCTAACAGACAGCTGAGGTGTCTCTGATTCAAAGTGGTGGGTAACTCTATGTGCACAGACTGCCACCAGGTCATCACAATGCAGATTTAAGTTAAAAACATTCAGCAAGTGACAGGTCAGAAACCTTTACTGAATCACAGGATCACAGAATCACAGAATGGTAGGGTTGGAAGGGACCTCTAGAGATCATGTAGTCCAACCCCCTGCTAAAGCAGGTTCACCTAGATCAGGTCATACAGGAACACATTCAAAAACAGGTTTGAAAACCTCCACAGAAAGAGATTCCATACCCTCCCTGGGCAGCCTGTGCCAGGACTCCTTCACCCTCACAGGAATTAGTTTCTTTTCACGTTCAAGTGGAATTTCCTGTGTTCCCGCTTGTGCCCATTACCCCTTGTCCTGTTTCATGTGCCATATTAAATTTGGCCTCTGACAAATAATCTCACCAGTCCCTCTATTGCTTCCCAGAATATGTACACAAATGACAGCTCATTCTGCAAGGAAGGAAGAGACAGGGGTGTAGGATGTACCTTCACCAGGTGAACATCCTGTCTGCTGAGTTGGTTTTGAGAGAGGTACTCCCTGTTCACTATCCATGGATGTCTTAGGACTTGGACTGCTGTGAGGCGCTGATGGGGGTCTACATGAAGCATCTTAGATACAATGTCCTGGGTTTAAAAGGAACAAAATAGTGAAAGGGAAAAAGTGATTAATAGCAATGCAAGTTTTACTGAGATCTTCCTGGTGGCATCATCATCTCCAGCATGTCCAGTGGAGACAGGGATGTACTTTAGATATACTTTATACTTTTTAAGTGTAAAGTCTGACCTTCAAAGTTTTCAAAGTGCAATGCTCAACTCCCAGTTGATAATCCAGTCAAAAGGTAATATGGAACATATTCAGCTTATTGAATCAGTGTTAATTACTGATGACCTTGTAGGGGTGATAAACTCTCCCTTGAGAGGATGCCAACTGGAAGTACCTCCTCACTCACTCACTCACTCACTCACTCACTCACTCCAGGGAAGCTGGAGTTCTTGAAGAGAAGCTTATAATGAACATTTAACACTCAGATGGCTAAAACCCAGCAACATCAGTTCTGCCACATCCAAACGTTTTAATTTCAAAAGTGGACATCTGATAGAAAATACATTGTGAGGCTCATCAGTTTTGGTAGCAAGATGAACATGTTACTACAATTGCTTGCAGTTTTGAGATGGGATATATCAATGCTCTTGCATTGGATACTATCAGTTGCTAAAACTGAAATCTCTTGCAGAAGTAACTAAATCCTGTCAGGCAAATGGAAGCTTGCCAGCTTTCCTGCCTATTTTTACCTGTCTCATAAATTAGTGTACAGCTTCATGTCCCAAAGTCTCAGCACCAGATGAATTTTATCTCCTGGGCTTTCAGTGCTTTGTGAGAAATGGGTAGCCTTGTGATAAATTGTGATAAATGTACAGGAGTTATAAATGCAGATTTGAAAACTGCCTGCTCCTGGCTAACTTCAAGGAGCAAAACCATGATTCATATATAGACCATACATGTGTGGCAATGACAACCTTACACTTCTTCTAAAAGTTCAGTTGCACTGGAAAAGAGTTGTGTGCTATTTAAACCTCAGAGCATTGACAACTGATGGTGCTATGTTTTGTTTTAACTTAATGAAATAAAGCTATTAGAATTCCTGGCATGCTATTTCATGCGGAGTGGTAGAAACAGAAAGAAGTAAGTTTTTATTTCATGAAGCACTGAGAAGTAACTCTTCTGACTATCTCTCTCAAGTTTGCTACAACTGCAGACTCCAAGCTAGTTTCAGAAAACAAGAAAAAGATCTGAGAAGGTGTTCACTGACCTTTGCAGTATCAGACACCGAATCCCAGTTTCCTCCTGTAAGTGCATATTTGCCACTGCCAATCCTGGCCAGAATCTCCTCTGGGGTATCATCTGGTCCATTTGCAAAAGGAGTGAACCTATTCAGAAGAAGAGAAAAATAAAATAAAAAATAAAAAAAAAAAAGTATATGACTTCTAGGATCTAGCGCTAACCGACACTGATTACAACAGGAATTTGGTTCCAGAATGGTCCATGGACATCGCTGCTCCATTCTCATTCAAACTATACAGTCCAGTGGTTCCTCACATTAAGTTGCTCTGCAGAGGAAAAGACTCATTCCCTATTTGTCTTTCGTTTTTAAAACTCTTTTGTTCTCTTCTCAATTTATTCTGTTTTAAAAAAAGACAGGTTTTTATCTCCTTAATTGCTTTAACTTTGCTTTATTGCCAATAGAAGTATATTGATAATGGCAAAAAAAGATAAAAATACTAAAGGAGAAAAAATGAGATCTGAAATGAAAAAAGGGAAAAGAAAAAAGGAATCCTTTACAATCCATCTTGCAATGCTTTGTTAACCATAATGCACAAGTCTGTTGGGCCAAACAAATGGTCTGCAATAGGTTACTTCCTGATCTAACCAGTCAGAGGTGACTAGTAACATGCATCCAGCTTTGCGAATTTGGTGTCACACTTTCAGTTTTCATAAAGTGACAAGTGGTAAGATTTTTGCAGCTGACTAAAATTTACCAGGCCAAATTCTACTCTGCAATCTTGAACAGCTGTGTAGGTTTAGAAGAAGGTGGTAGTTGGGATTTTTATCCTTTTCCTTCCATCTGTCTTTTCTCTCCTGAAAACTTGCCAGGGTGTTTTTTAGATTCTTAAACTGTTGTTTTGGCCACAGCTTCCTAACTCATCTAGTTTCTAGTAGCAAATTTAATTCCTTGTGCTGTATTTTCTAATTTTCAAAAACATTTCAGAGTTCACAGAAGTTCAGCCCAAAGAGATACATAATATTATTCCCATGTATAACTCTGAGGAAGGACACACTAAAGAGTTAAGGACTGACTAAAACACTGAGATCTGTCACTACCTGCACTAACAGGATCCCAGGCTTGCACTCTAGTTCTGTCTGTCTGAGCCCTCTGCTCATAGTGATGATGGGAGGAGAATAATATCCTGGATGCAAATAACAGTCAGTTTCTACCAGCTCTTCTCTGCTGAGGAAGAACAAGCTCATCCCTGAATGCAGTAGTGGCACCTAAAAAGTCAGCAGTTCTCAACTGTTTGCGTTACTCTTATTTCCTCTTGTAAGTGCAGAAAGAACAAAAGTGAGATACAAGTTGATAGCACTTGTCAGCAAATTTAACACCCACTAATGCAGTTTGTATTTCAGATTAAAATATATTTGTATTTTTTTCACATTTAAAAAAGTAGCATCTTGAATATAATCAGCTGAACAAATGTGACTGTGGGTAATGTGTTGACTTTATTTTACCGTTTCTGATTGTGTATTAGCGCAAATCTATGGCATTAGCCAAATAGAAACAGGTTTTCAGAGACCCCAGCAGGAAGACTGCCCCACACAATGTGTTTCAGCTAATGGTGAACATATTTGTACTCAGGAACAAAATACATGAAATAGAAATTCCTAGCACCTTTTCTATAATACATGAGGCAAGAGACATGGGTAACAGAAAGGTGGAGTCCAACTCTTTGTTTTCTGTATAAATCTCGGAATTAATCCAAGCTTCTTGCCACAGCTGAATGATCACAAAGCAGATTAAACAGCTGTGAGAAGTCACTGAAATGTTTCAAGCTGCACTTAGGTACAATATATGTGCACATACCATACTCTGAGAAATTAAATTCAAGGGCCTGATCGCTTTATATTGGGCTTGCAAACTGTGTTTCCATTCACTTCAGCACATCTTATTCCTAGCCTTTACTGCTTATTTCAACCTATGTCTTTTTCTTCTTGTGTCAATGTTTTAGCCAACATGTTGGTAGGGGTATTTTTGCCAAGTACTCCTCAGAAGTTCCTGCTGCCTGTAGCTGTTTTGCTGGTCTGTTCATTTACTTTCTGTTCTTTCTGCAATGTATTTTTCAAATAGCATCTGCAAGCTATGTTTGTGTTCTGGTCTTTTTTCAGCTTTTAAAGGTGCTTGATAACAACAGTAGTAGAAGAAGAATGAAGATGAAGAGAATACATGCATTAATATAAATGAATGAACATCCTCTTACGGATAAGGTGAACACAGTTATGGCTCTTCATATGCTCCTCTCCTGGCCTAAATCTTTCATGCCGCTTACGGGGTGAGTGAGCCTTTTAGGATTCTAGGTCTCAGTGCATTTGTAAAGAGTCAAAGATAGTTATGCTTTCTGGAAAAATGTCCAGATATCTATTTTCTCGCCTCATAAAACTGAGCACATTTATCAAGGGAGACCAGACAGTTTGCTTGCTGTCTCTATCTCAGTAAGTACTAAGTACTTACTAAGTACTAAGTACTTAGTACTAAGAAAGTAACTCCTTTCTTAGTAAGTGCTGAAGTTCTGAGCCCACTGGATACTGCTGCTTTATGAAAACCTCTTCACTCACCCTGCCAGCATGGTATACAGTAGGATCCCCAAGCTCCAGATGTCGCAGGCTGCATCGTAACCTTGGCGTTTAAGGACCTACATGAAGAAAATGAAGAGTTCAAAATAGGTTAATCTGCACCAGTTAGTGGTTGTATCTGCTGATATTTCCAGCGCTTAACTGGTTATTTGGCTTGAATGGCTGGTTGCCTCAGTAATGGTGCAGAGCAAGGTGAAAGCCCAGGCTGAAACGAGCTGGTTAGTGTTCAAGCTCGGCATATCCATCACCTCCACAGTGACAGAAACAAGTGCAGTTTCTTGGAGGCTCTAGAAGCCTCTCTGACCATCTAACACACAGCTGATCAGATCAACATTTCAGAGTTTTAAAATATTTCTTAAAATAAAGCTCATTAATACTTTGAAACTTATCCTCCTAATGTAAAGATGACCAAGAACACCATGGGTGCAACAAGCATAGGGCTGAGGAACAGTGACAAGTGTGTTTGAGCTGTTTGGATTTGATACAACAAATGAATGTACACTCACACATATCTAACATCAGACTAGTGAAGAAGCATGACAACTGCAAAGAAAGATAAGAGGCTTATTCTTATCTTACTTCTGTATTAAAGAAAAGTGGCTACATTTAGACCGGATTTAAAAGATAACAGGTTAAAACTTGATCCCCTACTCCTATGCAGAAAACAAGACCCAAGGTACTCAGCAGAGATCTGACAGGTTCAATATTGGTGCAAGACAGTGAGTTACAGCAGTAAGGCAAAAATCTAGATTTAATTTATGCTAGAGCATACTGAAAGAAATGCCTATTTGGGTCAATGCAGATCCAAGTAAAAGTGAAGTCACCAACTGAGGCAACATTTCTGAGATTAGGAGAACTTTGTTTCTGCTTGGCTCAGAAAAGCTCAGGGACTACCTTCAGATCTTCCACTTGCTCATGAAAACAAACCACCCTTCTGTTTATTCAGTTTTCTCCCCTTCTGCTGGATTAGTAGATACTTTTTTTTTGGTGAGTTTTTTTTTCTTTTTTTTTTTTTTTTTTTTTTTTGCAAAGTACATGCTAAAGGAAGGTACAAATTCAGCAAGTCTTTTTCTGACTTGCAATCTTTTTACTCAGAAGTGATTTCAGCTATTTGAAGCCTATCACAGAAAAGACCAAGCACTGCCTTGACAGTTGCCTTGACAGATTTTACAAATGATCAGTGGTAAAGCAACCATCTGTCAGGTATGCTGCTGACAGAATATTTGCTACCTGGGGGGGCAAAAAAAGGTAAGAGAAACTCCCTACATTTCCCCTTGTTAGCAAACCTGGTAAAACCCTACTTCTGCCTCCCTCTCCTGCACATCATATATACACTCTCTGGCTGGTTTATTTGCTTCTGTTTCTTTCGTTTCTGCATTCATTCTCTCTCAATTAATGTTAGTTTTTATTAAGAAAATTTTGCTATTTGACAAACTCAGTCACTTCTTGCTACACTTGTGTGACTGAATACCCAACATTTATCTTGTGGTGTGGCCATTCTCATTGCTTCTTGAACAGTTACATTTCCATTGCCATCATTGTCTACCTTCAATGACCAAGGACAATAAAGTCTGAGACAAATGACAGAAAACTGGGGCTGTGATGATATTGAAAGGAACAGAGGCCAAAGCAACCTCCAAACAATGGGCAGGTGTCACTGTGTGCATTCCTTCCATTTGCAAGAACACTGCTAGAGAACAGGGACATTACCTCTGTGCCACTGTTTCAGGAAAGCTCTGTTGGCAGTTACTTCTTAGCGACAGCAAATTCACCTCACAGATAACAACAGGATACAGTGAGCATTATCAGTGAGTGTTGCTGCCATTCAAAAATGTCTCCAATAGGTCTGTGCAACTGTGGCTACAGTGAGAACACTGAGCTGGCAGGAGCAAATGCAGGAAACCTTGGCCAAAATGATTAGTGTTTGATCTAGCAGGCAGATATTATCAAAGAGTAACAAGCATGTGTCTTAGAAATAAATCAGGCAGAGAAAGAGCTTTGCAAAAGATACCACGGTGTCCTGCTGTAATGGATGCTGAAGAATTTACAACCCATTGAAGGGTTTTAGGTCACACTAAGAATGTGGTGGGGTCTGAAACACAGGCATGAGCTTGTTCTTAGTGCTGCCCATGGCAGGAATGAACTTAGCCTGGATTCACCCCGTTCTGGTAGTGACTTGGCTAGTTATCCACCCACCTTGTATTTCTATAGGCTTTAATTTATTGGACTAACAATATTACAAATATAGGATCTTCTCAGTTGTGACACCAGCAGGGATACATATGGATATGAAAGCTAATTAACAATCTCATTGTTTCAAAAACAGTAGCTCCTCATGGATTTTGGAGGAAAACTGCAGAATAAAATATTTTTATCCAGAAGGACTTTACTGCACTGGCAGGGAAACACCAGGCTGCATTTTCCCTCCTGCCCACAGCCTCGCTGGTCTCTCCCTGCACCCAGGACGACTGGCAGTAGGTGGCAGCGTGTGCCTGTCTCTGGGAGAGCCTTCAGCTCTGCTCCTCTTCCATCGGAACCCCAAACACAACGTTTCCAAAACAAAGGCAGATCCAATTGTCCTCCTTCCTCTGCCACTATCCCCATGTGTCATTCGCTCAGTAGATTTTCTGCTGCCATCACGTTTTTTCAGTTCCACAGGTGTATGGCAGCCACCGCTGGAGGGCTCAGATCAGCAACATGAAAGCCATGAAAGGCTGGAGGGCAGCATTATACCACAGGTGAAATGTAAAAGCACTTCAGGCTTTATGTAAGCTCTCTGCCAGTTCTGGCAATCTTTCAATTAATCTCCAATGTTTCCAGCATTAGTAGGACCTGTCTTTCTCATCTCAGACATCTGGGAGCTTAATTTCTGCTCTCAGTTCCCATCAGGAGTCCAATCCGAAACTGCATTGGGCCAGCAATGTTTGGGATTACAGACACTAAACAAAACAGCCCATCATGAAAAAGAGCAACACTAATTTTTGTGTGGTATCTTGGAGAAAATCTGAGTGTTTTAAATCTTACAAACGTGATTATCTTTTAGTTTAGAAATGGAAATGCTGCGGTTGCACAGATTTTTTTTTTAAGTATTTTGATAAATTTTAAACAGCTCATTCCACTTTCTAAAATGAAACCCCAACCAAACAGCAACAAAATACCAAATCAATCTGTCTTGGCAGCAGTAGATTTTTTCTTTTCTGAAAAAAAAAAAAAAATCTGCTTTGAATTTATACAGCCCCAGCAATGCTCTCAGTTTAACAAATTCTCCTTCTAATGACAGAAGGCTGTGATTCCTTTAACTTTTGGTATCATGAAAGGACCTCGTATGGAGGATGGGATGGAGGACAGTTAGGAGGAATTAAAGGTTGCTGAGTCATACCAACTAAGAGACAGAGGTATTTGACAGAAGAGGACAGACGAAGTATTGAAAGGCAGAAGTTTTGTACTTTTTTTGTAAAGACCATAACAGAGGAAGACACACATTTGAAGACATGCATTATACTCATACTAAAACTGCTGATAAGCATCACTCCAAGAAACGGACAGTTACCCAGGACTATAATCTCTTGCTCCTTCATCAGAAAGAAGCAGCTATGAATATCTCAAGGATCAAATACAGTAGCTGTGGGACCCAAACCCACTCCCACGAGGCTGCATGAAAGAACAGCACTTGCCAGCAATGCAGAGCCACCTCTCCCCACAGCTGGGGCAAGCTCTTTGGTCTTCCACAATTTACCCATCTGTAGAAATAGGAAAGTAGCCTTTTCCTACATCCTCTATTAACAGGAGGGATTGCTAGTAGGAAAAACCAAGAGGAGAGATGTTTCTTTAGCCCAATGAAGTCAACAATAAAGACTGCGCCAACTTCAATGTGGTAAGGATGTCATGCATGGATTTTTAATTTTGAGTCTCATTATTGACACCCATAGCTGCCTCTTAATCCTTATCCCATTCTGACACAGTGCACTAGAGGGGGAAACAGCCTCAGCAGAAGCAGCTAGAGAAAAAAGGGTATTTATCCTAGTAATGAGCTACAGCATTGTGCACATCAGTCCAAGACATACACTGGCTTCTGTCAGGAGAGAACAATTGCCCTGACAAAGTTAGGAAAGTTATTGTAATAGAGGATGTGCAAGTGCTAGTAGTCTGGTTTTTGCTTTTCTCCTGTGAGGAAAAAGGACAGGGGGAGAATGATTGCCTCCTAGGAGATGTACATTACTCATGGCTTTGAAATGCAGTCCTACCTCAGGAGCAACGAAGTTGGCTGTGTAGCAGGGAGTCATGAGCAGCCCATTCTCTGCTCTCAGTTGCTTGGCAAACCCAAAGTCACAGATCCTGATGGAGTCTGGGTTTCCTGACTCATCCATGTAGAGGATATTACTTGGCTTGAGATCTCGGTGCACCACCTTAGCAAGAAAGCAGTGAGTAAGAAGTGAGTACAGGAGGTCAAGGAGCATCCAGACTTGGCTGCCATGTCTGGTTTGCTGGTTGAGGTAGGTCAAGAGCTCATGCAGAAAATATTTAAGTTTTGGAGAAAAGTTGCTTGAAAGCCTTGGGCAAATTAAGGGAAAAAAGAAAGTTAAAATCAGAAAGAACATGTTCCACAGCCTCTGGGGGTGTAGTAAAGATGAAGGCTGCTGCTCTAAGGGGGGTACACCTCTCCTGAGGGTGGTCAGAGTGGTTGCTGTACAGACACCTCAGTGTTAGAGTCTCCTGGAACCTGATGGCCCTAAATATTCAGCTGAAAAACAAAGAAGAAATCCCATCACAGGAGGAAAGTGTGTAAAGGCCTTCTTGTGATTGTCCACATCAGTGGCCTACAACTGAAGGCAAGGATTATGTTTTTTCTTAATTTCAAAGTGTATTCAGAAAAATCCTTTCTGTAGGCACGTTGCTTCAAATGGCTGCATATTTTACCTGACACAGGGCAGTTCAGTGGTGGGAAAAATGCCTTTATTTGTTATAGCAAGACTGAAAAACTATCATGAAAACATAAAATCCCAAGCACAGAATGCTTTTGCTTTAGCCATGAAATGGAAAAAGCCGCAAACATTTGACTAGTCACTCAAACTGCTCATCCCTGAAAAGCAGAAAAGGAGAGATTTTCAAAGTGTTGTATATTGATAGCTCAGATTTGGAAAGTCAGCTCTTTAATAGCATGTCAATAGCCTTTCCCATCAGCTGCTCAAGCTGCCACTTCATTTGGACAGCTGAGCATTTGATTTTCCACCTATCTGCTAATTCAGCTGCCCTATTTGAAATGCTGCTAAAAGATCAGGTACTGCAATAATAACTCTGATAAAGAGTAAACAGGGTAATACTTCATCAAGGTACATAACCTTGAAAATTAGTGTAGTTTGGGAATGAAAATATCACTTCAGCATACTGCAGTTCAGTTGGGAAATTGCAAAAAAGCCTATGACCCTACTTCACAAACCAAATGCAATTCTACACAGGAGAAAGACTTTTGGGGGGGGGGGAGGGTGGGGAGTGGTGTGTATTTTCACTTTGGAGACACAAAAGCACAGCTATTTGCTTTTCCCCAGAGTTACATTTTTAACAAGGTTGCTGTGAATAGCCAAAAAAGCAACGCTTACACCCTGAGAGTGCAGGTAGTCCACAGTCCTGGTGATGGTGCAGAGCACAGCGCTGGCCTCCCTCTCTGAGAAACACTTCTGCCGAAGAATGCGGTCCAGGAGCTCGCCCCCTCGCATCAGCTCCATCACTAGATACACATATTTTCCATCATCATAGACCTGGAAAAGTAAACAAAATGAAAACATGCTTTGGACCCATTAACTTGGTAAGGGCTGATCCTTTAATTGCTGTGTTGTCTTGCTTGTTGTGAGATGCTGCAAGAAGAAAACGTCAGCTAACGTGTGGGAAATGTGCTTATCACGCTTAGCAACAGAAAAGACAACTTTATTATAAAGTGATTTAATCATCACTTTTTTCTCCTGTCTGTAGCAACTTGCTGATTTGTCCACACAGCAATGTAGCTTTCCTGATCTGCTATCACGTCAGCAGAGCAGACCAAGCTGCTAAAAGCAGCACCACTTCACACAGCCTGAGATGTCTGCTGGCTCTCACCCAAGCCTCCTTCTCAGTAGTGTTCTCTCTTTCCACTTCTACAGAGTAACATGTGCCATTTCAAATATCAATATTTCCCTTTGACTCATGATCAGCTAAATGAACTGTATTATACTGTTGGCCAAGACCTGCTTGTAATGATATTACACAGTTTATATTTGCCATTCTGATAAATATATTGTCAACATCAGCCACAAGATGTATTAACCTTCAACATCAATTCCAAGGGGTAAAAGGCATTTTTTTTTGTCTGAATTGGAAGACAGCCATTTTAATGTCATTATCCTTTATCTGGACTGCAGTAAGAGGTGGTGTTACAGTCATCAATGCTAAATGCTTTTGGAAAGGAATATAAAGTTCTCTTTTTTTTTTTGCACAGATTTTAAGATAGTCTTTAACACATAGGAATTAGGTGGGACTTCCCTGAAAGCATGTGATTAGAAACTTTGTATATACTTCTCAAAGGTCTGAAACATAATGTGCTAGCCACTGACATCAGCAGGATTTTTTTCTACAGAACCTGCATCTGACAGAGCGTGGACAGTCCCAAGTGAAACTGTTGGGCAGTGTTAAGTACAACATCTCTGTCTAAATGGCATCACTGCATGTAAGCATTGAGAAGGCTATTCTTCCCATGAAATGCTGAAGAAAGATGCCTTCCTGTCTTCTCAGGCTGCTTAAGTACAAAGTAAATACTCTGGCATTAAAACACTCCTGCGGGAAACCCTAGCAACTGTGTGAGCTCTCCTCTTCCCAACAAAGCAGATACCACAGGCTGCACAGGAACAGCTGCTGCTCATCGAAAAGCATCCCCTGCCCAGCACTGTGTGCACACAGCAATTTGCTCTGAGCCTCTCATTCAAAAGATCTCACTTCCGAAAAGTGTTGCAAACCCAAGCACATTGTATTGTTCTCCGGCACTGCGCCCCTTTGGTTTTATTTACAGTTGGTTAGACAGTAATTGGAGAATGGAGAATAACCTGACCAGTCTTTTCAACTGCTGTCCAGTAATTTGTTATGTCACCTTTTCTTCATTGATTTCAATGTGTCTGGTTTTAGCCCTGACTTGTAACTGAAGAATTTTCCAGATGTGGGCTAGTAGGTGAGCCTGACCATAATATGAAAATCATTTAATGGTGAAGTGCTCAAAGATTACTCACATCTTTAAGAGTAATGATGTTTGGATGCTGTCCATATCTCAAGAGGATCTCAATTTCTTCAGAGGGGTCTCTCTTGCTCTTATCAATTATCTGGAATAAAACAAGCACAGTGCAGTAAGACGCCAGCTAGCAGCACTAAGCACAAGCCAAACAACTTCTTCAGTTTAAACAAATTAATATTTAAAATTCTTCTATTAATCATCATTCTAAGAGAGGATGGCTCAAATCCTGTGCAAATGACAGTCGTGTTGGCTGTATGCCAAAGCCAGATGGAGCAATAATTAGTTTAGATTCTGAAGGTGTATACCCTCTTTTTGATGCCTATAGTTGTGTTTGCCCATGAATAATGGCAGTTACAAGAAGTGCCATTTAGAAATCAAGTAACCTGGAGAGTTTAAAAATAATAATAGCTTTAAAATGACCTCTCTGACATAAAAAGAAATGACACATTCATAATATTGGCATATGCTTGTATATTTGCTGACAAACTATCAGAAATTATCAGATGAGTCGGTCAGAAATGAACATATACAGGCATTTACTGTCGGGGGAGATCTGAGTTGAATCTATTGGTGATCACTTGGCTTTTTGGGCCATGTTGTTATGAGCAACAGTAGCCAAAGGTTACATTTGGCCATGTAACCAAACTCTGTCCATTCCTAAGCAAAAAAAAGGTCTGCTCAATATATATCACGTTCCTGCATTCAGCATCTTTTGCCTTCTCTGAGGGTATGTGACGGAGCAGTGGAACAGGCTGCCCAGAGGGGTTGTGGAGTCTCCTTCCTTGGAGGTCGTCAAGACCCACCTGGACATATTCCTATGCCACCTGATCTAGGTGAACCTGCTTCTGCAGGGGGATTGGCGTAGATGATCTCTTCAAGGTCCCTTCCAACCTCTATAATTCTATGGTGAGATATGAGAGCTTTTTTTATTTATAGCAGCAGGTCTCAGAAAAAAACATGATGTTTGCTACTTACAGATCACCGCTGCATGAAAAGACTGCTGTTAGGATAGCACTGGCTTCTCACCAGTGCCCTTATAACCTGTATTTAGGATGTCAATCAAAGGGCTTTCATCATTTGCCCAGTCAACAGCACTGATTCATGTTTCTCATTTCCTAGATTTAAATGATAAATATGAAACCAGGAATAGCTATAAAATAATCCAAAGGAGATCTCTGCATTTTGGAATCTCAACTGCAACTGCATAGGGAATGGTAAAAACCTCATTTTGCTAGAAAGTCCTCAGGAGTGTTTTGGCACAATTTCTTATTGCTAGAAACTAGCTTTCGAATAGCGGGTTTACTGAAAAGGAACAGGTAGCATTTTTAGAAAATCATAATTTTATTATTGGCTTGGATTTCAAGGCTTCCAACCTTAAAAATGATTAGTTCTTTCAAAGAACCAGGCACAGAGCACAGATTTAAACCAACGATGTTTGCAAGGAAATGACTTCTTAAAACCCTCTTTTGTTAATGAAGATAAATGCCTGGCTGCTTTTGCATGCATTTTTTATGGCTCAGTTACAGCAACCCACACTTAAGCACATGTCTAGAATTTTATGCACTGGTTATAAGAGGATGTACTTGAATATCTATCAGAGGTTTCATAGTCATCATGACTGGCATGCAATTTGCAGTGATAATGATGGTCACTAGCCCGTGGTTGAGGGGTGCATTTGAAGCTCTATCAATGATTTCATTCTGAACTCCACAGCAGTGTGACAAGTGCAAGAGGGAGCTGGCATGGGTAGATGGCTGTTGTCCGCATTTGCATCAATGAAGGAAAAACCTCAAAAATAGGTGAGTGGAAAAAAATCCAACCTGTAATTCCTCCTTAGAATAACACTGTCTTCCCAGTTTAGTTGAGACATTCCCAAAAAGGCACTGAAACCCTGACGGAGCGACTCCTCAGAAATACAAAGTGGTTGAACATGTCCCACTTCACCAATACCTCTAACATATAGAAAGATCTACAGGTCCACTTCCTTAGTTAAACTAATATAGCTCTTGTCAAGTTAATGGAATTAACACATGTGCATCTGTTAGGATCTGCCTGCCATGTACAAACCAGAAGAATGTACTGCAGCAAGTATTACTACCACTGTGTAAAGTACTACTATCACTGTGGTAGCATAGCAAGCAATACATTCCAGATTCCTTCCCTGTTGTATCTTCCAGTGAAAAGAAATTTTAAGCAGCTATTAATAATGTGGGACTATAAATGTATATATATGGCCTAAAAAAAAAATCCAAACCAAAAATAATCTCAGCTATTGACACAAAACTCAAAATAACATAACCTAAAGCAGTATGCCACTGATTTAACAGCAACAGCAATAGATGATAAGTAATGCTTCCAATTCACAACATGCTATAAAAATTGCAAGAGTCTCATTAAATATGCATGCTTTTTGCTTTAATGTGTGCCCAAGCTGCAATATAGTGATTGAATGGCCAAGCTGCCCCAAATTCCACAACAAATCATCATCAGTGCTGTGAAGGGACCTGCCTTCTTTTGCACCCAGAGGTTTCCACATTACAACATGAGGTGCTGCATCCCCAGAACATCTGCAGGTCTTGCCCCAGCTGAGTGCCAAATTGAGCTGAGGTAAAATGCAGACCCAGTGTTCTTTACTGAACACAGGGGCTAAGCAAGATGTGTTGGGGCTTTCAGTGATACTCATCAAAAAGCATCAGATTAAATGAATAAACATATGTAAGCGAAACGGCAGTGGTTTCACCAGACAGGTGTTAAATAAGCATTTTTAGTGCAACTGTACTTTCTGATTTTCAGTGTGAGTGTTGCTGTACATAAATGTGGAAGAAAACCATGCTCTGGGTCCCTTGTGCAGATGCAGCAGGAGAGAGCAGGATGGAGGCAGCCCAGGCATAGCCCCCTCTGCACGCTCTCCCCACACTTGCCAGAGGGCTGCTGAGCTGTGTGGCTTCTTGGCAAAGCACATGGCTCTTGCCATACAGAACCACAGAATCATAGAATGGTAGGGGTTGGACGGAATCTCTAAAGATCATCTAGTCCAAACCCCCGCTAAAGCAGTTTCACCTAGATCAGGTCACACAGGAACATGTCCAGGCAGGTTTGAAAACCTCCAGAGAAGGAGACTCCACACCCTTGTGTCATTGTTTTCTCCATACAGTAACACTCAGACTACTGGACAGAGAGTCCAAAATCACCATGAATACCTTACCCACAATCCTATAAGTTATCTGCTCACACATCCTACTTCCTGGAGTGAGTCAATGCCAAGATATATGAATCAGCCTCGACTGTAGTTTGACAAGCGTTCACTAAGTCAGACAGCAATTGCCAGAGAAGTTGAGCATGGCATTACAAAGTTTAACTGTGGTAGTACTCTGACTCCTGGAAACAAACCAAGGTATTCTTCTTGCTGGTCCTTTCCAGAGGTGGAATTGGTGAGTATCTGCTGTCTCCTTGGGGCTGTGCTCCTGCTGCACTGAGCACCCAGGCTTTCCCAGGGTGTGATGTTCTTTCCAATGGGCTGTGATTGCTCAGGCACTTGGCTTTCCATTTCTGTGTTACTGTTTCTGCTTTGGAGTTTGTCTCTGTTTTTTAAAGATCAGCTCTACTGTCAGTCCACCTCTATATATGGACAGCTTTTAGCTTTGTCCACTGAATTCAACTAGTGCAGATAGTATAGACCAGACAACAGCCTATGTAGTAGTTAGGTACGATCCTCCATTTAATTTGAATATGCCATCTCTGAGAGCTATGTTTTCAGGCTGCCCAGAGAGATCCCACAAGGATAGCACATTGTCAGCTACCCCAGGTAAAAAAAGACTCTGGATTGTTTCCTACCTATATAGTGGAAACTGCAGTGGTAGAAAGCAAAAAAAAAATAATAAATCACGTCACAGCTGTGGATAAAGGACCTGCTGTACTCTCATCAAACTTCCTACATGAGACCACACATGGACACAGCATGTGACACAGTGTCTCCTCTTGTTGAGAAGTAATATTATTGATTGGTTAATTTCTTTGCTATCTAGCAGCTTTCAAGCTCTACTGTTGGACACTGGCAAACTAAATGTATCTGCCTGAATTTTAGATAGACAATGACACTCTTAAACCCTGAATAAAAGCTAAGCAAAATCAAGTAACTTCTAAATATTTCTTGTGGTAGCAAAGAGCATTTGCCAACCTGATCACTCTGCTTCCTCTGAGACATTGTGTTTTGCACAAAGACAGGCTCTTCTCTGTTCCTCTCCGCAACAGGCTGTGAACCTCCTGCAGCTCCTACTGGGCAATGAATGGTGTTTTTTCTTCAGGAAATTAATTCCATTTTGAAATCAAATAAAATGTTGACATAAATACCCTCTGTTACAGAATTAAGGGAAAATTTTCCCTGCTAATAGTCTTGAAGTTTTGGGTAATAAGTAATGATGCTACTTTTCTATTTCTCTCTGTAGATGTGTGGTGAAGAACACCAACTCAGAAAGCCATCATAACGTATAAAAACTGAAAATGTAACAACAGTTCTATTGTACTTTGGCAGAGAATAATTATGAAGCACAGGGGTCTTCTATGGTCCTTCAGAAAAACAAGAAACGGAGACATACAACAGATAGACTCTTCTCTGTGTATTGGACATCCAGGTATCACTTAGAGTTTCATATATACCAAACAGTGGATGAAACAATACCAGAGTAAAATATGCTCAGCACATCCAGTAGTGTCCTTTGCTCTAACAAGGGCCTTTTTTGTTGTTTAACTATCACATCCTTTGTGTACTAACTAAAAGAAAAGGTGCATTTTCTTCAGCAGAACTTAGGGTAAGAACCTCATGATATTTTAAAATTAGTCAAGCTCTAACAAAGGACAATACTGAACTTATCCTCTAACAAAGAAAGAAGAAAGGATTGGGAGAGAATATCTACAAAATCCTAATTAATGTATCTGGACAGTTTGCTGATGATACCAAACTGGGGGGAGTAGCTGACACACCAGAAGGCTGTGCTGCCATTCAATGAGACCTGGACAGGCTGGAGGGTTGGTCAAAGAGAAATCTAATGAAATTCAACAAGGGCAAGTGTAGAGTCTTGCATCTGGGAAAGAATAACCCCAGGTACCAGTACAGGTTGGGGAATGACATTTTAGAGAGTAGTGTAGCGGAAAGGGACCTGAGGGTCCTGGTGTACAGCACAATGACCATGAGCTAGCAATGTGCCCTCGTGGCCAAGAAGGCCAATGGCATCCTGGGGTGTATTAGAAGGGCTGTGGGCACTAGGTTGAGGGAGGTCCTCCTCCCCCTCTACTCTGCCCTTGTGAGATCACATCTGGAACATTGTGTCCAGTTCTGGGCCCCTCAGTTCAAGAAGGACAGGGAGCTTCTGGAGAGAGTTCAGTGCAGGACCACTGAGATGATGGAGTGGAGCATCTCCCTTATGATGAAAGGCTAAGGAAGCTGGGGCTCTTTAGCTTGAAGAGGAGGAGTCTGAAGGGTGATTCATTAATGTTTACAAATACACAAAGGGCGGTTGTCAGGAGCATGGAGACAGGCTCTTCTCAATGATGTGCAATGATAGGACAAGGGGCAATGGGTTATAAGCTGGAACATAAGAGGTTCCAAAGAAATACAAGGAAGAATTTCTTCACTGTGAGGGTGATGAGGCACTGGAACAGGCTGCCCAGATAGACTGTGGATTCTCCTTCTCTGGAGATATTAAAAACCCACCTGGATGAGTTCCTGTGTGACCTGCTCTGGCAGATCCTGGTATTCCTACTCTGGCAGGGAGGTTGGAATAGATGATCTTTTGAGGTCCCTTCTAACCCTTAAGATTCTGTGATTCTACAAGTCTTTAGCATGGAAAAAAATCACTCAATTCTCCCTTACTAATGAGTTTTCAATGTCTTCAGCCTTGCCATAATGGAGTAATAATAAATATAAAAGAGAGTATCAGCACAGTTCTGTGTGTGTACAGCCTTGCTACAGGGATCGGTGCAGGAACTATATAGACAGTATGCATTTATATGCACTTGTTGTAGTTTTGTGAAGCTATTTGTGCTTCTAACTGCATAGAAACAAAAATGTTCTTCTGGATCTAGCTATGCCATTAGCAGATGTTACAGCCCTCATATGTTTGATACCACCCACCAGCTGGGACTTAACAGCCTTCGCAGCCCTGCCCAAGAAAAGGTACATGTGAGCACACCCTAATCTGCTTTGGGCAGAACTAGCCCCGTTAATAACAAATTGCTTTTTCATCCAGCTGAAATTAACCTGGATGACTTTGCGTGAGGAGGATAGCTGTATTTCTCACATGGAGTTCTCCATCACTACAGTTGTGAGATTGGAAAAAGGCAAGAGGTAGGAGGTGACAATTTAACTGTCTTTTCTGTCTGGAAAATGAACAGCCCTAAAGAAAGGGTGAGAGAAAATCAACAGAATGAGAAAGAAGACAGGAAAGAAACATGAGATGCACTGATGGAAAGAGCAGTAATACAAGCCTGAGGAGAAAGCATGGGGCTCTGGCCAAACTAAGCTGGAGGTAGCAGGGAGGAAACTGCAGTCTGTTGTTGGGTCTTCCTGTGGGGAGAAAGGACTTTGTGCATCTTTAATGAACAAACAATCTGGCATTAAAACGTTTCCTTGGCTCTGACTGGATTTTTCCCCTTAAGTGAAAGAGGACACAAAAGCTCTGTCTAATCATGCCAATTGAAATGGGCAACAGTAGCAATCTCCCTTCTTGGGACAATCAAGCTAAATGCACCTAATACTGGTACTGTGGTTTAACCCTTAACACTGTGGGCCATGCTCCTACCATGGAGTGCAGCAAAAATTCTTCATTTTATTTTAGTGAATGTATTCCACACCAACCTCAAACATTGGGAAGCATTAAAGGTACATCCTGCAGTATGGCCATGGATAATAAGTAGGTTGTGGGACTGTCACTAAGGCGCTTTGGTGGGTCATGCTGCAGGGGCCTAAGGTGGAGCTTCTCCTTTGCTGCCCTTTTTGCCTCTAGTCCCAAATGGGACCAGTATCTGCCTGAAGTGACCCTACCTGGCAGCTGAAGCTGAGACACAAACGTGTGAAACACGGCAGCTGAGCCACTGGTACAGCCCTAATCTGCTGCTCTGGCTACAGCAAGTCCAGCAGAAGGTCGAGGCAGACAACCGGGCATTGAAGTACCTTTAAGAGCCACAGTTGAGCTTGACAATGTGTTTAGTCAGTGGGGACTGCCCAAAAGATACTTTGACCAGCATGAGGGAACTCATGATGGCTGTGTGGAAAAAAGTGTGGAGGAGAAGGAGAGCTTTGTGCACTTTTTAAGGCTGCTTTATTTTCTATTACATCCTTTGAAGTTTTTTTTCTGAAGCTTATTTGGACCATAAGCATTGGTTAATCACATCAAAGGAGAGATCCACACAACGTGGTGTGATGTAATACTCCCTCCTTTCTCTTTCTGGGAGAGGAGGGAAGAGCAAAGGGAGAAGTAATTTTGTGTCCCTGTGCACATTATGTCTGCACCTATTATCTATGATATACCTGAAAATTCAGGGCACTGCTGGTAGAACTGACTATATGTGGGATTTGCTTCTGAAAAAAGGCGGTGCAACAACACGTGCAGAGATTTCAGCCTGACAGTTTCATCTGCAATATTCATTCCAACACTAGTGTCTCAGAGATAGAGGTCTGTCGTTCTGTGCTGCTGGAAAACGTACAGGTTTCCATTCCAGTAATATTTCCTTCTAAAAATAAGTCCTATTCACGCCAAGCATCTGTTTTAATTTGGTTCCTTTTTTGATGTGAAGTTACTCAAGCTGGATGAAAATCACTGCAGAAAGGCTAACATTTTTTAAAAGGAAATGGTATGATTTTGCATTTAAGATGTCTCCAAGGAGAACTATTCCAAGCCTAATAGTTTCTGAGGAACTATTTGCTGTGCTATTAGTTTTGATTAGCTCCAGAGATACATTCTCCTGATTCATGCTTAAATCTTTCACAAAAGTAGTGAAATGAACATTGAAAGAAACAGGCCTAATTAGTGATGCTTTTCTGTAATAAGCACCAGCCATCAGATCGAGCTGCACGAGCGAGTTGTTAAACTTTTTGCACACAGAGCATCACTGCCAGTGCTTGCTGACTTAACATTTCTAAGGCGTCAACTGCAACTGTAGTACTTGTTAATTAGCATTTATACAGTAACATTTTCCAAGCAACACAGAAACATTAGCAAATTTTGTTCCAATAGCACCTGAGAAACAGAAAAGCTCACTTTTGGAGAGAAGTTTGCAGTTTTGGAGGCAGAACAGCTTGGTGGGAAAGGCTCTGCAACTGTTTTAGTCTACTCTGCTCAGCCCTAGCACACGTCCTTGGATCAGACTGATGAGTTTTCAGTCCATAAAATGACTGTGGTGTTACTCCCACCTTCTTTTACAAAAAGCTTCGGGGATGGAAACCAGTATATCATATTCAGATCTTATAAAAGGGAGAAAATTATTACATCAATATGGAAGACGAATACAAGAAACATGGTTTAAATGGCCCCAGAAGAGAAACGGAGCCACAAAGGACCAAATTCTGCCCAAAATACTTAGGTATTTGGCAAGCAAGTTAGAGGAGAAAAACATAATATTACTAAGCTGTAGGAAAACTGCTGGCTGATCGTAAGTGTCCAGAAAAGATCTAGTTAGCAGTGAGAAACACCATCGTCTCACATTCTTCAGAGAAGAATTGCAAGGAGAGAGGCACCGTGAGCTTCGTGATCAAATTACAAGCAGGCTGCAGGAATCCTTACACCAACTGGGATTTACAACCACTGCTCACCTAAGATTTGCTCTGAAGCTGTGTTTAAGAAGTGATGTGCATACATTTCTGCATTTCTATCTATCTCCTCTGTTTCCTTTGATACAACTTAAGCAATGCCTTGATCCTATTTATCCAAAAAGTCATGAGCCAGCAATGGCTCTTGCTGCGCTGCTACAAAGAAGCCTGCAGCTTGTATAGATGCTCAAGGCACTCCTTGCTCTCTGTTGTGCCTCCTTCTCCCAAATCCTTCAGGCAGAGACCAGCACTCTGTACTGGCCCATCTTTTCTGACATAGCTGCCTATTCAAGCAGTGCCTCCTTAAAGAACTGACTTATTTCTATCAGTAGAGTATCTGGCAGAATCTGAACACACTCAAATCAAAACAATAGAAAAGTGAGACAGATTGAAATTCTGCAGTTATTTCACTAGCCCAACTCTTAAAAAATAAGGACAGCACATAAAATATGCTACATTGCCTCCTGCTGTGGTAAGTGAAAATGTTCATAGGGGCCCTGGTCCAGCATGGAAGTCAGTCCCTTTGATAAAGTTTTTAAAAATGGGAAAACCAAGAAAGTCTTCAAAAATACTCTCACAGATCAGACGTAAGATCCTCGTAGAAAACTTTCTCCAGAACTCCTTTGCTACTTCATAATTTTACTATAATTTTCTCTTCCCGTCATATCTAGAGGACACATGTCCATGATGTTTGTAATCACTCTTACCATATCCACCATGGATCTCAGTTGTAATCTAAGGCTCTTCATGCTGGTTTATTTGCAGAACGCTCTGAAAAACTGCCCTCACAACGCAAATCCAAAGAAACACAGAGATTTGTATTTAAATCTGCTCTGAAGCCTGAATCTCCTACATGGCACCCTATAGCCTCCTGAATCTGGTGCCACACTACCAGCTTAAGTATCCTTCAGACAGTGAAAAACATCACTTACTGAAGTGTTGAACTACAAGGTTTCCCACATCCCAGCTTTATAAACCAAATCTCATGGGGGAACATGGTAAGTATTCTCTGGAGTTTATCAAAGTAAAAAGGGGTCTCATACCCCTGACCCTGCGTTCTGTAAAGCTGCATTTCCACTAACATGACACATCCAACTTTTTTTTTGCGTTTGAGGAGGTGGACGTCTCGGTCATATCCTTGAAGAGTCTGTTTTACCAACTGCTCTCACCATCAGTCTTTTTTCTTTTTCCTGAAACTCCCTTTTTTAGCTTTAAGACATTCTGTCTTGTCTTGCTGTCTTTAGAAGCCAAATGGTTGTCATCCATCATTTATATCACCTTAGAGATATTTATAGATTTTGATTGCATCCCACTGGACTCTTGTCTGTCTTACATCATACATATTTGCAGCTCTCTTGACAGAACTTGCCTTGTAATTCTTGCATATTTTCTGCCATTATCTCTATTTTGTTTATATTCTATCTTAAACCACGAATACCAAAATAGCACATGGTCCCACAGGGTTTAGTAGTCCTACGTGGGTACTACAGGCAAAACTCACTTTTACTAATATGCAAGCATGTTAGTATGACAGAAATCTATAGATTTGGTTTTGAATTTTATTAAGAAAACTTTTAACTATACTAACAACACATTTATGTAATGCTTGCCTGATGCTGGTATTCAGATCTTTGTTATTGCCATCCCAGGAATTAGTTGAGTATACTGAACAACTTCATTACACATCATTCAGGGAATGCAAGCTGTTAAACAGTGATGAAAATTTTTGAGAAGACTGCAGTCAGAGGTGTTTTCTCAATAAAGTACTGGAAAACATCTTTCACAACTGTCTATATCATCTTGCAGAGGCAAGAGATATGCTCTTTACAGAAAATGTGGTAAGTCATCTTGAACATAAATAATTTGATAAGCCTAAGGACAGTTAGAGGCTTATGGAAACACAGTTATCACTCCCATTTCAGTGGGGTAACAGGTTTTTTAATGAGGTCTTTAAATGATGTACTTCCTGATGCCACGTTTTCCCCCACTTGTGAGATGTGATAAAGCCATAGTCTCATCCATACAAGTCTTACCATGACAGCCACCCAGCAAAGTCAAGAGGAGTTTGCATGATTAATGATCAAACAAGAATTGAGACAGGACTTTATAATCAGATTCACATTCATTCATCCCACCCTCTCTCTTGCAGACTCTTGTTACTGCTCTGCTCCAGCAGCAGGTAACTTCTGCTAAATTTCAAGAGTAAATTTAAATTGGATGCATTTACAAGGGGCTCTAACCTGGAGATCTCCACATGTACCCTAAGGTCTGACTCCTGTACCATGTTCTGGCACAGGCAGAAAAAGGACAGGTCAGAGGAGCAGTGGATGGATACCTTCTGGTGTTAAGAAGCTGGCAGGCTCAGGGCCAAGAAATCTGAGGTTATCCTGCAAACTTTGCATTGACATGCCTATTAAAATACTGATATATTTACCCATGTTCCACCAGACACTAGGTGCCTTCCAGACAGACAAAAATAGACACAAACTCTCCCCTAAAATTTTCACAGTCTGTTTCACTTCAGAGGAAAGTCACTTTAGTGACTTTCTATGATTAAGGAGAAACAAAGCTAAGCAATTGTCTCTAGATTTACAGGCACCTTAACTGGCAAGGAGATTTTCTGACCTTTAGACTGATGAATTTTTTTCCCCTTTTCCTGTTCCAACAAATAAGGCTATGTGTGTCCAGGACTCCTATTTGCTTTAAAACAGTTGCAAGATAGTACAGCACACTCTATTTAATCTTAAAAGACTGCCTTTTTTTATTGTTGTTGTTATTCATGCTTTCTGCAATCAGCACTAAATTCCTGACATAACCATAATATAGGTTATGGAGAAAATGTTGTAAAGCCAACTAAACGTCACATGTAACTTCCTGCCCTCAGATTAACATGATTAGCATCTATTTACACCAACCATCTAAAACCAACAAAACCAAGACTGTGAATATCAATCAAAGAGGAAAATGAAGTTTCAAGAAATTATTAAACCACTCTGGAACTAATACAGCTTTTGATGATTGTCACTCACTGTTATTAGCAAATAAATAGAGGTGTATAGCAAGTCTGATTACACAGGCCTGCAAAAAAGGTCACTGACTTCTACTTATTGAGAGCACGTTGACATAATTTCTTCGTTAGTATTGCATTTTTTACAGTTAATTAAAATGCATATTCTCCCCAGTCTGCACATATCAAAACATGCTGGAATAGATGCACTTTCAGTGCTTCGTAATTAGCAGAATTCTTTGTGAACTGCAGGATTTACTAGGACTGTAGCATAAAGCAACCTATATCCTAGAGGCAGATACAGACTGAACAATTTGGCTTTGCTCACAGCTGTGGAACATTTGGAGCCAAATAGTTGGTTAGTGCATTACAGAGATAGGAAAAAGTCATGAAATTCACATGTGTTTCGAGATCCAAATTCCACTGCAAATTTGCATCTGCAAGATTGGACTTGTCATTTGGGACCATCACTACTGTATGTTTTTCTTTTTCAAAGGAAGGAGAAATGTATACTTTTGTCCTTTTACCCAGTTTCTTGATCTGGCCCTAACAGCATAGAAGGACTAAAAATCCCTAAGACTTAACCAGTTAGGTATTCTTTTGACCTGAAGAAGCAAACAGTTGGCATCCAGCTGTTGAAGGTGGCACCTATGCCACCCACCTCTGCAATGCTTGTGGCAGTTATCATGTGTATTGGGGGTAGGGTAAGTCTCTCCTAGAGATCAATCTAGATAGAGAAATCTTTAGAATATGGGGAAAACAATCAGGTCCTTTGCAAATTTACTTAATCTGGCATTAGCAAGATGCACATCTGAAAATCCAGCTTGAAAGCTTCCCTACAAGTAGGGATCCAAGCTTGAAACCAGCACGACGGCTTTAAGTAAATTAAAACTTTTGGAACACAGTAATTGCATCAATTCTCTGGCAGGTTTTGAAAAATCTGATTCACTAAGAACTCTGAACTGTAGTGTTCTCTTTGTTTTCCAAACAAGAGCTTTTAATCTGTTTAGGCTTCCATTGCACATTCTTTCATCCACAACAATCCCTCCCATCTGCTCTAGCATCATTCTTTTACTTAATTGACTTGTTTTCTTTGGATACTGTTGTGACTGCAATAGTTTGATCTGATTTTCCTTTGCTTCTGACCTTGCTGTTATATTTATCCCCATGTGAAGCTTGTACCTGCGATCAACAATGCCAGTTCTTCTGCTATTAAAAACCATTATGCCTACTTTAGTTAGGATGATCAATGTTCTAGCAGAAGAATCTGAAGCATGTTAAGAGGTCTGTCAGAGGAGGAAACATTCTTTTTTTCCTCATCTCTATTCTTTCTACCAGAGACTCATAAAGCATTCAGAAGAATGAACAATATATTTTATTATATTTCATAACTTTACTTTTTTAGACCTGTGACTCAGGACATGTTCCTATGTGACCTGATCTAGGTGAACCTGCTTCTGCAGGGGGATTGGACTAGATGATCTCTAAAGGTCTCTTCCAATCCTTACCATTCTATGACTCCTATGACTTCTATAATTAAAATCTTGAAAGTATACCAGAGTATGTATAAGCAGTAGAATATGATACAAAGACTTGCTAAACCAACATTTACCTGCACTGACCCAGGTAGGTGCCTGCTAGTTCCAGGGTAGACTCAGTTTGCAGGAAACCTGGCTGTCTACAAGGTTTTCTGTTTCATGGTATTGAAACACTCTCATAAGTAGAGATGTAAGTCTGAATTCTTAAATATTGCATTTAGGAGCCTGAGGGCATGTCTAAAATAGATTCAGAATTTATTATTAGCATTTCATTTTTCACATATGACATGGAAGAAGAGGCAATAGGTTGCAAGAAAATTCTCTTCTACAGGTTCAGTGATTGGATTTACAAAGGCAGCTAGATACCAGTGGGTGCAGAGAGGTGTCTGGGGGAACTTCCAAAAGCACTCCAGTGACAAGGACAAAGGGCAATTGGTATAAACTGGAACATAAGAGGTTCTAGAGAAATATAAGGAATAATTTCTTCACTGTGAAGGTGACAGGGCACTGGAGAAGGCTGCCCAGGTGGGTTGTGGAGTGTCCTTTTCTGGAGACATTCAAAACCCATCTGGACGAGTTCCTGTGCAACCTACTCTAGGAGGTCCTGCTCTGGCAGGGGAGTTGGACTAGGTGATCTTTTGAGGTCCCTTCCAACCCTGAAGATTCTGTGATTCTGTAAGTGACTGTGCCTGTTGTCTCTGAACTCTGAAACAAATACCATTCAAGATCTGATCAAGTGCTTTTACAAGAGCAGCCAAGAACTTCTTTGCACTGTTAGACATCTAATTATCTCTAGAAGATGTCCCCCAAGTAGTTGCAAATGGCAGCAAAAGGAAAAGAGATAAAATGTTTTGCATTTTAATAAACATATTCCTCTTCTGGTCTTGGAAAAGTTTTGTTTTTCTAAGTGGATTTTCCAGCTGTTACTCTGACTCAAGTTATTCTGACTTGGTACTCTGCTGTCTTAGTATAGCACTACACAGGAATAGTAAATAAGGCCTGATGAGTGACAGTCTCCATGGAGAGACTATTTACCCAGTGACATGATGTGTATCTTCCCGTGGTCATGCCACCACATCATTTCCTTAACTCCTTCCTTATCAGCAGCTTTCCCCAGGGAGCTGGGATGAGGCTGTCTGACGTGTTGGCGGTATATCTTAAAAAGGGAGTTTTTAATGAGGTGGTAGTAGGCAAACGGGGCTGCTGCCTATTATAAAAACTATCACTGCAGGTATTTTTTCCCATGACTGTTATGTATTAGGGAGTACTGAGAAAATTACACTCATTGAAAGAAAACAAAAGAGTCTAATTATAGTGATTTTTATAGAGAGATTTAAAGGATGCATGTAAAAAGGGACTGATATATGATTATGATAGCATCAGCTGCAACTCCTGTGCTATCTAATTACTTGAAATGGGTGGCATTGTTCAATCTTTATGAAAGCAAGCTACTTAGATAACAAAATTATATAGATTAATTTTTTTAAAAAAAAAACAACAAACCAGAAATAAAAATAAAATGGAAAATGGATATACTGGTGGGAATAATGATTGAAGAGGCAGCACTCCATTTGCTGGAAAGGTGGTACAAACAGAAACCCCTCAACTGTCTCCAATCTCAAATCTGTGCTAGACATTTGACTTGCAATGTATCAGAAACTGAGATATTGTACATGTTACCTAAACTGGTAATCAAAATGAAGACATATTGGCATGTCAAGAAGAGAATTGTAAGAATTGGAGGAAGAAAGAAATAAAAAGAGGAAAGAGTAACAAAAATGAGAAAGAGCATAAACTTAGAAATTAAAGTGTTAAACTCTTCTGGAGTTTTGAGTATCTTCATGTACTGAGTTTGCTCTAGAAACTCTGAGGTACTCAAAACCCCTAGCTGCTGAGTAGGTGCTGGACTATCCATCACTCAGGCATTCAGAGATAAATGAGAACTGAGGTCTCTATTTTGGCTTCACGTTGTCTGGATTACACTGATAAAACTGTCAGCAATACTTGATAAAAATAAAATATTGATGTTATTATTTTCATTAACCTCTATTTTCTTCATCATAGATGTAATTTATTCACACAGAACCCATACCTACTATGACATTATGCCACCTTTTGAGAAATGACCTGGACATTGGAAAAATCTAGTTTTGCCATTCATTAGAGATGAAAACCCCAGCATGTTCATGCACAAGCCCACAGACCTATTGGTAGGTCCATGCTCCTAATCATGGTGTAAGCCTAGAAAAACAAACTGTCATTTGAATAGTGACATGAACAGATTGTCAGTTATCAGTGTTTTTTTTTCTGGCCACCATGGGGAGACATCAAAACTGCCACAGGCTGTCATGGATACTGCATTATCCTCAGTTTTGTAAAGGAAAATAAGACTGAAGAAAATTAATAGTAGTCTATTCGTTACCTGCAGCTCATTTATCTCATGGACTGCAGTTTGCAAGATTTTTTTAAGCTCCTGTCATCTCATTTAATAGCAAAGGCACAATCTCATGTATAAGCTAAGTTTACATATATTTAAAAATTTAAATAAGAAAAGTAGAGCAACAATTGGCTAGAATATCTCATTTACTGCTAGTTTGGAAAATACACTTATCTATGTACTGACTTCAAGGAACTAATTTTTGTCTTACAGTCATTTAAGCACCTGTTCCCATGAGATGGGATGAAAGGATCTCACTTAACAAACCATGTCTTTTCAAAGACAGTATACTAATGCCTCATTTAATCCAATCTTGTCTCTTTTTGGTACAAGAAAAAGACAAAGAAATACTTTTCTATCATACGAGTGCTTTGATTGCTATTCCCTTTTCTTAAAGAAAATCGAATGATTGGAATTCTTTCCCTGAGTCACAACCTCACAACAACTTGCCACATATTGATCTATTCTGCCTTCTGTAATAGCTGCATTCTGCTTATTCAATACCATTTATTAGACACTGTGTTTAGTCTTCCGAGAATGGCCTTCCAAAGCAGCTCTACTGAGCAACTTCCCTATCAGAACAGGCTCCCTCATTCTCCCTTTCTAGCTACATCCTGGCTTCTGTGGTTTCAGTATCTCCGTTTTATGTAGCATTGCTTGACCAAGTCTGAAGTTCATTGACTTGTCTTTAATATCCAGGTAAATTTCACTGAATTTCAACATCCACCAATGAGAAACAAGCCAACAAAACATGCACTGACTGCACTGCTTCCCAGGCTGGCAGAGCAGTCTCAACCACATTTGTGTAATCTACCAGAAAGTTTTCTTACCTTCACTGCAAACTCCGTTTCTGTAGCTTTATGAATGCATCTCTTGCACACGGAATAGGAGCCAATTCCAATGTCCTCCTTGATCTCATATCCATCTGTAAAGTGAATGTTGTTCCCATGTAACTGCTACAGGTAAAGACAAAAGAAACAAAGTAATCAAGCTGGATATTAGGAGGAATTTCTTTACTGAAAGGGTTGTCTGGCATTGTAATGAGCTGCCCAGAGAGGTGGTGGAGTCATTGTCCCTGGATGTGTTTAAGAGATGCTTATATGTCATACTTAGGCAAATTGTATACTGGTTGAATGGGCTGGGACAAAGGCTGGACTTAATGATCTTAAAAGTCTGTTCCAGCCAAAACCATTCTATGATTCTATGACTCCCCACCTCATCTTCATAAAGCAAGTGCTTAATCTCATTACCCTCACAGAGCTTTCTTGTCCTCAGAAGTTACCTTAAGCCCAGTCAAAAAAATCTGAAGCTCTTTGCTTAAACAAGTGTGTCCCCTCACTTTTACCTTTTTCTAGATTGTATGATGGAGTTCTCCATGAAGAAGTAATGGCAAAACCCTAGTGAGTTTCTAAACTGTTTATGGAATACAGACAATTACCTCCACTAGAAATTCACAGGAAACTATGGGCCCAAATTCCCTGACAAACCCAGATATCTTGACAATATAAAGTTATTTCCAATTATTGACGGGAAAAAAAAATCACTGAATCACAGAATCTCAAGGGTTGGAAGGGACCTTTAGAGATTATCTAGTCCAACCCCCCCAGAAAAGCAGATCTACCTAGATCAGGTCACATAGGAACACATCCAGGGAGGTTTTCAAAACCTCCAGAGAAGGAAACTCCACACCTTCCCTGGTCAGCCTAGTAACTTTGCAGTCTTCAAAACAAATACCCTGCTTATGGGGTGTGCCTCCAGATAACTGGAGGTCTTGTCCAGGATATGTTTAACTGTGATTTCTGTGTGAAGAAAAGTTAATATTTTAAACCAGTCTAATTGAAGAAAATATACTACTAGTGAAAATAGTAGGAAAACATTTTAAAAATTCAAATTTTATAAATAATAAATTCCATCCCAGGACTCAAGAAGGGGCCAGCAGCTCTAAAAATCTTCTAGGACCCTCTTGTCTAAAAATGTAACCTCACTAATAAAGTGCCTACAGAACCTTATAAATTACAAGACATGCATGTGTTAACATTCAATAATTTATTTACAAAGCAAACCACAGGAATATATTAAAATTTCTGGGATGTAATTGCTTGAGTAACATTTCACTGTTGCATAAAAGAATTTTTAAGAATATGACATAATTATTAAAATAAGGATGACAACTATGAAAATCTATGAAAAGCACAGTTGGGGCTCTCCCCTTGAGGCATGTGTACCTCCAGCTGTGGGTAGGAAAGGAACCTTTTTCTTGTGGGAAACTTTGCTGCATCTTTGAGCAGTCCTATTCCTTCTGATTCACTGAACCTCTGATGTATTGAGCCATCCGTAGCAATTTGTTTCTGGTTTAAATTACAATAACTGGAGAGCACATTGTAGGGTGGTGGCAGCAAAGAACTAAGAGTCTGGCAAGTGCCCCTTCCCCATCAAGCCACTGTGTGTTATGTGAGTATATCCAGGCTCTTGGGCAACAGCAACAGGAACACGATGGCCTCTTACACCCAGGAGCTTGGCTTCCATGTCTGTGGGAGCCTACAGCAGTGATTCATTGAGCCCCTTTGCCAACATAAACCATATCATATAGTTGAACACAAAACTATTGAGAATGACATGCATTCACTGAAGAAACAATACTTTGCTACCTGCCCTGTATGCATAACTGGAATAGTGTTTCAGGTACTCTGCAGTACTTTTCATTTCAGTTGTGGTAAGATGCAATTCCTATTTCTTTTGTAAAGGCTGGAGAGAACATGACAATCAAAGTCTTCAGAGAAAAAAAATCTTAGTTTCCACCTCCTACCTGCTGCATGTAAACACCTCCTACCTACACTGGGTAGCTGTGAAATATCAGTGAGAATGCTGAGGCAGTTTAAATCGCTATGCACATATGTATCTGCCCATCAAATGTGAAGCGTAACATAAGCATCAGTACCTGCACAATTGGATGGACGGTGATTTTGTGTACATCTTGCTGTGCAGGCTCCTGCACCAAATTAGAGGCAATAAAGCTGAACCCTCTGAAAAGATGATGAGCATTGGCACTTGGAGGAACACCTGGGGAATCTGTAGAAGGAGAAAAATGGCCTCATGAGCAGCACAAAAGACACAGAACTTAATTGCACAGCACCTGCAACAGACAACAGTACCCCTGTTAGTCAACAGCAGATCATGCTAAACTGGCAGTCCCCTGTGAATACAATCCATCTCCATACCAAGGCTTCCATCCCTTTTCTTTGGACCTGAACAGTGTGGGCATAGTGTATGCAAGGACCTCTCCTCTTGGATATTGAGTGGTTTTTTTCCTAGTTCATGTTCATTCTCAGGCAAAGTGCTGCCTGTGCCAGGCATCCACAGAGAGAGAGAGAAGGCACAGGATGGTAAGTCTAGAAGAAAGAGATGGCTCAAGGCCAGGCACCCTACAGTTTAGCAGAGGTTCTCCAGGGAGTGGAAAAAAGCTGCTAGATGCTATATCTGTCCTTCACAGCACACCTTGGCTACAGAAATTACACAAGCTAAAGTGCTTTCTGAATAATGTGGTATGCTGTGTGTCTCAGGACAATGCAAAGAAGACAGGACCTAAAACAGGTGTAAAAGCATGATGCTCCCCTATTGGTGGTTTGCAGCCTTGTAAGGATCTTACTGCAGCAGCTTTAGGAGGTGGGATCTATTCCAGGGAAGATGCTGGTGACTTGTCCTCAGGTGAACAAAATGGCTTCTAGTGTTTTAATTAATGGTCACAGAGACTTTTTCTCCCTGTTCCTTCCTGACATGGCCAATCCAGGAGAGGAATGGCTGGAGATAAAAGAGCAAAATTACTAGAGAGCAGTTACTGGTACCTACACCACTGCTCAGTGGGAGAAACAATCTGACAAACCAAGAAGAGAAGAGGAGAGGTTCACTTCACTTAAAGGTCTGAAACATTTTAAAGAGATTTTTCTCCTCAGTTATGTTTTGTCCCAGGTATTTTCGTAAGACAGAGTCTCATTGCAAACCGCTCCTGTGTAGCTGAGTTGGTATCATAGAACTTACAGGGTTTTTTGGTTTTGTTCTTGGTTTTTTTTGTCTCCCTCCTTCTCCCCCTTCACACTTCTTGCAGTGCAACATATGATTTACCATGGCAAGATTATGAAGCTAAATGTCCTTTAGAAAGCTATCTCTGTGTACAAGCGTGTAAATATCCAGTTTCACTAAAGGAAATACATGCCATGCCTTGGACCTTATATTTGACACATTCACCTACCATCAGTACCACCAGTTAGTTTGAAGAGCAATGGTGTGGAAGACTTGAGTAATGCCTGAGGTCCTGAAAATATTTAAAAATGGATTTCCTTTGGGGATATTCCCTGAACAGATCTACTAGTCAATTGAACAGAGGATCTGAAGTCAGAATGTGCTAAACACAAATTATTTGCTTAGAAAATTGAGATTGCATCTTATTCTGTATCGCATTACAAAGCCACCTCAGCTTTGATAGCAGTCAGAAATAAGCACAGCAAGTCAGACCTCACTGCAAAGTACATGGACAACCTTGTCTTTTAGAAAAATGACGCAGGCTATTTGTTTACCTCAGTGTACTGATGGGCAAATACAGGGATGAGTCACACCAGACTTCTTGCATCACTGAGTACCTCTTACAATGGCATATATACAACAGTGACTTTCCAAGGGGGATTAATTAAGAGGAAAGAATGTTTATTTTTAAAAATGAATGACAGTAATTCAAACCTGAACACTCCTGAACTTCAGAAAAGCTGTGGTCCGGCTCTAAAACATAACTGTTAGGTCATCTCTATTTAAAAATAACTGTTCTTTCCTAATCCACTGCCAATCTCTTCATCAAATACTATAGAAGATCTACTGATTATTTGGTGTTCAACATTAAATATTCATCACCATCAACTGATATGCCCATTATATGAATTAAATGTTAAAATGCCTGATATGTTTAAAATGCCAAATTATGTTTAAATCATATCAATTAGTGGATAGCTATTAAACCAAAATCATTTTCCTAGTATTGATAAACCCAGAATAATTTCAGACATCTGAATTAGACCCACTTGCAAACACCAATCTTGTATAATGGTTATCTTTCTCCCTGTGAAAGTTATAATGCTTTGTCCCACTAAAGTATCTAACAACAGGATTTTCAAAGGCTTCACAAATCTTACTTTACTGAAGTAAATTAACTTCAGTATTCTTCACTGGCGTTAGCAAACATTATCTTATTTGCAGAGGAGGAAATGTAGGTACTTCAGCTGCAATTTTATGTATTTTTTCTCAGCAGTAAAGCCAATCTAAATCACCCCTGCCAGTTACAGCATGCTGTCCTGTCAATTATAATAGTACAAACATTTGTGGACTGAAATCTAAATGGGATCACCATAATTATCTTGCTTTGATCCTTGTTTAAATCACCATTTATAACCTAGATTGTTTCAGTCTCCTGCTACCTGTGAGAAGCTAAGTCAGTACAAATGAGATTTGAGTCCACAGTGGTGGACTTAGGAAACTAGCAGCCAGAAAAAATGACTCCAACTTAGACAAATCCCTGAGAAAAAATGATGTGAAACTATGAGGAACCGTCAATGTTGGAAATGTCATGTTTGGTGCACTAGAGCTCAGGTTAGGAATCCACAGAAAGCTGTCTCAACCTCCAGGTTAAAGAAACTTTCTGAGATATAACAGATTACTGGACTAACAAGTTACTGAGTCTGAGATATACCGCAGTGAGAGTAAAAGATTTGAGCTTTCATTACAAAAACCCATTTCCAGGCAGGAGAACTCATTCACAGAGTGCAAAATAACTCCACATGTATTTATGTGCCTTCCTTGGTAATACCTATCTAATAGCTTCATTAAAACATGACTGCATTTTTGTCTTGAAACAGGAATTATTACACTGCTATCTGAGTACATTCTCATTAACAGGATAAGCTTGTATAAGGCATATGTCATGAAAGAACAAAAACACAAAGTAAAAGATTCTTGTTTGATTCAACTAGCAATATGAAACACTCTTGTGATGCTCTCTCCTTCCAGTTGACACAAGAATCAACAGTGAAGAGCTGCAAAATATACTGCCAGTCTGCAAGGACTTTTCTATCACTCTAGAAGTGTAAAGGGATTCACACTTCCAATTTATGCCTGTTTGGAAATCACAGGGTTTAACTCTTAGGCTGTTTTCCACAATAGCACAAAGCAGAATTGATGCAGGCCATCTCTCTACTCCAGCCACCACCCCAAGACAAACCTTCCAAGTAAATTTTTTGCATGAGATAACAAATTGAATTAGGGAATAGTCGTAACATGTAGAGTCTAAAATATAATCCTGGGCATCAGTACCTACATGAAGCACAAGGGTTTTCATGCCAGTACAACCAGTGAAGTGTGAACATTCAAAGCAATCCAAACTCTCAAAGCTTCTCTGAGACTTCCCAGGGCAGCACCAGCCTGCACTTCTCTCCAGCTCAGCCTAACTTGTAGACTCCAATATTTCAGAGAAATTAATTCTTCTGAAATCTGAATTAAAGCTAAAAACAAAGATGTGAAATGTCTGGTATTAAAACATCAATTTTTTCCATGCAGTAGGGTAGGAATATCAGAGAGTATCAGAATACACTGGAGATGGATGGATGTTCCAGTTGAACTCAAATAACCGGAGCATAGTATGCTTATAGCTTGTGGAAGCTGGCACATCACTGCAAAAAAAACCAGACTACTAGGAATCAAGATTAATAAATATATTTTGAATAGATAACACTATTTCAAACCCCATGAAAGGAGGTTTGAGCCAGGCTTTGAATAGAGGTTTGAGCTATTTTTAAGAAAAAGGCTGAAGATCATGATGAGCCTGTACAAAAACTACAGGAAATCTCAGCTGTGATTCCTGTGCTGTAATGCAGGGGTTTTCCTAATGAATGCTCTGATATTTTACTCTCATCGCAACGTATCTTGGGCAATTTGAGGGTTGAAGCTTGAGATGTTATACTTGGTTATTACAACAATACTTTGTGACATTTACAGCACTAACCACATTCAAGGTCTTTTACAAACAAAAGTTAATTACATTATTACATTTTAAAACATATAAATAGGTATTTCTATTTTTCTTTACACAAACATCACAAGCAAAATATAATGTAGCTTATCCATGATTAGCAAGAGGCAATGTTATAACTGGGACTGCCATTCTGAGGTTACTGATATTCTTGCTTTCAAGTAGAAGAGTAGAAAGATGACGTTGTGCAACAATCATCTTCCTGTATATAGTCCACAAAATGTGGTATTTCTGTTTGGAAATAGAAATTATAGGAACAACATTCTCATTGCACGGATGTTCTAAACATTGTGGGCCAAGTTTCCTGTTGAGATAATTTCACTGGTCTGAGAGCTTGATGATTCTTCATTACTGTTAACCACATATTAACTTCCAACAGTCGACAGTCTGTGGGATTTCATAACTAAAGAAAATATTTATGGAATATATAATGATATACTAAGTTGCAGAGATGAAAATTTCTTTGAAGCTGAGGTAGTTTAAAATAGTTTAATTCAGCTAATGTAAGCAATGATAAGAGTAATAAAATAGAAAATAGTTAATTTTCCTATTAAAAATGTGAAAACTGTCCTTCCTGAAGCCAAATCAATGTGAAGCTGGTGAAATGCCTATGCACTCCTTTTCTTGGAAATGCAGAACTCTCTTAGCTTCCTGCTGGAATTTGCAAAACCTAGTAATCTCAGAGGCAGTCATCGCAATAGGGAGGGAAAGAAGAATGAGTTTACTTACTGAAAAGCTGTGTTACCCATGTGCCACCTTACTAACCTGTAGGGGTCCGAGACGTGAACTCTGGATCAAAATGAAAGGTATCTTCTGGCCGTCCCACTGCGGGCTTGAAAGGTGGCTTGATTTCTTTCCTGTATAGTTTCTACAAGGAGAAGAACAGATCACAATCAACAACAAGCTGTATGCCTTCAGCATCTGTAGATTGGTTCCCCTGCTTTGTTCAGGGTGTCTTGTCTCAGCTCTGGCTCCTGCTTGACTAGTTGGCTTGAAACCTGGAAGGTCCCTGCACTTTTTAGCCACTGATAAAAATGTAGCCTGTAAACTGCCACAGGGTTGCAGCTGAGGCATCTGAAATTCGCTGGTCTTAAGGGTAAGACTAGGATGTGCAACGATAACACCAGCAAAGTGCATGGGTGATTTCAGCAGCGCAGCAATAGCAATTAGCACAAAGAATCACTAGGAAGTGGTGGCTGGTTTAGCATTTGTTTTTTTGTCAAGAACTGAGCAATATGTTTGATGCTCTGCCAGACCGAGCTGAGCAACAGGCCTGTCTGCCTAGTACTCACAACCTAAAAAAGAGATTTGTTCTTTTGGCACATCTGCTAAAAGGGAATGGGCTCAGAGCTGAGAATCAGATGAAATTCCCATCTAAAGATGTTAGGAAGAAAGCACTGTGGAAGGATGGAGAATCATGTTGGAGGTCTAAATTTCACTCGAGCAGAGGAGCAAAACCAAGAGAAAACATAAGGAAGAGAGGAAGGTATTTAACACCACTAGACGTGTGTTTGTGCTGGTGAGTGAGAGAACACAAAAGGGATCATTCATGCAATAATCACCAAAAACGTTAGCTAATACACTGCCTTTCAGCGACCTCATGGCCTCTTTATTCAATCAACGTGATCTTAAAGAAATTGCTTCACTGTATTACTCCTTTGCAAGCACTCATAAACACACATTTACACACACTGTGGGAGATGAACCAACTGAGATGCATCAAGGCACTGATCCAGAGGCTACAGAGTTAATGGAAAGAGTACTATTGATTTCAGTGATTTTTCCATCATCTCTGGTTGGAATCACCAAAAAATGAACATCATGCTGATGGTGGCATGGGGAACAGAGCTCCAGTTTAGTTCCCTGTCCCACATTTCAGTCTCTAGACTGAATGCCCTTTCTACCAATGCTTTGTTCTCAGGTTTCAAAAGGCCAAACTAGTTGCCACTGACCATGCCCAATAATTAACATGTCTGAACATAAATATAATGTTTCATTCAAACTTTCAAGTCATGATAAGAGCTGGAGAGTTCAATTTTATTATGGTTTTTAATATGCATTTCCAGGTTAGCTCTTAAAACATTCAAAATTAGCTGATTTTTCAAATTATTTAATGGAGATTAAAACGTGCTTGTCCAGCAATTGCATGCAGGAAGATTCTCCTTAACTGGGTTTTGTGGTGACTTAACTTCTGTAATATAAAGTATGTGGTCAAACATATGATATATACACATGAATATAATTTTGCACAGATAAATAAAGGTTCCTGAATCAGGACATTCTTTAGCATAGCATTAGTATTAGCGTTAGCATAAAACATATGTTTGTGGTTGAACCATGCTTCCTTGGAAAAGTGAAATAGTGAGGACGCAATAATTAATGGCCATTTCACCATAAAAAGTGCCTGCCTGCATAAAATTGTTCCATATCTTCCAAGAGAAAAAGAGATTAATAATTGCTGTGAGCCACAATGGAAAGCCAGTCTTCCAGATAATTAAAAGCCAACTGCAATTTAAACAGGAAGTGTCACTCATCAGCTGAAAGATATCAACCTAGTAATTAACATACATCTTTTTCTGTCTGCACAGAACTTTAAAAGGGAACTCAGCACCTACTAAAGGTTTTTCTGTTGCTAGAATTTCAACTCAAGAAAGCTATTTGCTTCCAGCTTCCTTTCATTTGTCTTAATCACAACTGCACAACTTTTCTATGCAGAAAGCAATGTGGTCACATGCACACGCTTCCTCCTTCAATTAGATGCACCCCTCATCCTGTGAGGTCCAAACATTGGATAATGTTTTAAAGTCATACATCACTTGGGAACTGCACTCTCTTTTGATTACCGTAACCATATTCTCTCTGGTCTCTTAATTCCTCCCCGTCATCTGTAGTTTAAGTACTGTTGGAGCTACATTTGTATTTTGAATCCCTAACCCACATCCTCCCCTACTAGGAAGGGATTTGAGATTCATCATGAGTCACACACCACCTAAAGATATATAATCACAAATTTGCTTGCTGAGAGGGGATGGAAACAAAGAAGTTGCTTGTGCAAGTGAAAGGCACCTCCTCTGAGCACAACCCGGATGACTCTTTTCTATTTCCTTTTTCACTTGTGATCAGAAATATTTCTGGTGTTTCTGACTAGACAAATAGGAACAGCAAACAATAAATTGTCTAAAACATTTCTCTTGTTTTCCCCTCGAGCTCTTGAATTGAGTAACTAAATGAAATATTTGAGGAATGAGAACAAGCAGAGCAGTGTTATCTATGGGTTTTTCCATCCCACAGTGGCTCCAGTTCTCCAAGAGAGTTATTACAAAGAAAGTCAATTCCCTATAGCACACTAAACCACAGAGTAGCCCAACACAGTTAAACATGAAGGTTTGCTGCAAGTAGAACATATCTTCCCTTAAAAACCTGCCTCCTGTAGACTGCAAAACACAACGTGACAAGAGGTGATCTAAGAAAGTTGTCAGAGTCACGGTGGTTGTTGTGATGTTCACACAGAGAACAAATTTCCTGGAGGATTTAAAATCCTTTTGGATTTTCCAAGAATAATTCAAAGTTTAGGTAAAATGCATTAACCAATTATCTATTAATGTGGTCCAAAAATTATTTGGGGCTAATGTATCACCTTGATCTCTTCCAATAGAAATTAACCAGATTGGCAAAAGAAATGGCAACTTCAGTTTCAATTCTTGTCTTTGACCAATTCTATCAGGCTGTCACATAACTTCTGGTAAGGTCTAAACAGTTATCTACATCTCCAAGTCATGATAATCCTGGCTTTGTATGTAGAAGTCACTGGGACTTCCAACAGCTATTTTACTGGGAACATGGTCCCATTTGTCTCAGTTGAAATCCCAGTTTTCATATCAAATTATTATTTTGGGACATCTTGTTAGATGTTCAAAAGATATGTTATTGCTAACTGGAGCATTTAAATTTCAAGTTGAGTGCTTAGATCATTTACTGTCTGAATGATGAATGAGAGGATGGTAATCCATAGCATCAAATCGAGTTGGAGGCCTGTGGCCAGTAGAGTTCCAAGGAGGTTGGTTCTGGGGCCAGTCTTATTCAACATCTTCACCTGGATGAAGGGACTGAGAGTACCCTCTGCAACTTGGCTGATGACACTGAACTGGGAGGACTGGCTGATTCACCAGGAGGCTGTGCTGCCATTCAGTGGGATCTTGACTGGCTTGAGAGTTGGGCAGAGAGGAACCTCATGAGGTTCAACAAGGATAAGTGCAGAGTCCTGCAGCTGGGGAGCAACAACCCTATGCACCAGAACAGGCTGAGGATTGACCTGTTGGAGAGCAGCTTGGCAGAGAGAGACCTGAGAGTCCTGACTGATAATAAACTAACCATGAGCCAGCAGTGTGCCATTGTGGCCAAGAAGGCCAATAGCATCCTGGGATGCATCAAGAAGAGTGTGGCCAGCAGGTCGAGGGAGGTTCTGCTCTCCCTCTCCTCTGCCCTGGAGAGGCCTCATCTGGAGTCCTGTGTCCAGTTCTGGGCTCCTCAGCTCAAGAGGAACAGGGAAATTCTGGAGAGAGTCCAGCGAGTCCAGCACAGGCTCACCAGGGGACTGGAGCATCCTTCTTATGAGGAAAAGTTGCATGAACTAGAGCTGTTTAACCTGGAGGAGACTGGTGTGGGGGGGGAGGGCGCGGGGGGGATGGGACGCTTATGAGTGCCTATAAATAACTAATTGAGCGGAGATCAAGAGGATGAGATGAGTCTTTTTTTCTGCAGTGCCTAGGAACAGGACAAGGGGTAACAGGCACAAGTTGGAATACAGGAAGTTCCACCTGAACATAAGGAGAAATTTTTTTCTTGTGAGGGTGAGGGAGCCCTGGCACAGGCTGCACAGGGAGGGTGTGGAGTCTCCTTCTCTGGAGGTTTTCCAGAACTGCCTGGACATGTTTCTGTGTGACCTGATCAAGGTGATGCTGCTTTAGCAAGGGGTTGGACTAGATGATCTTTACAGGTCCCTTCCAACCCCTACTGTTCTGTGATTCTGTGATTGTATGTGTGTTATTTTGCACAGGAATAATAGTTAAAGATTTTTTTTTCTTCCAAATTGTTTCCACATCAGTAAAGGAAAAATGTATTCCTTATGCCTTAATGTTCTACTGAGAACATAATTTCTCATTCTTTCCCAGTAAAGAATAACACCCTACACTCTACCTCCTTTTTTAAAAAATTGGCCAAGCATTGACTTATTATAGAAAAATGTCACAGAAAATGATCACAGAAAATCATGAGTTATCATAGAAAAACGTGACTGACAGGTATCAGGAATCACTGTGCATCACACTTGGCTGTTGAATCCAGATGCTATTCAGAGAGTGCGTAATCCACAGAATGAGAGGGATAATCTTCAAGGTATGAAAGCACTGATTTAGATCTTCACACCTGGATACACATCCATGCTTCTGCCTACTTACAAACCCCTCACAGCCTACTATGACTTTGATAATCAATACCTTCAGACTAACAAGTATTTATGAATTAAGCACAATAGAGTTCTACAGCAGTTTGAGGAACAAGCAGCTTCTACCTATTTCCTTTTTCATATAGGACAATCCCCCCCCTTTTTTTTTTGAAATAACTAATTCTCCCCCAGGTCTCAATAACCTTTTTTTAATGTATGTTGCCACATCCCTAATACAAGCTTCATCTAGCACCTCCTCAGCTGGGACTCAAGTTATACACCAAGGAGACTAGTAACAAATTGCTGCAACATTCTTTCGTCTCTTTTTTCTTTATGAGCAGTTAATTTTTCATCATCTTTGAAAAAATGTGCTCCTAAAAGCATCCAGAGATGTAAATGCCCTGTACATCTGTCTGGCAATTATCAAGAAAATGGTTTAATTTAACTAAAAGCTATTTAGTAATTTCCTCAGATGAGTTTCTTTGATGAAGAATTGAATTATTCCTTAGACACCTTCTAGAAATACAAAGATGCTACCCTCCACAATGACACAGTTGTAGTGTTAGAATAAACTCCCTTGATATATACACCTGTCATGAAAAATCCAATAAGCAGACGAAAGGATGAACTACCTTCTAAAATGCTTTTCCTCTCCTAGATTAATGGCTCAATGATGTTGCCTGTGATTGATAGAAAAACTAGCAGATTTCAAACCTTGGGATAAATTCTTCCTGTTGGTAAAACCTGCAATTAAATAACTCACATTTTCAGTTTAGTTTGATCTTCCATTAATATTGAAGGAAATAGAACCTGAGTTCTTTTTCTTCCCACTTCTTTTCTCAGCTGTATTTGACAGTTCATTTTCTAGCATGTCATTTGCTCTAGTTCAATTTTAGCCTGTCATCTAAACAAAAACTACTGTTTATAGCCCAGTCCTCCAAGTGCAATATGCAAAAAATGATTTAATTTTTCATTTTCAGTGAAGACAGAAATTCTTTATGCATGACCTGAAAAGAAGAAACTAATACAAAATATCAGGAATCACACCGTGACTAGGTTTGGGTTGTCTTGTCTCAGGGAGAAAAAGCAGGGTGCAAAGGTAGTAACCAGGAGCTGCACATCTAATCTCCTTCCTAGGAATCCCAGGCTTTATCATGAAAGACAGTCCATTCATTTAACAAAGGGTCTATTGAATTTACATCACAGTGCCTACTAAATGCCTTAGAGCAGTAAGACTGATATTTGCAGAAACTTTCCTCTGTTTTTCACTCTGGTAAGTAGGAATTTAGGGTTTTGTTACAGGGTGACAATAGCTGTAAAAACAACTCTTAGAGAGATTAGCTCATGACACAATTTAAGTTTAGGCATAAAAGCTCTGTGTCAGATTGTCCACAGCTCATTTAAGGGCTACTTATACACCAGAAGTTAAAGCTATGGTGGCTGGAGATTTGTCCTGAAGAACAGCACCCTGGAACATGAGATTGGCATCCAGGAAGCAATGGGAGGAGAGTGGTCATTCTGTGGCCACTCTCATGCCTTACCGGATTACACCTGTTGCTTTTGCCTGAAGCAGTCATACACTATCATCACTGCTGTGCTTGGCAGGAGCTTCTGCAGCAACATAGCAGGGGGTTTTTTACACTTCCTATGTTGTTTCCAGTGTTCACAGCCCTCATCTGAAGCAGATACTATTCTGGTTGCATCTCTTTGAAGACCATGAAAGATGGGAAACAAGTGAGAAATGACTGCTCCCACAGGTAAATACTTCAGTGATGACACAATAGCCAAACCCTAATGCAAACCCCAAGGGCATAGCTCTGATGGCACCCTGAAATGAAGGCCAGGCCCGATATACACTTCTGCCTGTGAGTCTAGTGACTTCACACTGTCTTCATACACTTCACGTGACTTCATACACAATTTGGAAGGAAGCAGTGTTTTCTGTTTTGAATCCCTTTTTAAACTAGATGAAACAACTTAGTAGTTTGTCTGATCACTCTTGTAGGAAAAATGTTGCTTAAAAATACAACTGTTTCTCATTGAGTTTCTAAAAGACATTAACCCATTCTGACCCTTCATGATAAGAAGGCTCTTGATGGAGGATTATTTCACTTCAGTTGCTCTAAGTTTCCAAGCTGTCAGTCATGGCACTTTTGTCTATCACAGCTGTGAAGGCAGTACAGAAGCTCTCCAAAAGAACTTGCCTCCTGCTCTTTGAGGTCTTTATATTACTAAGGCATAAAATAAATCAACATTCGTGTCGTGTTTCAACAATATTGCTTGCTGCCTGCCTGCAAATTGATGTGAGAGATTCTGTGTACATGATGGATGAAAAAAAATGGGGGCATTAGGGACCCATTTCCTGCATCTGTACAGAAATTAGCACTAAACATCTGTGCTTGAATCATGTCTGTTCTCTGATCCTGCTATGTTTCTGTCCATGGACAACATGGTTAATGCATGATTTTTGTACAGCAAAGTCAGCTGTGAGCTTCAGCTCTGGGCCAGGCTGGCTCCCACTGCTCTGAAATACATACAATACTGTTGCTATAAGTAGATAAGCTTCCCAAGATCTCTGAAAGATAGTAAAATTAGGATTAAATAAGCAAATATATCACAAAGATGATAGCTGATCTGTATAATAACAATCTGTCTCCAAGAGAGTGCAATAAGAACCGATTATGTTGGATTAACATGAATCTTTGCAGCTATATTTTACAACAAATTTAGAGGGCTAGATGAGACATCAAATGGCAATGAAATCAACATTTCTCTCTAGCTCCAAAGTCATGTTCAAGCATACTCAGCCTCTTCATGGTAGATATTAACCCTAATCTATCCTTAAGAACTTTTTCAACTAACAAAAGACTGTACAATTTCCTTAGGACAGGCATAAAACTGTTCCCTAAAGAACTGAGCTTGAAACAATCACCAATCAACATGATAGAAGGTGGTCTTGAGGAGTCTCACGGTCCGAACTATTTTTGCTGAAAATCTTTCCAAGGTGCAAAGCCTCAGTCCTCTGTGATGAGTTATTGTGCTGCTACATAACAAAGACAGAAGAAGAAACCCCCTCACTGCTCCAGTGCTTCCTATTACATTAAGATGCATACACCTGACCTGTATTTTGATTGAAAAGCTGAAGACTGTGAAGATATTGGAGTACAGAAAACATTAATAACAAAGAACACAGTTCTTCAGGATTCTCTATTTTCCATTTTCACTTAATGTTTTCACAAATGTAAAGTCTTTGTAAACAATCTCATTATTAAGAATCAGAAGAGGAAAAGGAGTCCAGAACGTATATAATGGGACTAGAAATCAGCTGGACCATGAAGGAAAATCTCAAACTCCATTTACATTGATCATCTCTTAACATGCAACTTAAATTAGATTCATGAACTTTTCCAAAACAAACGATTCTGTGGGCCTTTCAAAGGCTACCTGGGCACCACAAGATCTGCTTTTGCCGTGGGCTTTGAGAATGGTGCTGTCACATACATTTATGCTGTTTTACCAGAATTTATGGTGGGAACTGTATCAACATGATCTGTTACATGGTTGAATAGAGATCAAATATTAAAGAGATGTAACAATACAGATCAGATAAAATGAAACTTGAAAATTCTAGAGGATGTGGCAAAAAGGAGTTCTGATGTACTGGCAGATGTCTAGATCAAGAATGACAAGTGTTTGCCTAAAGGTTTGTCTAAAAAATATATTCATTTGAACTGAAACTGTCAGAAGGTTTAACTGGTTGCAAGCCTAAATTGAATACTTAGCTAATACCTATCACCAGCTTTATGGGCTGTAGCTGACAGCAATAAAATAAATCCTTGTTTACCATTCTCTTAATCATGTCCAACACATCTTGTCTGAACCATGTTAAATTTGATCAAATATTTGCTGTTCCAATTTTGAGTGCTGATATTAAATTAATGACTCACCTTAATAAAACATCAACCACTTGTGAGAGCAGCTGCTGTTTCCTGTTCTGCCTGGTTGATTTGTACACTCAGTGATGTAAAATCCATCTATGTTGTGCTTTTCTGTAGCCTCTATTACAATATAGTGGAAGGGTTAGATATTGTCCTGTGGTCTCTTAGGCCAAAAGTGACAAGAGAAGGCTAAAAAAACTACCTTCTTGGAATATTTATGATTCCCCAGCATAAAGTCACACAGCCTGCTGCATAGCCTGCTGTACCAGCTCTATGGATATCCAGAAAGTTCCAGTAGCATCATGCTGTGCTTGGGAAAAGCGTGCACCTGGAGGACTTGAACCTCCTTAGAGCTACTGTTGGCAGACGTATAAGAGCAGACCTGGGGCTGCTCTGGATTCCTGATGGATCCTGATATCAGAAAGAATAAAACTATCATTTAGTCCAGCTTGCACAGCCCAGTGACAACAGACAAATATCTCAATATCTAACATAAAAGCTGAAAGATGGAGGTGATCTAGAGCATGAGAACATTTCACTCTGGATTGTCTTTTTCAAGCCCAGGCCTTTGGTTGTTTTCTTATGCAGTTGAAATATTATAGGAATTCTTCCATTTAAAGCTGCTCATTTTCACTCCACTCCAGCTCCCACAATAAATGCATTATGTTTATTAGAGCTGAATGTGGAAATTATTCCACAGAACACTGCAAATAGCCTCAAGTAGTACCACAACAAGCCAGACTATCAGATAAAACAGAGACAAGCAACTAGAAAAAAAATGACAATGCTGAAAGTAGCTTTCTTTTTCTTTCAGTTGTAGCAACATGAACAAATGTGTATCTACAATCACAGAATCATTTAGGTTGGAAAAGACCTTTGAGATCATCGAGTTCAGATATAAACCTAACACTGTCAAGTAGGTATGCAAGAGACATAGACACCCACTTAAAAGGCTCTGTGTCCTGGGTTCTCTAGGTTGGAGATCACTTCATCATTTTTCTAAGCATGTCAGTTTGCCTTCGAAAAATTATCTAAGAAAAGATCTAAAATCAAAATTTAAAAAAGACGTTAAACTTACATTCCAGTCTATAGTAACAAAGAAAGGGTGACGCTTAATTTCTTCCACTCCATCGAATCCAGCACCTGACAAGAGAATGAAAGAATCAAAATAAAGCAATGCTTAGAAGAAAGCTGCATGACAACTCTTCTCCAGCCTTCCTCCCCATCTTTTTTTCTTCTGACAAAGTTGGAGACACCACCCAAAGACACTTCTTGTAGTCAAGAAAACCTGAACAGTGACATTTCCATAATAGTATAAACCAGCATAAATATACTTCATTAATGAAAATCTGATGGCTGAGGATTCTTTTACTTTTTCCTAATTGAAGCTAGTGCCAAGGTTGAGTAGCTGCTCTCTTCAGACTTCAGGTGGGAGTTGAGCTGCAGCAGAGCACAAGCACCACAGAGGCCAGAAGAGGCCCCAAGATGTCCTGATACTATGGCAAGGCTACTGCTGCTCCTGGGCACCAGCAGCAGCTCTTCTATCCACGACTTTCAGATCTTGCCTAATTACTCATTCTCCATGGGTAGAGAAAGCTGCATTACAAATAAGTTCAGACTCAAAAGAGAAATAAGTTCAGGCTCCAAATGATTTTAACTAAGCCAGAGTTTTAGGTTTCCCCTTTTTACATACTGTCTTCAAATTCATGTGAGTACCAAAATCATCACTCTCAGTAGTATGTTTCCTTTGCTGCTACATTTCTGCTACATTACTATAGGAAATTTAGGGAAAGTCTTCTGAGATCCAGTGATGAATCTAATTCCTTCATTGTTTTGCCTGACATCTTCATTGAAGATTGCCTTTTTTATTCCCGCAGCTCAATTTATTTGCTTCAGTGCCATTCCAAAAAGCAACATGTGCTCAAGAATAATGAGACAACTGTCAGAGATGATTTAGCATACCATTTTTGAGGTTGATTTTACTTTATTAATAGCACCTTTCTTCTTCCAGTAGGAGAAACAACATCTGGAAGCAAAGGCTTTATATTGCAATTTTGGAACCAGTTCCAAAAGGTACCCAGCACCTCTTTACCAGAATGCTGAGCATCCTGGATTCCCAGAAGGATTCACGAAAACCTTGCAAAAGGCACTCAACACCTCAGCTTTTATATGCAGTAGTTGTACTTTCTGAGAGTCAACATTACAAGCAGCTTTAGAAGGGTCTTGTCAACTCAAAGCTTTTGTAAAACGTGACACCTGCTTTCTTTGTGTATAAAACATGACCAGTGTTTGCCAAAGCACACTGATGAATAACAGCTCCAAAGTGCCTAAGTTAGAGAATCAAAGAATTTTAAGAGTTGGAAGGGACCTCAAAAGATCATCTAGTTCAACCCCTCTGCCAGAGCAGGGCCACCTAGAGTAGGTCACAGAGGAACTCATCCAGGTGGGCTTTGAATGTCCCCAGCGAAGGAGATTCAACAACTCATCTGGGCAGCCTGCTCCAGTGCTCCCTCATCCTCACAGTGAAGAAAATCTTACTTGTATTTCTTTGGAATCTCTTGTGTTCCAGTTTATACCCACTGCCTATTGTCCTGTCATTGGCCATCATTGAGAAGAGCCTGGTTCCATCCTCCTGACACTCACCCTTTACATATTTGTAAACATTAATGAGGTCTCAGTCTCCTCTTCTCCAAGCTGAAGAGCCTCAGCTCCCTCAGCCTTTCATGATAAGGGAGATGCACCATTCCCCTTAACCATCTTGGTGGTCCTGCACTGAACTCTTTACAGCAGCTCCCTGTCCTTGAATTGAGTTGCTATAAAACACGTTCTCCATCCAGTCTCCTTAACTTTCCCTGATGAATGGATATAAAAGCAAACATTTGTGAACACAGCATGCAGGATCGTCTGTCTAGGCCTGCTGGATAATAATGGAAGAGGAATGTTCTTCTCATTACTTCCCCATCCTGGTAACCTTACAGTACAGACAAATATAAGTGATGCACGTGAAGATAAACAACCCCAGCCTGCCACACAAAATTATGTGCTCAGAAGTGATAAGCCTGTTTGATGAGTGTGGTCTTTGTGTTATGATGGGCAGGCAAAAACAACACAAAATCAAATCTTAAAAAGTAAAAAGAGCACAAAAGGGAGAACATGCATTGCCATTGTGTAAGTCTGTTGCACAGCTACAACTTGAGCATGGGATGTAGCTGACAAACTCACCTAGAAAAGGTTGTTCTTATTAAATGCAGGAAAAAAATCAAAGAAGGGCAACAAGGAATGGGATGAAGTGGCTGTGTAGGTCAGACTTTCCAACCTGGAAACAAATGACTGAAGGAGTTTATGATAGGTCATGAAACAATGCTAGTAGGAATCAAGTTCAGAACAACCTGGGAATGTTTTCTCAGGCAACAGATAGTTGTGTGGAGTTCCTTGAGAAAGATGATGTGGGTGGAAAATATTTATACAGGGTTGGGGGAGGGGGGAGCAGAAAAGTGTGTTGAAAAGAAATCTGTTGAAGATTACTTCAACAAAGCAAAAGAGGTTCAAGATCTTAAAATATGTATAGATTGGGAGAGAATTTGGGTCAAATATCTCATGTCCTTACCCTATTCTTACTCTTCCCCAGGCAGTTGTTTACGGCCCAGGGGTACTGAATAAGAAAATATTAAGACTTTCCCTAGAACGCTTTTTCAAATACACAGTCTGAAGTCTGCACTAGATTCCCTTTGCAGTTTCATTCAGATTTTAGCAGTGCCAACATAAACATGAAACCAACACAGTTACTACAAAGACAATTACATTAAGCAACTGATCAGAGAAAATGTATGTGTGAAGAATGTTTTGTGTTCAATGGTGGTGACTGGAAACATGCAGTAATGCTCCTTGCTGCAGAAGAATGAAACCCAAGTGGCAAACTGATTCTGAAGGACTGGCGCAAATGCTACAGACACAGTAAGCTATTGCTAGCATTCCCTAGACTGAGGATAACTGCTAATGCATTAAATCTTGTCTGCTCTGTCCCTTCCCCATTGTTTCCCTTTTGTAGGCTTATGGATGCATTGCTCTGTGATGGTAATGACTTGCCTTTTTCAGATGATCTATTTGAAAGCCACATTTTTTGCTGCTCATGTTATTTTTACTACAAAAAAAACAGAAATTGGGACCAAGGAAAATACCTGCCCATAGCTGCTTTTGCTGTTTGGGGATTGCAGTGTGCAGTAAGCAATGCAGCACACAGTTGGCACAGGTATTTGAAAAAACTGGCATTGCCCACTGGGGGCCACCACAGAGGTCTGGCACAGAAGGGACTCATTGTTAAGAGTGTCAGGACTCCAGTTATGGTTAGCTTAATAAATTAAAGACATTTAGGGCAGTGATAGTCTTATTTTGCAAAAAGTGAAGGACTTCCAATTCTCAGCAAACAGTTTTACACTATGGAGAAGGCTCAGCACTTCCAACAGCTTTTATTCACTGATCTTCCCTGCCATGAAACCTGCTGGTGTAGCCCCCAGCTCCCTCTTGGCCTATGTCCTGTGGCCACAGGTAGCAGTGTGTGGTCTGGTCCTCTCCTCAACTGGAGGAGAGAAGTGGCCCAAAGGTGTGTTCAGAGACAACTCTGGGAACCTAGAGGGGCAATCTTGACCCTGCTAAAGAAGTCCATGGGAGATGTTAGGCACCAGTGCTCATGGTGGAGTCTTTCTGGATTTGCTCAGCATGTTTCAGCTATGCATCTACCATCTCTAAATCTAAAGTGATACTGGAAAAAGACGCGCTTTTAGAGAGGAAAGAGAAGAACTGGAGAAGCAGTAACTGGAAAGTCTAACTTCATGGGGATGGACATTTCTTGACATAGACATGTGTATTTGGCAAACTGCTGAAGTACAGCACACAATGGCACACAACATGATTGCAAACCTTTCCTCTATGTTAAAATTGTTTATTTTCACTTTAACTTCAATTTAGTAATCCATCTTATCTGTAAAAAAATAAGCACAATGAAATCTTGTGCCTGCAAATTTTCCTATATGCCATCCAGTCCCATGAGGATCCAAGAAGATAAATAATGCTTTCAGACCAAATTGCCAGTTTAAACACATTACAGAGTGCAAGGATTTATAGAAAAGCAGCCTCATGTTAATAAGTGAGAACTTGATTATCTGAGATTGTTTTATTCCTGTAATAAAAGTGTCTGCGAGCAGTAACAGTGGAATGTTTTCTTTGTAATAGATTTTGATTGTTGAATTATTATGGACAACGTGAGCCTTGAAGCATATCAAGGGGAAAAATGGAGACCTATGAAATTTGAAAGCAGATTATTTGCATATTCAAAATGAGCAGAAAGAGTTTCCAGGTTTTTAGTTACAGGTAATAAAACCACAGAATCATAGAATGGTAGGGTTGGAAGCGACCTTTAGAGATCATGTAGTCCAACCCCCCTGCAGAAGCAGGTTCACCGTTTCAGAATCTTTTTAGAGGTCTAGATATTTTGAATTGAATCCCTAAGGTTTACGAGAAAGATGTACAGTCAGCTACTCTGACAAAGGTGAAACTTGTTTTTTCAAACCCATCATCAAATTGAAAACCAAAGGCTTCTATGTGCCAAAGCAGAATCTACCTTTGTTGAGAGCATTGGATGAAGGGAATGGTAACTATTTATTTGGCTTATACTCTGCATCTACTGGTGCATACTTTAACTCTGCTTTCTCGGACAAGCTTCTCATTTACAAGGACCTGGAACCTTTACACTGTTCATCAGTGTAGGGAGTTCCTGAAATACTCTTTACATTCTTTTATCTACTTGAGCAGATCCAGGCCTTAGGGGAAGTAAGAATTAGTCCCTTGCCTAAGTTCTTGGCAATGTAATGAACCAAAATCTTCATCATACAATTTACTCCCTGAGATGCTTGTCTGACTGCATATTACAGTTAGTTTCGTTTCAGAATTTAAAATTACACTTCTCCACGGTCCATGATCTTTATATCTTTGTTAAGATACAAAAATCAAATGGTAAAAAGCAAGATGGCAGTCAGAATAAAAGAAATTTTGAAACTCAACATCTTTGATCTTTCCAAAGTTAAAACCACTTTGGAATTAAATACACTTTCCAGATTTGCAAACTGCTGAAACAATGGCTGAAAACAAGTGTTGGATCCATAATATGGTTCATTTATTTTAGCACACTTCATTGTTTTCCAAAGATTTTTCAAAACAGGATGTCTAAGCTTACTTTTCTTTTAACTTCAAACTATTGTTCCTTTCCCAGAAAAAGCTAAAATCCACAAAGCTGAAGCAGTCCTTTTATCTAGTGACTTCTGCTCAGTATTTTGGCCAGCGATTAAGTATTCTTCCTTTCATTACCAATAAGTCTACTTCCATCATCCTTCATGCCGATTCTCAGTCAGTTAAAACACAGTGTTCAGAAGCTTTTCATTGCTATCCCTGAAATGTTAAGATTTATTTTTCTGTTGCTCTTTTACGTTTTATTTCCTTGAATGTTTGTGCTATAAATAAATCTCTTCCTTTCTCCCATCCTTCCCAGTATTTCAAGAAAACCTTGACCTTCTGCATTTCCTCATTACTAAAAGGAAGATGATATTGGAACTAGAATTGTCATGGGTAAAACTATGCAGCTTTACTTATTTTAATGAGTAGCTTTTCATTTAACGACCAGTATCCAGAAATTCCCACTGGCTTCACTGGAGACTCATTTTGGATGGGTAGCAGCTTGTGGGAAGCCACAAAACAAGCAGATCCCAAGAGGTGGAAATGGGGAGGAAACAGCATAAACGAACAGAGAGAGAGAGGGGGAAAAATGTTTATATTTGCTGCAGCATCTTATTTTTCTGAACATAAATTAAATCTGTGGGAAGCTGGGTTGTCCCCTTGTCTCTGTGTGGAGCACAGGACAGAGTAGATTTTCAGTCCTCTACATGTGTGCATGCAGACCCATGTGATCCATTGCTCAGGCAGATGGTGATGGAAGTGGGCTGTCAAGTATTGCGTGGTCTGGCTGCTAATGCTGTGACTGCTGTGCAGGAGACCAAAAGCACTGTGCATCAGATCTTCAGCAGTACAACCTCTAGGATTTGAGAAGTGAGTGTGAGCACTGCAAGAAGAAAAGGGAGAAACTTCTGTTGCACTTCTTGCTTTCACCACATCTCAAAACATGCCATTTCCTAATTCAGCTTTTTGTTTCTAACTTCACATCTCAGATATGAAATAATATTGCAAGTGTAAACAGCTGCAAGAGGGAACAGCAGATTGCTTTTCACAAGTCTCAATATTTAACCAGTCTATACTATTCTCTAAAAGACAAGCGATTTATCAGATGCCAAAACTCCCACGGATGGTACTGACAGTTAACCATGTATATTTAAATATGACCCATCAGCTGTCTTCTTGTGATAAGTTTACAGAATTCAAGGATTAAATCCCTGCACCTAAGGTCAAAAAAAAAAAAAACTCCAACAGAGATATAAAGGAAAAGTTTGTCCCTTTCCTTTGGAAACAAATAGATGCTTCTAGTTTATGACAGTTTAAATAGGATTATTAACAAAGGGTGAAAACACATTAGTAAGAAAGGAAATAATACATTTAAAGTAATAATGAAAGCATGCTATAAAAATGTTCCCAGCAAACAGAACAGCATTAAAATGGATTTCAGAATGGGAGATCCAAATTCTACTTCCTTTTGCTCCTCATGTCAGATTTGAAGCTAAATTATACAGATTTGAAAAGATACCTGTTTCTCAGTTTCCTCTATTACCATATACAGTAGTTATCTTAAACCTTTCATAACTGCTGGCAGTTTACTCTCTGTCTTCACTGAAAAAACAAAATACAAGCTAATATCATGTTTTAGATCCCACTGCTTTGCCTGTGCTCTTTGCAAATTTTTCTAGTAACACTCAAGTTTCACTGAGCACTGGGAAGGAAAGCAAAATGCTGTATACTCAAGAGAAGAAAAATTAAGGGAGATCCACTGAGAGAAACAATCACCACTTGATAGGCAGAGCTTGATAACAAATGCTCCAAGCAAATGTTCACACACACGTACCTAATCTGTTGGAAGGGTTCCTTTTGAAGAGGGCTCGCAATAGGCTCTGGGCTTCTATGCTCAAGAACTGTGGCATTCCCAACTTGGCTCTGAAAGAACACAACACTTGAAAAGAAAATAGGTTTTTCACAAATTTTCACCATCTCACAGTGGTTTAAAAAGAGGAACTGTAGTAGTCAGGACAGCCTGACACATAAATTTGGTGACCAAAGGCTACCTAAGCATAATACAATATAGAATGAGGTCCCGATCTGCTGAAGTTAAAGAAGGCTTTACAATTGGCTTTACTACAGGTACAATAGATCTAATGACTCTTGTAACATCTTTTGCAACCTAAATAAATTATTTTCCTACAGGATTTTTTTTCAGTTTTTTAGCTTGTTGGAATAAATTTGGGAATTGAGAGTAATTTAAACAAGCAAAATTTCACAATAATCACACTAAACCACATACATACTGAATAAAAAGAATAAAATTTATCCCATGGCAATTCACCGCCAGAGAGAAAAAATGTAATATTGAGCAAAGATAAGCTTCAAATACTTGTGTCTGCACTTAACATTAAATGAATGGGAAATCTGCAATAGAAAGATTTGAAACTTGGCAACAATAAAACATAAGCTGTCTTGCAGAAATGTGACTGTTCCCACTTTTGTATGGATAATGACATTCTTTATTACAGAAAGTAAGATACATTTCTTTTGTAAGGTCTTCTCAGTAATTCACTTTCTACTATTTGTTCTGAAGGCAATTTTAAAGCCACATGCAGGCATCAGCTGTGTGCGCCTTACCAAATTCATGCCTTACATAGCTTTGAAAAATGCATTATGTATGTTATTTTTCTCTACTCTTAGGACCTATAGGCTGCCTGAAGGGTAGAGTGAATTCATAGTGAGAGGAACCAAAGCAGTTTCAGTACTCACTTGAGAATAAGCGCCATTGTCTCCTTTCTGTCTTTTCCCTGGAAGGGTAATGATCCCGTCAGCATCTCAAACTGTGGAGTAACAACATGGAAAAATCTAATGAGCCTTGAGACAGTCTGTATACACCCACCACACCACCCAACACAACTGAAAACATGAAGAAAAGAAAATAGAAGAAAGACACAGCAAGTCTGGATTGTGCAGAACATGAACATCAATACAGAATCCTACAATTGCTTAGGTTGGAAGAGACTTTTACACATGACTGCTTTGCTCAAAAGTCTTATTAGAAACTTTACACATGGGGTCAAGTTTTGGTATGTTTGGGAAGAAGTGTCATACATGTCTTTGAGCACCTGTTTTATATCCAATGTTGAAAATGGGATATTTTGCTGGAGGGATCCTTACTGTTCTTAAGTGTTTAGCATGGACTGTGGTGCAAGGAAAATAGGTTCAACATGACACTCCCCATCTTTTTTGCTTGAGTCCAATCATCTTTTCAACTGTATATTTGCACAGTTTAGAGATGCCATTGCTGCACTTTGCATTCACATAACCCATGTTCTCAAGGCATTTGTTTGAGTGCACTTTCTTCTCTCCTGCTTTGTTTCCCCTGGCTATATTCACTGATGAAATCCAAAAGTGTCACATTTAACTGAACCCAAATCTCAAAGTAAAACTCAGCAATCATCATCAATTATCTCCCTAACTCACACACGAAAACATCAATCAGTCATGAGTCCTTTGAAACAGATCAGTGCTTTCAGCATATTTGAAAGCAATTTCACATTTGCAACCAAAAAAAAAAAAACCCACCAAACTCCAAAACTCAGTCAAAGAAAGTCGCCTAATATAGATTAAATATCAGGTCTTTTAGTCAGCTCTTGCTATGGTGTTTCATGGGGTATGAGTGGTTCCTCTGACTAAGAGACGATGAAAGTTATGCATCATCAAACACAAAGACACACAGAGGACAGTGTCCATTGATGGTAAGGAAAACTGTTTGTTGCTTATATCTAACTCAGGCTTCGGCTCTCTTATACTGTAATAAGTATCTACTAATTAAAATTCATTGCTATAATCAACATGGAGGTCTTCAAGACCCGCCTGGACATGTTCCTATGCCATCTGCTCTAGGTGAACCTGCTTCTGCAAGGGGTTTGGACTAGATGATCTCTAAAGGTCCTTTCCAACCCTACCATTCTATGGTTCTACGATTCTATGATGTTTGTCAAGGTAGGCCAGGCTACCTTGAAGGGAAAGAAAAGGATGGGAAGGGGAATTTAAGTTGCAAGAGGAAGCAGGAGAAATGACTGTCCTGGAAGCTGCAAGGAATATTTACTACACTGCTCTAATTCAGTGCAGTAAATAGTCCCTGCATCCTCCAGGACAGTGATTTCTAACACTTTGTTAACACATGTTTAAAATTATGCAGATTAATTAATTTAATTAAAATGAATTAACTGAAATTACACAGATTTTTGAGATGAATTCAGGTTCAAGAGAAATACACTTAACATCAATATCTCCATTCTATACCAACATTCAGCACGAAAGGCAAATATTCTGTTCTAGTTCAGCTGTCTACTAAGAGAAACACAGAATTACAAACTTGATGGGAAGGACCCTCTAGAGTCACCTAATCCAGCCCCTGCTTAGATCTGTGTGTACTCCTCAGTGCTTCCTTTCTGTAGTTTTCAGGGCAACCCCCAATTTCAGCAAGCAGACAACCAGCACTGGAGACTTCAAAAGATACACATGTCGTGAGACCTTGGGAAAGTGGGACACATTCAAGAAGTCAAGAAATCAAGAATGTGGTTCACATTCAAGAAGTCACCACGGAAGGTCACTGAGGAACATAATGAATGAGAAAAAAAATCCACAGCCTAGGGGTAATTGCCAGATGAATCTTCCTAGCAGATGGAAGGAGAGCAGATTGTGCAAATCACTTCAGCCCAAGTCTCCTGAAGTATTGTGAGCCTAGGATAAAATTCAGGGTTACAAAGAAACTTGATACCCCTCAGTTTTGGAGAGCAGAGAGACATTCTTATCTTGATTTTTCAGATGCCACTGTGCAGTTACTACAAAATTACTACAGAGCTGACTACTTTGTTTCAATGCCAAAAAGATATTTTCTTTTCTTGTGAAGACTTCACTACTTACACATTCACTACATCACTGACAAATGTAGACACATTTATTTTTATGTAGGACTGTATACTGAGCCATCACAACAATGACTTCTTTCTCTAACTATATTCCCCTCCCTGCTCACATGACTCTCCATGGTATACAGCGTTTTTTCTTGAATGGAAACGCTGATGAGCTCTGTGGCCTTGTAAATCAGCTGGTATAATGAACTACAAAACTGCTGCTTTAATGGGCCTTCCAAGAGATGCAGAGCAGTTTAAATCATGCAGATGGGTTTATCTGGGCTTCACACATGACAGTGTGGGCATCAAGGCTCTTGCAGAGCAGCGGAAAAGGTATTAATCATGTACACAACTTCTTAACAATTAAGTCAATTACTTGCTCAAGCATATCTTTTGATGCTAAGCTTTTGTAGAAAATAATCTATCCAAAATCTCCAATGCAATAAGATGCAGAAAGGGAGAAAACAACATCTGCTGGTGATGATAAACCACATAACTTCACCAGCACAAAATTTTGCTTTGGTCTTAGCAGTCACCATCACATACCAAATGAGAGGCAGGTACTGTCCTCTGGAATGCCTGGAAAGGGTGAATTTCAAGATTTGTGTAAATATAAGGGTTGACACATACTAAACTACCATAAAATAAATGAAACAAACCAAGCAGCAAATGAACAAAGTAGTTTTAGTTCTGTGGCTTGTGTCAAAGACTTAGCTGGTGGTAAACCGAGTTTTGCTATTGTTGATAGTGAAACTGTCACTGAATAACTAATAACATAAGTCAAGACCAGAATGTAGTCTTTTTCAAACATGTTTGTCTTGATATAAATAATCCCAACATGCCACAGATTGCCTTCAGCAATCATTCAGTTTGATTCTGGCCTGGGCTCTGGTCAATGCAGTTTGTCAAGGAGCCTGCTAGAACAACCTGACTCCTCATACTGCAGCATTAATCTCTCTTCATGAAACAGAACAGACAAGAGATTACAGAATCACAGAATCTCAAGGGCTGGAAGAGACCCTGAAAGATCATCTGGTTCAACTATTCTGCCAGAGTAGGCCACCTAGATTAGGTCACACAGGAAATCATCCAGATGGGTTTTGAATGGAGAAGGAGACTCAACAATGCATCTGGGCAGCCTGTTTCAGTGCTCCTTCACTCTCACAGTGAAGAAGTATTTCCTTATGTTTCTTTGGAACCTCTTATGTTCCAGTTTGTACCCATTGGCCCTTGTCCTATTATTGCACATCACTGAGAGGAGCCTGGCTCCATCCTCCTGACACCCATCCTTTACATATTCGTAAGCATTAATGAGATCACCCCTCAGTCTCCTCCAAGCTGAAGAGCCACAGCTCCCTCAGCCTTTCATCATAAGGGAGATGCTCCACTCTTTTTATCACCTTGGTGGCCCTGTGCTGCACTCTCTCCAGCAGCTCCCTGTCTTTCTTGAACTGAGGGTCCCAGAACTGGACACAATATTCCAGATGTGGTCTCACAAGGGCAGAGTAGAGGGGGAGGAGAACCTCCCTCAACCTACTGCCCACAGCCCTTCTAATACACCCCAGGATGTGGTTGGCCGCCTTGGCCACAAGGGTACATTCCTGGCTCATGCTTATCTTGCTGCCCACCAAGATCCCCAGGTCCCTTTCCCTTACGCTACTCTCTAAGAGTTCATTCCCCAGCCTGTACTGGTACCTGGGGTTATTCTTTCCCAGACATAAGACTCTACATATGCCCTTGTTGAATTTCTTTACATTTCTCCCTGCTCAACTCTCCTGCTTGTCCAGGTTGAGATTGTTTGGTTCCTTTTCTGATGGCTAGGTTACAGATCATTGAATCACTGTCTGTTAATTAGTAAAAAGCAAAAAGGATTGAACTGATTAGAGCTATTTTTCTCTATGATATCTGGTAGCACTCAGAAGCTTAAAGCTTTAGCTTACAGTTAAATAGATTTTACTCTGTTTAATTCATCTCCTTTTATATGGATTCTTACCTTTTCTATTTCTAATACATGGAATCCCTAGGGAAGGGGATGAAAAGAGATGAAAGGGAAAAAAAAATGAAAGTCTAGCAAAACACAGGAGGGAAGGAAACAAGTTCATTAGCAGGTAAAAGCAAAACAATCCATACACCAAATAAACCATCACTTAACAAGGCAGATAGTGAGAAGGAACAGCTATCCTCCAAAAAGAAATATATAATTAAAAACCCTAGAGAGTTGTGTCTGTTTCCTGTGATTTCCTCCATGTGAAGAGCAGTCATTTTAAAACTGTTTCACATACATAATTTTAAGACCAGCTTCAGTATGCACTCGGGACAAAGCAAACATCTTCAAGACCCGCATGGACATGTTCCTATGCAACCTGATCTAGGTGAATCTGCTTCTGCAGAGGGGTTGGACTAGATGATCTCTAAAGGTCCCTTCCAACCCCTACCATTCTATGGTCCTATGATTCTATGATCCCAAACGAGTCATAATCAAGAGAAAGCAAACTTGTACAGAAGAAGAAAGGAGAATGATGCAAGCATGTATGTGTTTTCCCACCAGGAGAAAAGATAAATTGTTGAGCGACAGTCTCCCACTAGCTAATATGACTACAGAAGATCCACTGGCAGTCCAAAAATTACTGGAATCTCATTAGTGGAACAAGGTTCAACAATGTTGATGTGAGGAAGACATATGAATGACAAAAGAGCCACTGAGGTCCTGTTGAATATTCAGAGTGTCATCTGAAGTATGATCTTTTAAATCTACATTTTGCAGAAAAAAAGAGTAAATTTCTGAGTTTCTCTAAGAGGATGTCCCTAATGTCTAAAAGTTGCTGCTTACGGAACTGTTTCCTAACAGGACCCATGTTAGCAACTAGGCAGATGTTTCTTCTGAATTGCTTATGCTCTTCTGAGCTTGCTCTGTCCTGTTTCTGAGCATCAGAAATATTCACGGCTTATAGTAGACAACAAAGGACTGTGAGAAGGAAGAGAGAGAATCTGGGGCCAAATGCTAGTTCATATACTGCCAGGAGCAGCTGGTTTGCTATAGTTGATGCAATGATAATAATCAGATAATCATTACACATCTACTTTTCTATCAACCTTTAATTGCTGAAAGTGGTACTTTTAAACTGAGAGGTCTGATTACTCCTAGAGTCATGCTTTCAACAAACAAGCACAATTTTTCAATTACCATGAGCACACCAAAAGACCACCAGTCTGCACTCTGTGTATGTCCTCGTCGGTTGACCACCTCTGGGGCCATATACTCTATTGTCCCACAGAATGAATACGCTCTCTTGTCATGGTCGATGGCTTCTTTACTCAGACCAAAATCTAAATAAATTGAAACAAAAAAGACTTGTCAGGTCTACAAAAATTAATTATACTTTCACATACTTAAGCTTTTCAAGCAAAACACAGCAACCAGTTAATTAAGCACTTTTCTATCTGCAGGCAGAAAGGCCACAGGCACATGTGGGCTGAAGCCCTGTCTACATGGAATGCCTGATTGGCATTTGTTATTACATCCTGAATGCAGGTGTATCCTTTCCTCTGTTCAGAACAAGATTCTGTCCCAAAGCAGAAAAGAAAGTTTAAATAAACAGAAATAGTTCAGGTTTGGTGAAGACAAAAGCTGGTAAGGATTCTTGTTCAAATAACCAAAGCATTAGAAATAATAATCCCAGCTGGACAAATGTCATGGGTTTGTGTGGAGCCACTTTCTGCTTTTTTTGTAACAGGGGAAGAGGGCTGCAGGGATGACCCTCTAAGCAGTTCTAGAAACTTTCCCCAGCTCTGAGTTGGACCCACTTCCAGTTCATCTGGGCCAATCTGGTGCTCCACCATCACTGATTAAGAAGAGAAATCTGCAGCAGAAGAAGAAGTGGAGGAGTGCTAGAAGATGAACGCAACCATATGGACCTCACAATCAGTGAAAGAAGAAGGGAGGAGTGCCCAGCTGGAGTAGCTGCAGCCCTCGGGATGAATGCACGTCAGAGTTGCCTGTGCTGGGCTGCTTGGTCTGTGAGGGACTTCACGCTGGAGCAGGGAGGACAGTTGAGGAGCCCGTCTGCACTGAGGTGAGACAAGTGGCAGGAGTCATCAGCGAAAGGACTGACTGAAACCTTCATTCCCTCACCTGCTGCATCATTCATGGGGGGAGGAGGTAAAAGACACTGATATCAGATGCCTGAGCTTGAGAAGAGGGGAGGGCAGGAGGAAAGTGGACTGACAGGGCTGGCTGGACTCTTCAACATCATGCCATTCTATGTTGTTTTCTGTTCGTTATGGTTTTGGTTGTTAGTCCATTAAATTAATTTGTTTTCTTCCCCAAGCTGAGTAGTCTTGTCTGTTTTGCCTGGGACCATAAGTGGTGAGTGAGCCCTCTCTGTCCTTAGGGGTTTTCCAAAGATCCTCAGTACTTTTCTCCATCTATCAGGAGAAGGGACAGTGAATGAGTGGCTGCCGGTGGTTCTTTTTTCCTGGATGGGCCTAAACCATCACCTTTGAAAATGATGGCCAGACGGCACTTCCAGGCTGGCAAAGGGATGTCTTTCCAGGCGTCCTCTGCACAGTTATAATTCAGATAATTTAATCTGGAGTAAGCAGTCATATTGGAAACATCCTTCCATCCACAGTGGTAGGCAGCCAAGCATGCATACTTCACAACAGCTGAGGAACCGTTTTACCAAGAAAATGCTATGTTGTCTATGTGTTGTGCAGCCTAGGTGCTTAAAGAATTGCCAGAGAAGAGAAGCCCAGTGTTCAAACTTTTCTGGCTTCTGACTTTTTATAAGTAAACTCTTTCCAAACAAAGCCCAAGATACATGAACCATACCACAAAAGAACCAAAAAAAAAATCAGACATTAAGTTTTACATTCCTCACATACCTGTTATCTTAATGTGTCCTTCTTCATCAAGAAGAATGCTGCAAAGTAAAAAAGCATTCATTCATTAGGCAAACACAGTGCAGTTAACAAATACAAAGGAAAACATACTAAAGAAAAGTAGGGAGATATGCAAGACTCAAATACACGTGTAAACAAATCCTCAGTGGATTACATGTCTTTAGAAAGAAAAATGATTTTCATAAGTCTGTCGGTGAGCATGTCTGAAGCATACACACTCTGCAGCAGTTGTACAAGGAACCTCCTCCCTACTCCATAGCATGCTCAGGGTGGGCATGCAAACTGAGTTCAGAAAGAACAGGGTGTTCAAAGTCAACAACTACAGAGTATCTGCTTCCAGCAGGAGAAGGAGCTACAGGTTTTCTGCTTTTCTCATAATAATAAAGGCATGTACAAAAATAATCAGGACTAACTGGACCTAAAATTATCTCCAAAGGTAGATATGTTCACGCTGAAGTAATAAGTGATTGTAGAGCACAATGAGTAGTCATAGCCTAAACTGCAGGGATTTCAGCCCCTGCTAATTTATTCTGTCCCGAAGCATAAATGAAAATTCAGCCTGGAAGCCAAGCGCAAGTGTTCTCACATTTACCACCTGCCAATATATTTTATTCTCACAAAGGCACGCCAACATTTCAGAGAGAAAAATAACTGCAGTTCAGAAAAAGCACTGCTAGCTTTGATGGAAACAAGAAGGAACATTGAAACTGAAAAATAATGATTTTGGGTAACTTTTCTGCCTATAACTACCGCAGAAGTAATGAGGGTGGTGCTTCTTCAGTGCTAGTTAGATGTAGTATATTTCTCCTTTCAAAATGGTCTAGCGAGATATCAGCTATTTTTATATTCCCCATCTCTTGGAGAGTCACTTCAATTATTCAGAAAGAAAATAAGACAGAAGGGAAACAAACACATTGGACTATACTTTTGTGAAAGCCTGTCTCTGTAACGAGACATAATTAAAAGGAGATGGTCCTCCGTCACTCATTTGTATGTTTAGAACAGACTGTTGTGTAATTCATCAACCAAAGGTCAGCAGCTGAGTCACTACTGTGTGTTCAATTATTAAAGCTTTTTCTTCTCAATAAAAGCATCTTTACCTCTTGTCTTTCTCCCTGTGTCTCTTGAAGAGGCATAATTTTTAAAGTACTAGCCTGTAACTTGTGTGTTTAAATGTATTTTTGTGACTGCAATTGCTAAAAGGCTTGTGCTTCAGAAGATAACAGAATGAAGCACCTGCCAGTGTTTGAGAATGAATGTATTGAGCTCCGTAGATCTGGCTCTGGAAAAATGGCAAGGGGGAGTCCTGCTCACAGAAATCACTCAAAATTTAGTTACCCCCACAGGAAGCCCCTGTGAATAACAATGCAATTCAAAGGTTGTGGGATTTTCCCCAGAAACATGGATTTTATATTTCATAGATTTCCTACCGAAAATCCATGCTGCTTTTTAAAGTCTACAATATATGTTCTTCATAACCTGGTCCTCAATAGAGGGTTCATACCTTACTCTCATTAAAGGGAGGGAGGCAATACCAACACAGCTATCAGACTCATGATACTGCCTTAGGTTAAGCGAGCCAAGAGGCATACCACAGCCTTTCCCACACTGAATGTTTGCATGAGCTGCAAAATGAATAGATCCTGGTTTCCTATGGGTATAGATCCCTAAAACTTGATGCACAGTTCCCTCCTCTGTCTCACGTTTCCTAGTCAAACTTCTATGTTGCCCATAGCTGCATACAGCTTCCCACATGCCCCCTGGCAGCACCCTCAGCACAGCTGGGTGTTCCCCCATTTGCCACCTTCCAGCACATATAAAGCTGCATTTATGAACTGAAAATTACATTTGATGTAAAAACAAAAGTATATGCTAACAGTGAGAACTAAAAATAACTGTTACACTTAATTAGCTTCGAGTGACATTAAGAAATAAAGCTTCTAAGCATCCAAATGACATCAAAAAAGAGTTTTTCTTTGACTGTAGAAGCAATCATCATCTTATCTTTTTATCATTTTACTGTTCCTTTTTATCGCACACTATCCATAGATAAAATTCTATTCTCACAATCACAATTACTTTAGCTATGTTTTGCAGGATGATCTAGTCTGAAATAAGCTGGTATTATTTTGTCAAAGGGAAAAAGAACCAGAAGCTGTCAATGTGATTCAGGCTCCAGAAAAATCTTTCCTTTAAATCAGTGTTTTGAAATGATAAAAACCACAACAAACACTTTTAAGTGTTAAACTAGGCTACAATCCCATCAAGTGATAACCTTTCACTATGAGATTTTTCCATTTTATTTGTTCAGTTTCAGGTTTGAGTGAAAGGCTATAACTACCATATTAGAGGCTGGGCAGATAAGTCAGTAAAAGGAGAGTAACATATTCCAAGTGGCTGGAGAAGCTCATAGTAGAGCCAAGACAACAAACTCCATGGTAGTTTTTTCCTGCAACTTTAGCACAGGGATAAAAAGTTATTAGTTGTTGACAACCTGCTTCTGCTGGGAGGTTGGACTAGATGATCTCTGAGGTCCCTTCCAACTCTACCATTCTATGATTCTATGATTCTATGTCTTAAATCAAGGCCAAAGCAATTCTCTACTATTTCTCTCTCTCTCTTTACTTTTAGTTTTGAGACATGTCTTTTAGGCTTGACTTTGAACTCCAACACACCCAAATCAATGTGAAGCTCTGCCAAATCTATTAAAGCTAGAACACTGGAGGGATTTTGAATTACTTCAGTATCTTCCCAAGTCAGCTTAGTTTTGCAGAATATTCAACCCACACTTAATGTTTTTCAGCAACTGTAGCCAAATTTTCAGGTTGGAAAGAAAACCAGAAACTTCACAGAGTGTTTAATCTGATTGCAGATTTTGTTATGAAAGTACCAGATTGAGCGAAATATTTAAATATTTCCCAAAGAGATGAAGATTCTCTCAAGCTGCCACCTTTTGTGGCATTTCACTGTTTTCATGACCCCATACTATCTCGCCATGCTGAACAACCTTATGTCAAATTCATCTCTGCTCTAGCCCTGTTGACAACATGAAGGCTCAAAAACAGACTGCATACTATGGAAGATGATGGTTATTTTCCACCATAAGCCTTTGTCCTGTACTGATTCTCAAGTCTTCCCTCTCTACACAGGGCAGTGACATTCATGAGTGAATTGCCATACTTTGCAACATGCTCGCTTAACCAGTGGTGGTTTGGGGTTTTTTTCAAATATAGTTCAAGGATTCATGAGTTGTTAGATGAGCAGTTATATGAGCTGTCCCTTGTCCCTTGTACAGACGACTGAGGGCATTATAATATAGTCCACTTCTCATTAATCAAAGCCCGTATGAAAAAACTCTATTGAGGTGCCGTCTGGGTACCTGGAGACTGAAGGGGCAAAGATAAATTAAAAAAAATATGTGCATTTTCACAAGGTAGAGTTACTTCTAAGTCACTCATACCTTTAAATCATAGCATAAGAAACAACATTTGCATCATATACTACTTTGTAGTAGGTTTCCATTTTTTCTGTTTCATTATATTTACCATATTTAATACTTTCATCCCACAGTTCTTGAACAGAAACGTGCATCACCATGTATGTAACTCCATGGGTTTCGGTGTGATTGAACAGTACCTTGTTTCACAAGGGATGCCACTGAAACCACCAAGACAACTTAAGAAGAATTCATCTGCAACCATTTAAAGAAAGTATCTGCTTGTTCTAAACAAGATTTTAACCAGAAAAATCAATTTCTTGCCTTTCTGAACTTTTTAACAACTAACAGACTATATATTCTAGTTGCACTTAAAATGAACTCATGGCTTTGAATTGTTAATATGGATTTTTGCTCAGGGAATCTAAAAGAATGTTGAACCTTAAATTTTAACGTACTGAGGTTCAAGTGATCTGAACAGTGGTATTTTCTAACTAGTCTCCTTTGACAAAAGAAAAATCCAATGAACTTCATTTTAGAATCCTTACAGAGCTGACTAAAGCTATCTCAGACTTATTAGCAATTACTTTTGGGAGCTTCTAGAGGACAGCAAAAGCAGTGAACAATGCAAGAAGGTCAAATGTCCTGCCTGTCTTTAACAAAGGGGGATAGAGAGAATAGGGACATTACAAACTAATTAATTTTTCTCCATTTCTTCAAATCTCATAGAATAAACTGTGCTCTCTAATCAGACCAGTAATGCTTTCCCTGAAGATGTAGGTGTAACTCTGAATGTCGTTGTTCAAAGGATACATGGATCAAGAGAAACTAAAGGGAGTGAATGAGACTGAATAAAGGCTGACTGGTTATCAAGAGTTCAGTAGCTGGATTGCTTAGAATACATAAGAGGGTCCAAGGACAACGATCTGCTCACAGTCCTCTGATGCTGCTATTGAGAGCAGAGTGAGTAAGCTGAAGGGTCTAGAACGATGGGCTAAGGAGCAATGGCCTGTGACTGCAGCAAAGAAATTTCAAATTAGCTACTAGAAGCAGCTTTCTGGATATATAACTGGTTGAGAACTGCCAAGAGGCCTCCTCTGGAGACTATGGGGTCTCTAGCAGCTATCTGAAGACTGGGTTAGAAACACATCTCTAATGGCCTTGATATATTTGACTCTACCCAGAGGCAATGGGAGGATGAGAACATCCTGGGATGGACTTAATTTTCTTTTATCATCTTACTTGGAAAGCTATCCTTTCCCAGTTCTGAAGAATATAGCACTTTTTTTTTTCCCCTTCAGAATAAACATGTTAGGTTTTTTTTTTTTTTTCTGCTGTACCCATTATTTTTACAACAAATCTAAAATTCCAGTGAAATCACAGGCTGTCATGCTCTGATGTCCTAGGCATGACTACATGTAGGCTTTGCACTTTCAAAGTTATTTTTAAAGCATGTGTTTTTCAATCAAACATGTGCCTTCATTTATCCCCAGGTATGAACTTCAGTTATACCAGTGTCGGTCTTTCCCTTTCTTTTACAACAAAAGTTACATACATGCAAACTATGACAACTGTATCCAGATTAAACTGTATCAATTAGTATCTGTTTACCTGTACATCAAAGATCATAAACTATAGGTTAAAAAGTTAGGAATCAGGGCTGCCACCTTAGACTATACAGTGATCTCACTGTATCTGTATAAAAGGTCTTTTCTTACATGGTATTTTTTGTTCTCTTTCAGAGAACTATTGGCTCAGTTGGCTCAGATAATACTCAGGGATTTTAGCAGAACAGTAGAGTGAAGTGGATGGCTGGCTGGTCTCAGCTCATATAAAAATGCACAGACAATTGGATTCTATCTGCACCTTTTTGACATCCTTCTATGTGACAATGGCAAATCACTGACACCTTCCTTTCTTAGGTGAGCTCTAATTTCTCAATTCACTGATCTCTGATTTGAGACACTGCAGTTTGGTCTGTGGAAATGTTAAGTGCTCTCACTTGCCACTGAAGTCAGTGAGAGATGTGCTTTGAAATGCAGTGACACTTAATTCTGAGAACTTCGAAAAATCAGATTCTCAGTATCTCAAATAGAGTGAATGGCTTTGACACGTACTTGATTTTCTCCTTGGTTTCTCCTACAGCAAAAAACTACAGTATTTCCCTATAGAGGTAACAGCACTGTGACTTATATTTGAATATACAGGCTCATGTTTGGATATCTTCTAAATAACAGCTTCACTTACCATGTGTTAGCTCGACAAATAGCTCCATCTAACACCAGAAAGAAAAGTCGTGTGTGATTCATACTAATGTTCACTAGAAACAAAGCTGAAAATTGAAAGCCTGTAATTGGAGTTATTCTGCTGTGTATGTATCTGTTGATGCTACAATTCAGAATGAAGTTGAACCTAAAGTGCTGCTGGCAGACAGTACATCAGCACGTGGCAGGGGCAGCTATAGTACCACTGCTGCCCATCTACATTTCATGTTAGGAACAAACTGGTACCTTTCTCTCTCCAGTTTAATGTGGAGGATGACTTTTCTGTATTTGCCAAAGACCATAGTTTTTTGGTTTGGTTGTGTAAATGTACAAGATTGGAAATTTTGATCAGTGGTAAAAAGATCTCTAGCCCAAAGGATCAAGAGTTCTCATTCATTTGTATGAATGCATATACTATTATTTTTGTAGCCAAAACATAAAATATAAAGTTTAAATCATATATTATTGGATTGTTAGGTAAATAGCCCCCTTCCCTTCAACTTCTCACCTACAAAGTCCACCTTCCATCACTTTTGGTCTCTTATTTTGTCCATGAGTGTGAAAACAACACCACTCCATTTTAAAGAAAGAACAGCATATTTTTGGATTTCTTGTCACAGAAGGAAAAGGCTGCTCTGCTGTTAAACTTTGAAAGTGTAAGAAACATCCAAACAGGTTGTTCTTAGTGATGAACTTTTTTAAATGGTGGCAACCACTATATTAAAAAGGCTGCTATCTTTGAAACGTTGCAGCCTGGTTTATTTGAGCCAGCACAGAAGATGCAGGCACAGCACTAGGCAAATGGCATGGAATAAAAAGAGTATCACGTCACTCCCAGTGATAGCACTAAGAGTGTCATTTAGTCTGCTGAGGGAACTGCAAAGAAAAAAAGAGAATGGCAAATGCTCCATAACACCACTTTAGGAATAGAAAATAACTGCAAATATAAACAAGAATAATTACTGGGAAACCATTTTAGACCACTAATAGAAGTGTTTTGAAAATCCTGATTAGTGCGCTCTTCTGAGATAATATGCACGTTAGTTTTCAGAGATGCTTGATGACTTTACACAATGGCTACAGTAACACTGAATGGTGCCATGACATACTGTGTATGAACTAGAAGCAGAGTTGCTTTGAGTGGTTTATTCCATATAAAGGGGAGAACAGCGCTACTGAAGTCAGAGGCACAGAGATCTCAATCCCATGCTTAGATCATTCAATAAACTAAAGGCCAGGCACACAGAAGCTCTGTCACACTGGAGTAAGGTCAAAATATTTGGCCTTACACAAAAACAAGGCGGGACGACTCCACTGCTGATGGTGAGGGTCTCATGTACAGTCTCACATAGAAGGAAGGCAGAGCCTCTAACATCTTTTGACTTACTAGGGTGATAAGGAAAGCTCACCTATTTATTATTTGGTTTGCTCATTCTCATTAACTTACTTTTCTGGTTTTAGATCCCTGTAAATAATTCCAAGACCATGGAGGTGGTCTAATGCCAAGGCCAGCTCAGCTAAGTAGAACTTGACATCCTCTTCAGTAAACATCACCTAGAGAGAAGGAAGAGAAGAACATATCTATTCACTGGACAGCAGCGGGCTGGCTTGTGTTATACAGAGATGGGGGAGGAACTGTCTAACTCAAGAATGCTGGAAGGACAATTGCAACAGGTTCAGTTTTCCATAATTTGTCTGAGCTCACATTGATAATTCTTACCAGATTCTCCTCGCAAAACAAAACCTGATCAAATACTTCTTTTCTTTAAAACATGCTGCTCTCATTCATCTGCTTGATCTGTTTAGATGATAATATGAATATATTCATATCAATAATATGAGCAAGGTTCTAACCTTGGAAATCAATGGCAAAATTCAACACATTCAGTGCAGCCCTTACCACTTTCATGTCTCTTAATTTGCTAATGTCTTGGTATTTGGTTACCAAGTTCCCAAAAAACATAGCATGGGGTGGCTTCTTTGTGAAATGAAATGCTTCCAAATCTGAGCAGAATACACAGCATAAAAAAATCTAGAGATAGATTTAAAATCTCATGCATTGAGGGTTCAAGGAACTTCAGCGCAGATCTCCTCAGCAGTGATGTGTTATCTAACATCCAGGGCCTGATGAGGTCTACACTGATGTCTACAGTTCTTTCTATATCTCACATGGGTGCTGCTAACACTGAAAGTTCTGTTTAAAGTGGGAAGAAACTTCTGTAATCAAAAAATCACTAAGCTCAGAAAAGCTCAGGTGGCAAGAAACTCCTTTGGTTCAACTTTCATTATATCCCAGATGCTATTATGTTATCTTTAATTAAATTTCAATATGTACAATTATAATAATGCAGAAAGAGAAGCTGATATATTGGATACACAAATGTGAATACTTTTACAGAAGTAAAATGAGTCATCCCAATAATAAAAATTACATGTCATATGTAAATGTAAATATCTACAGTAGAAGTTGCTGAGCTCATTTTTAAAATGAAGTCTTTGTTCTTGGAAATGAGTAGGCACAATATTAAGTGCTCTGAGAAGCTGCAGAAAGCTGAGAACAAAAAGAGGATTCAGAGAACAGATGTCATATAATTTAATTAAGAATAGTACTGCACAGCCTATAAAGAAAAAGTATACACAAGCAAAAACTCTGACTAAAAATTTAAGTGCTCTGAACATAAAACTTGCAAAACAAATTTAAACTATTTACGAGGTTTAATAAATAATGTAGGCAAGGGATGGTATCAGAATCAGGGAAACCTAATCTGTACAGATGTATTTAGTGAAAGTCAGACTTCTCAGAAAGACAAGCTTTGCTGCATACATGCTGCAGTGTATGGGATTTTACTGAATGGCCACTGAAATCAATACTGTTGGACCAAGTCCGTAACTAACAAACTGCAAGCAGAACAAGTTTTCCTGTAACTTCTTCCCTTGTGATAGCTTGCCACTAAATACTTGCAAAGTACAGGTACATAGAGTGGGCTGCAAACATTGGAAAAAAAAGTACATAAAAGGACCATCAAGAGGACTCATTCTTGACAGCATAAAGCAGAGAAGTCAGTGCATTGCACTAGAAAAGCTTTGGAGAAAATGTCTAGTTTCAAAGGAGTACAAAATCTGAGCTGCTCCTTTTGATTTTTGAGTTCCCTGACTGTGTACAATGGGTAACTGCTCTCTGTAGGCAGGAACCACTTTATCTCTTCTTCCACAAAACCAGAGAGGTCCTTGCTAAGACAGCACGCTGCCTCGCTAACAAAGCCTGATTTCATGTCAAACAGCAGAAGGATATTTTTATTTTCTTTAATCTTTCCCCTCATATTAAAAATAACTTCTTCCATGTACTGGGCATTTATACAGGTATCATTACTTGGCAGTGTAATTAATCTGTCGCTAACGTCTTATCGTGTTAGCAAACAAGCCTTGAAAGCAAATACTTGGGGTCCCAAACTGTGGTGCACACAGCAGCCTGTAGCATGTCTCCAAAACAGAAACTAGATAGGGTTAAAAAAAAAAAAAAAAAAAATGGCACACACCAGCCCGTAACAAGCCCCCCAAACAGAAACAGGAAACGGTAAAAAAAAAAAAAAAAAAAAAAAAGCTGGGGATTTTTTTGAATAGAAGTACTGTTTTCACAGCTTTTTTAGTCAATCAGTAACTCCCCAAACCCAGAAGGGCAAATAGAGCTTCTCCTGAAGATGGCAATCCAAAGGTTCCTATCTTAACTTCAGTGACTGTGTCAAGTAGTTGCCTGTGCCTCTATCTCCACACCCTAGAAAAAGACCGAGGGCTAGGGACATCATATGGGTGATGGAGTGCAGATAAGCCCGGAGGCACAGCACTGCCTTGATGGAGCCTCCCATACTGCCCACAGGGCCCTTGCTCAGGCTAAATGTTGGAGGATGCACTGCTTCAGGCAACATAGACTTGAGGAAAACGTTTGGAGATGCAGGCAAGTGCTACATGAACTTAGAAAATCAGTTGCTGTCGATTGCTACAGGCACTAGTAAGACTCATATTTAGACTGTTTCCTGTCTGCCCTTTTCTTGCAGCAGCAGGACTTCCCCTGGGCAGGAGCTTCAGACGACAGACAAGGGAGATGGGAGCTTAACGTGATGGGACACAGCAGCTGCCCCCAGGCAGGCAGGAGGAGAGCAAGTGCGGGCTGTGACAGCCAGCCTCCAAGCCCTGGGGCAGCACATGGTCTCCAACCCGCTCCTGGCAGCTGCTGCAGGAGAGGGGCTCTTTCTCTGCTCACTTGCTGCCTCCTCGCTGTCTGCACGCCCGCTGCAGGTGTCACCCCTTGACCTATGGCCATCTCTTCTGGCAGTAGTTGTGATTTTCCAGCAGTCTCTGCCCAAGTCCTGGACAAAATGTATCAAGGGTTTGTTTTTTTTTTTTTCCTAAGGCTGTTTCCTATCATACCCAAGATATATTTTGTGAATGATGAGTCTGAGACTATTTTGCTATAGGAATGGCTTAGCATGGTGCATTTTTCTCTGATAACAACACTTACACGTTACCTGTCTGCTGCATTAGTTATGGCATAATTCAAATATGTTTATTAAGAACACACCTAAAGATGAAAGATGATACACCTCTATTACGTGTATATACTAGGAGTATTCCATATATATATACCAAGACCATTATTCATTCCTACCAACCTCATCTGAGTACTGGAAATCAGAACAGTTTCTCATTTCTAAGGTTAAAATCTATCAGCTTACCTCTTTGGAGAGTCTCGTGAAAAGGTCCCCGCCTCGCAGGAAATCTAGTATTAGATATAACTTCCCCTCTGTTTGAAATGCTGCATTGGAAAAGGATGGAGACATTGGAAGTTTGAATCAAGATAAAAATCTCCAAATAATTAATCTTTGTTCACTAGCAGTGTATCATTCATGCCATTAGCTTCCCTGTCATTTCAGCACTTTAAGAACTGAAAAATTTAATTTCTCTGTAGAATTAAGCAATTGAGTAAATGACTAGGGGAAAAAAATATCAGCTGAGAGACAATGATACATCACTAATATGTTCTTTCCATGCTAAGCACCTATATATTAATATTTCTTTCTTTTGTACAAGATAAAGAGTCACTGAAAGCCAGGCATAGAGAGGAGCTCCCAGTTTTTTTGCAAGGGGAGAGCCTGTGCTATCTAAAATGTCTCAGAAGCCCCATTACAGTAATAACAGAGCTCCTCAGGGAACTGGTAAAGTGGAAGGAGGCAACTCCAGCAAGACATCACATTCAAATACAAATGCATACAAATTCAGACTGATGCTGATTATTAACATTATTTTTACCTTAGATTCTCTGGTTTTCTGAATGATACCTGACAGCGAGTGAGGGGGTTGGCACATGTATACTCAGCAGTTACCCAACCAGCACAATGTAACACATCGAATTTTATGATAAACGTACTTTAATAAAAGTACTTACACTGAAATTCTCCTTCAATATAAAAAAAAAAAAATTCACACAGATAGCCTCTAGGGTTTTGTGAGAGACAGAATCATATGTAGGCAGGGGGGTATCTGTATGAAGCTGTAACACATTTAGTTACAATTCCCCAATCAATTTAAGAAGAAACTTGTATTATATTTTATTATAGTTACCGTAGTGAAGCTTGACTATGAAAGGATGATTCACTTCTGCCAAAATGTCTCTCTCCATTTTTGATCGTACTCGATCCCGAACTATAAAGAAGAACAATAACAACAGCATCATTATAAGAGGCAGAATGGTCACTGGACACAATACTGGAATAAGGTTCAGCTTCTTACTGTGCTGGTGGTGTTTGGAATGATTTTTGTCAAATCATGCCACTCTCTAATGTCTCCATTTTATGGCTGTCTCATCGATGCAATGCGTAAACTCCTCAGAAAGACACTATAGCTTCCTCTGCAGAGAACTGCCATAACTAAAAAGGGTACAGTATTGCAAATAACAGGAAGGTGATTGTGCTGTGCAGAAGAGACTGTTAATGCGGAAATGAAAACTACATCAAATTATTAACTCTACCTCATTTAAGATCAAACAGAATGTACCAGTCGAAGAGCTCGCTGGGTTAACTTTGTGCATATTAACTTTTTAGGTTATGTTGACAGTAGCAGTATTTATGAGATATCACTGAACAGCATTCTCTGGAAGTGATTTATATAAAACATTTTAAGCTTAAAATAAATAATCCAAGCAAACAATAATAAAGAAAAAAGGCTGATTAAAAGTAGTAAAAACCTATTTTTATGTACAAAGATAAGTACTTTTTGTGGTTGAGCTGCATGGGAAGTAAGAGGAAAAATAGTTACAGAAGTGAGTTGGATCTGAACTAATCAAAACTGACGCTGAAGATTTCATAGCAAGAACATTTGGCAGGATGTTCAGACACTGAGAAGGATCAAGACCTCACATTGTCAAGCCCTTGACCTTACCGATTTGTTTTTTCAGTCAATCACATTTCCACAATGAAAATATTGAAAACTTCTTTCTCTGCATTACACAATGCCAATATGCCTTTCAGCTGAAAACGTTTATAAAGAATGTTTCAAAACTACTTCAGATGGTAAAGTCAGAGATCTTGGTGAGATTCTGTCATTGCCTGCATGTGTTGAGCTGCTGAGAAGCTGAGTACTCTCAGCACCCAATTAATGAACGTACTGTAACAAAATCACATATTCCTGTTTTGTACTTCAAAAATTGATGCACAAGAAATAGGTTCAAAATAGCTGATCTGAAAACTTCAACTAAGAGGGGAGGAACATTTGGATTTCTTGCTATTTTGCCACTTTACTTAAGTCAATAACAACATAAGCTTTACCAGCTCAATCAACCTAGCTCAACTATCTTGTAGGCAAAAATCAAACCAAAGGAAATCTCAGAGTCTTAATTTTACCTCATGATGAAAAATCACACATTGCACACTCACAAAATGCTTAACCTTTGTGAAGGTAGAGCATTTCTCAGGCTGTAGATCAATGATGCTGCCAGGCAGGAATTCTTGATGGACAGGTAGGCATCGCTGAAGACTCCATCTGGGACATTTCCCACTACGCATGGTCAGATAGCCTAACAAAGTGCCTCTCTGCCCTTGCATTGCACAGGCATAAGGATAGGCTGGCAGCATGCTCATTGTCCCCAGCTTGTCAACCTCTGAACAGGTAAAGGCACAGATGTGGCCTCTGCTGTGGCAGCTGCAGGCTGAGGACCTGTCAGGGTGCCACCTCACCCTTCCCCACATACGCATACAGGAGGCACAATAACACTATGTCACCACAGAAGTCACCTCATTTTCCAGAGTCATGGTCCTGTAACCATTCTGAATCTAGCATCCTCCAAAGCTGCCCTAATCATCACTTTCACAGTGGCTGCCAAAAAAGGTAACCAGAACCTGTAATCAGGATTACAGCTTGGCACGTGAGTTGGTGATCTGCCCTGTCCATCTTCCAGCATCAAATACTGACTTGGAGGTCTTCAAGACCCACTTGGACACGTTCCTATGTGACCTGATCTAAGTGGACCTGCTTCTGCAGGGGAGTTGGACTAGATGATCTCTAAAGGGCCCTTCCAACCCCACCATTCTGGGATTCTGGGAATCTGGGATTCTATGATTTGAAGGCTCTGACAGAAGCATCTGTAGAGGCTCCGACTTTCACGCAGTCCTACCACCAAATTACATTCTCTAGAAGGGCAAATCCACTTGCTTTCTTCCACTGTCTCGTTACTTTGGTATTTTCTCTTATTCTAGATACAACTACCTGGAAACAGAAATTCCCCTGGTCTTCTGCCCTCTTATATTTTTGGGATTGGAGCAACACGGGTCTGATATGCTTCCAGAAGGGTTTTAAGAAGAGATGGCACTTTTGCATAACATTTCAAAAGCACGAGGCTCTGGCTCAGTCTGACTCCTCTGTCACCTTCCAGGTACGATAATTGTGAAAGTGTCTCTCTTCTGAGACTTTTTTTTCTAACATTTAGTGGCCTCAGTCTGCTCCACTGAGGGAGTATTCTCTCTAGTTCTTACATCCTGGTAGTCATATAAATTTGCTTAAGCATGATCTGAATTAGTTCTGGCTGGAACATTAAAGATACTTATTTCTACACAGGTGACCAAGCAAACATGCATGTCTTTGCTTATCTCATTTGGGTATTGGTGAACACTGTATCACCATGAATTTCTTCACTTATTTCCAAAATAACCGGATCTCTGACAAGGAGCTATTTCTATGGATTCCTGCCTGAGTGAATCCTTTTTCTCTGATGGCATTATCAAAGAACTGCACTGGAGTTCTGTAGCAGCCCAGTTCAGTACTGCTCAGCACAGGGCTGGGCTCTTCCCAGCAAAGGTGCCTGTGTGGTGCTGTGGAACAGCCTCTTCTTCTGCCCACACCTTCATCCACCTCAATAGCAGACAATGTACACTAAAGGCACAGAGCAAAGTGCAAATAACTCATCCTTACTGTGACCACTTGCAGGGGCCTCAGTACAGCACCCAGAGCAAGGAGCACAAGCAGTTTCAGCAGGTAATGCTTACTTCAGATATTCATCTGCATGAGTAAAATGCTCTTTGGAAATACTGCTCATCTGTTGAACTCTTGCCCTTTCTATCTAGTACTGAATTTGGCTTGAAAGGTGTGGTTTGCCCCTTATCTTTAAATTATATGTCAGACAAAGAGAGACAACATGACCTAGAGCAGTGAGCAGAAAGGTATAAAGATCAAATTAGCCCTCCCTGAAATAACTCCTGGTGTCACCAGACAGAAGACACCAGACTGGTAGAGGCTGTAACAGTGGAGAAAGAACCTCCTACTCTGAAACAAAACCAGTTCCTCTCTTCAGGTATTAATGTGATATGAAAGCAAAGTGAAGGCAGATGAGGATATGTGCAAATAAATAGAGCATATCCTGCTTCTATCTGTCTAGCTCTGAGCACCAAAAAGAAGGATGCTACTGCTTACTTTAACGCTGAACACTTAAGGAGTGAATTTTATTTATGGTTCAAGCTTTTATTATTTCTTGGTTTGTTTTAATTTTAACAAACATGAAGTAGAGATGGGAAAGGGAAAAGGGAAACATATAGTTAGAGCATCTTCCAAGGAGAAAAAAAAATTCCTTCTCAGTAACAGACCAGCTGTGTATTTTCTGAGTAAGAAAATAAAAATGTAACCCTGCTTCCCTCTCTGAAGTGTTCATAGTATCAGCTTTGGTTGAGATTTAAACAAGGAAATATAAATTAAATTTCATTGAATAAACTTCTTGTCCATATGTCTCACTTTAAGAATCAGTGCATCTCTAGCTACCTACACTGTCAAGTAACGATGGCCTAAGGACATCCCTTGATTTACGTGCAATGACCGTCATGTCAGTTCAGCAGGGTGTCAAGCCAACCCAATGAAAACTTTAATTAGTGAAATCATGTCCTGCAAAAGCTGTAAAGGGGGAATTCACAGAAGAGATGTTAACTTATTCACTATAATAATGATTAAATTCTACAGCTAATTCACCATAAGGGTGAATAACTTGTTGCATATCGAACGACTGGATAGTTCAGCTGAAGTCACAGCTCTGTGACGTTAAACAACATCCAGCCACTGGTTTCAGTGGAGCCAGAGTATTCCTTCTGGGATCTGCTTAGTCAAAGAACTTCCAAATATTTTTATATAACACTACCCTTCTCACTAACACTCAAAGAAATTCTTACTTCTACTACAAGAAAATTATCCTGAAGTTATCTTCTAATTTTTTTTGTGTGTAATATTTTGCTGGTCTTTTCTCTATCTTCAAATTTACTTGGAGTAAAAGTTTATGTTTCTACCTCAAGAGAAAGAATTTTCAATTTAACTTGCAGTGCAGTCTTGTTTTTTGCATATTGATTTGGTGTTACAAGGCATTAGGGTTTTACCTACAGCACAAGCTAACACATATATCTAAATTAAACGGTTATTAAATTATGAAGATTACATTTAGGTTTCAAGTTTCAAATGTCAAATAAAAATTAAACGGCTTTTGTTTACAAACTGTAAATTAGTCACGATGTTTCTTTGATAAACACTTGTGCTAGGGGAAGATTGTGTAGGTATGCAAACAGGTACAATTCTACATTCAGAATTTTATTCTTTACTCCCCAAAAATTTTTTAAAATATCACCACAGAATCCCAGAATGGTAGGGTTGGAAGGGACTTTCAGAGATCATTCAGTCCAACCCCCTGCTAGAGCAGGTTCAGCTCAGTCAGGTTGCACAGGAATGTGTCCAGGTGGGTTTTGAACACCTCCAGAGAAGGAGAGTCCACACACTCTCTGGGCAGCCTGTGCCAGGGCTCCCTCACCCTCACTTAAGTTTCTTCTTGTGTTCAAGAGGAACTTCCTGTGTTCCCTATGTCCCCCCTTCAGCCAGAAATCAAGCACTAATTAATTAACAAAGCAAGAACACAGGAAGTTAGAAACTAAGTTGACTTTTAATTAAATAACCATGAAAAGACATCTGTAGCATGAGAAATAAATCAGTAAATAAAATGATGGATTTAAATTTCATCCATTACCCTCCTTTCTTCCCTAAAACTCATCCTCCTGTCTTGAGCAGAACAAAAGCAAAATATGACTCAGGCTCAGAAACACGCAACTGTATTTCAAATTATTCATGTAGCACTGGAACATACAAGTGATATAGAAAATTGAATCTACGCATAAAACTGTGCAACATTCTTTTCAATTCTAATTCTGTGATTTTCACCTGCTTTTAATGCTGGCTGTTGTAGACAAAAGAAGAAAGTAGATTCTATTTTCAAATCCACACTGTGTACGTCTGGAAGACAAAGTACTTGTGTGGTGACTAATTACCTGAAGTATGGAGCAATACAGGCTTTCCAACAAGGATTGTAATCTGGTTTCAAAGGTTCTGCATGAAAATTCTATTTGCATTACTGTGTTTTTCTCCACACAGTATTTTACTCAAATCTTCTAAAGAGCAGCCTTTCATGTTGTACCTTATCAGTGGAGCATTATTAGAACACAAAGGAAAACAGAAGAGTGTCCTGTTGACAACTGAATGTAGAAGCATACCAGTAATGTCACAGAGGGATTTTTTTTCACATTTCTTTTGAAATGTATCTAATTTCATGAAGGTTATTTTTTTATGGAAGTGAAAATTGCATGCCCAAATATGAAACCCTTTCAGAAACGGCAAAAGAACCATTATAAACAGAGCTTTACTGCTCAGACCTACTGCTGCTATGGCAAAGGGAAAAGAAAAAACCAAAACAGATTCACAGAGCAGGAGACACTTCTCTGTAGAAGGGAACTCTGAAAATCAATGCAAACACAGACTGGTTTTTAGGAGTCCAGGGTCTGGAGGAAGTCATTTTACCTTCCCCTTCCCTCTTTTTTTCTTACCCTTTTACATGAAACAACGTCTGGCTTCAAAGAAATCCAAAACTTTCCATTGCTTGTTTTTTTGTTTGTTTGATTTTAAAAAGTAGCTTAGGTGCTACAGTGTTGAGGTTTGGAATGACAGATGTCTCTAAAATTCTAAACTTTTAATATTGAACTTCCATTTATATTATTTGCCACCTATTTATTATTCTCTGTAAATGTTAGGAAAAGTTAATTCAATCTTGCAATATCCCTCTGAAATACCTCTGCTCAGTTTTTCAAGGTGGAGAATTAAAGGACAGATTGATGCCAAAAAACAAATATCACATGGGTGTTGTCATGAGCAAACAGAGGTTTCTAGGACATATCAACTCTGTTGAAAACAAATCCTGAGAGCAGTAACTTGAGCTCTCTCTGGGTTTTCCTGATACCCTTGCCTAGGGAGGAGCAGAGCCTGCAGAGGCTACAGCCCATCTGAACTCTGTGGGTGCTGATGAGTGGGCCTAGCAGAGCGTCTGGCAGCTGTGACCTCCTGATATTTCCCCACTGGGACACCAACTTGGATCCCTTTCACTGGCCAAAAAAATCCCACAGATGCTGCAGGATATTGAGAGTATTTTAGATTTTTGGCTGAAATTAGCCAGCCTCATCATTAGGGAAACAGTGACTGACAGACCAGCTGGATGGTCATATAAACCTAATGTCCTTAGGCAGAGATGAAATTTTAATTTTTGTGTATTTATAAACAGAACCGGATCAACTGAATATGTAGAGATGCACTTGTGCACAGCTCCCAGGTGAACCCCTTCCCCTCCTAAGGTCTGTGAGCTGCAGATGTGCAATGGTATGCAATAAACCAAATCCTCTGGGGACGTACAACACCAACAGAGTCGGAATGACACTCCCTACAATCGCATAAATCACTTCTGGCTAACATCATTAAAAGCAGACTGAATAAATGGCTCAACAAAGAATAGAGAAAGCTGCCATTTGTTAGCGTAAACTTCCTCCAAAAAGCCAAAACCTATAGCTGGAAATACATCTGTCCATGACTTCTGCAAAACCAAAAGCCTTCAATATCTCTGCATAGCTGCACCTGGCTCATCTTTTAATGTAAAATATATGTTTTATTTAAGTTTATTTACGTTAGTGGATGCAATATTCTGTCAAATAGTCCATTAATATTTGTTTCTTGAGTTCTACCGTAACATACTCCTACTTTTTATTACATTTGCTTCAGCTGAATAGATATATAATTATTATAATTACTATTATTACTATTGCAGGCAACAGCAACAATTTCAATATTAACTCTTACTGACAGGTAATAATTACCTATGCTCTAGGAATAGGCACAATTTCAAAATGGTAAACAAGTAAGATTGGCCTCAGAATTCAGAGGTAAACACCATTCATGAGTAGCTTGGGAAATTATGACCCAAAGGGAGAAACTGGTCGCTGTTTCCTACAGTTTTGCAATAAAGGAAAGTTGCTTGAGATTGTGATGAGATACTTGGCCTCTTCCCCTCCCTCACAAAATACTTAAAATTTAGATCCAACCCACAAGAATCCAACAGAGAAAAGATACACAGCTACATATAGTCCCCAGTCCTACTGTTAAACACAGTTTAAAGTAGGATGAATTTTCTCCATCAAACTTTCCTCATGTCTCTTGTCAAACTCTAATTCTCCTGCAGCTATGGCCTTGCTGCATTAAATGAGCATTTGCCTTGTGTTTGCTATTGTGATATTGCTAAGTCAACAGAAGCAGTGAATCTTCTGCATTGAGACAAAGATGATCCAGATGTGTAGGAACTGCTGGGTCTTTCAGGGTAATGAGTTTCACCTCTTGCCTTTTAAGCATGAAGCTCAGTGTGGTTTTATCAACTGTTGCTGCTCTTTGCTCTTAAAACACACCTGTTTTGTGAGTTTTACAAGACAAGCTGAGTAAAGTTGGCAGATTACTCTGGAAGTGTGAAAACTGTCTGTGCTCTGGTATCCACCACAAATATATTCTGCAATGAGTCATCAAAGGCAAAAATACAGCTTTTATGATTTAGAAGTATTTGGAGTGATCACTGACTCAGCGGTGAAAATGCAAAGAACATGCCCTCTTATGCCAGCCTTCTACAGAAGAAAACCAGTTCCCTTTATTTAGTTTCCCCATGCCTAAAAAGCCAGTTTTACTGAAATAGAAGTTTCTTCTCCTTCAGGAACTTTGACCAACTACTTGTTCACTTCCAAAGCCTGACAGAGGTGGAAGGTGGTGATGGGGGTGCTGGAGATCCCCAGGGAGCTCCTTGGGACAATAAAAGCAATGTGCCCCTGTGTGAGAGTGAGTCAAAGCCCACCCATGTCCTTTATGTTTTGTTACACGAGCTCCTATTATTTTATTTAATGGCATGGCGTGGAACCTTCTGCCAGGTGCAGCTGGGATATTTATGGACAAGACCAACAATCCTTCCTATAGTAGTGAGAATTCCTGTAAGGAGCAGAATCCCTCTGTGGAGAGTGTAGGTGTACCTGGATGATGCTGCTTGCCACGAGGGCAGTTTTGCTCATAACCCAAACTAATCTTGGTAAATATTTTCTGTAGGGATGCTTGAAACTCTTAATTTTGGACATTTTCAAAGATGTTTTTGCTGTGGCTTTTGTTCTGAATTGGAATTCCAAATTCAGCAAGTTTTGCCAAAGTTAAATTGCAAAAAATTTATTTTGAGTGTATCAAAGTACTGTTTCGTTAAGAGTTTTAAGTTGTTTTTAATCTACTATTCTTAAACACTAATTAAAACATACAATTATAAAATAACTTTCAAAAAGATATACAATCAAGCCAGAACATTCTGCTGAAATTCTTACTACCAATGGTTTTTCAAGGGAAATTTCAGACACCAATCCTGTTTCTGCAGACAGACACTATCAGAAAAAGTACACTGAATCTTTACCAATTGAAATGCACATTCAGAAGACTGGATAATAAAATAGTGGATTTATGGGTGCTTCAGGAAAAATATGTTCACCAAGTCCACCAGGAATTTTTAATATAGAACCTGTATGTCTTCCAAGTGTAAACACGCAAATGTATGGGGTAACATTTTTGTGATTGGCCTAATTGGAAAGCAGCTTAGATCTGATGTGGTTAATGCACAGCAGTGGCCATACAGTGCAAGGTACGTTTCTCAGAAGGGACAGCTTGGATGGATCAGTCACAGAGCACGCCAGCAGGCCTGGCCACAACTGCACTAGGTTGACATCTCACTCTAAACACTTCTCTCATTAGGCTGCTTAGATGTGGTAAACACAGAGGCAATCAAGTCTAACTTGTTCTAACAAAATGTTTTGGACGAGCATTTTAGTTACTGAATTCCAAATATTTTAGTTTGTGAAATGAGTAACTAGTACATTAAAGGCATCACTGAGGAAGCTGAGACAGAGGCTTATCATCCAAAACCAAGGACATTCGGTTGATTTAGAGATATGAAGCCCTGAGACAGCTTCTATTTGTAAATCATGTGGGACAAGGTTTATCAGGTTGCCTGCAACCCAGCCCTCTGAGCTGCTTGCACACAAAATAGACAGGAATTTAGCAACCAAACATTTCAAGAAAATTGGGGCGCTTGATGTCAACATTCAGGCAAACCAAACCTTTGCTTTGCCCAGGCCCTAAGATGCAATGCAGACATACTTAATATAACTTTGTTGATATGTTTGCCTCACAAAAATAAATAAGCATCTGTGAGACGGCTGTCTGTCACTGAAGAAGCCCCCAGTCCCTTCAGCAAGTAGGGTGTGAAGTCAAGGCAAGGTCATTTCCTAAATTAGAGCCTAGTCTCACGTCATTACTGACACACTGACTAAAGCTTTGCAACCAGCAAGCCTCAGCCACAAGACCAAGACGACAAAAAGGCTGATCTAGTGTTTTCTCGTGTGAGGTGAGAAACGTGGTGCTCAAACAATCACAAATTGTTTTTCAGCCTGGACTCCACAACTGTATAGGGAGCCTTGTGGAAGATATGACTAAGTTCAGAAAGTCTCCTGGTAAAATCACGGCCCTGAAACAGTCAGTAGTAAAACTGCTGTTGACATTAATAGGATTTCACGTTCTGCATCTCTGTCCCTGTATATAGTTCTGAAAATATACAAGAGGAAACCTTCTTTTTTTTCCCTATGTCACTGGGTAGCTGCCAAGAACTAAACATAAACCACACTAAGTAATGACTAAGAAGAGACAAGAGGGCAAGCAGATAAATATTTAAAAGATAGAAATATGAAGGACAGAGAAGACTTATTTATCAAAATAAAAGGCAGGAAAGGAATATAAATAGGAGGAGGTAAGTGAAAAAGAAGAAGAGAAAATGTAGGCTGTGCCAGGCAAACCGTAACTGCATGGACCCCTACCAAGTGAAGGGTTAGGAGTGGAGTCTCATCACTTGACACATTTTAAAACAAAACCAAACAGAAAAAGTAGTGATTTACTAAGAAATTAACCTGCCCTGGTTGCGAAGGGGTTGCGATTGCATCTTTCAACTATCTCCTACTTTGCTGCAGTGACTCCACCTCAATAAAGGTTGCTTTTCAACAAAAGTCTACATCTCACTACTATGCACAAGTGTTTGGGACACTGACTGAAACGGAGCATTTGTACCAGGATTAATGCCTGTAACATTAGGTCAGAGCATTCCAGTGAAGTGAAAAGACTCCAGAAAAATAAAAAATTCATCTTGGGAATGGATTAGTAGGCCCTGGCTTGCGCACAGTGCTTTTAATTCTGAGATCTCAAATAGCCTTACCAAGAGCCTTGGCTCACTACAGCCATTACCCTGTAGGTTACAGCTGAGGGTAATGAAGAAGAGTAATGCAGCTCCTCCAGAGCCACTCAGCAGAAGCTGCTAGCCCTGTGACAGTCCTTCTGGTGACTGCTCAGCAAACCCTACTGCCTCAGCCACTGAGTGCAAACTTCCAGGCTTCCTCAAAGCTTAGCTTTGGAAGTTGTTTGTTTTTTTCTCTTGGTGAAAAAAAGTGCTCTCAAACCTTTTCATGTGATAAACTCTAGAGCAAACTAAAAAACATATATGTCATAACAGCACAGCCTGGTTTCTGCATATTCCTAATGAAGATGCATGTAAGGAGTTCTCTGACACTGGCAAATCTCATATAGAGAGGTCAAGCCTTATGCCTCATGAGCACTTCCCACTTTTTGCTCCATCAGTCCTGCCTATAGTCACTCCTCAGATCCACCAGCTCACCTGCGGATAGCTGAGTGGCTTCTGGAAAATGGGGATGTCTGGATTTCAGTAGGTGGGAAAGTCAGCTAAATGAAAGCTGAGCCTTTATTGGTTAAGGAAGGGCCTCTTGGCTTCCTTGGTACAAAGGTAAAAATGTGCTACTTAAGAAACCATCTTCTGCATAAAAGTCTGCTCCTAGGGACCTGCTGGAGCTGCTGAGCAAAGCCACTGGTTGTTTTCCTGAACAAAGCAAGAGAAGTGGCACAAGCTGGGAGCCCATCCTTTTCACTTCCTGAGAAGTCTTCTAGGAGACAGAGATGGGTAGTAAAGGTGACTCAAATGCGAGGACCACCATGTGAAAACAAACTCACAAAACACTCCTTCTAAGCACACTTTTAAAGTATTTCTTTCTTATGATAACATGCAAGGGTCAAGTTAGTACCTGCATCTATTTACGTCCTACCTAGCTGTTTACGACATGAGTATTTTACACTCTGTAGGTTGTTGTATGCACAATGAAAACAAAATTGATCGATCAGCATTGACAAAACTCATCCGGCAGTACAGTCCCATAAAGCTGAAACTCTCCGTGAGCATGAAAGGCAGCTGGGATTGTCAATGATGACAATTGACTGCTAAATAACAACTAAGTCATAGAATAAACCAAGTCTAAAAGATGTCAGGGGACACAGTGCAATTATTTGAGCAATTCAGGCTTTGCCCAAGTTTACAGAAATCATCTACCACTGCTGCAAAAATGTCAGTTAAATTACTACACCATGGAAACCTCTCAAGCGTGTCAATTACAGTCATACACAGACAGAAAGTGCTCTAGACAGAATAGAAAGGAGAGGCTGTCGTTGATTCTGATTGCTGGTCTCTCTTTGAACATCATCAAAACTTCCAACTCGGAGCAAACACCACAGCCATGAGGAAGATGTAACTGACATGTGTAAGCCACATGAAGAGTATAAAAATGCAGGGAACAATTTTGTTTCCGTTGAAACAAATCCCAGATGGTAGTCTCCCACACTGTGCCCACACAACATTTTATGGAGAGCCATCTGAGTGCTAACACACCTCCAGCACCAGTTGTGAACAGAACGCCTGGCCAGCCGTTTGGTGAAGGTTTGGAAGAGATCCAACTGCAATATTGTGCAGGAAACATCGCCAGTGCAACTGAGTTCCCACTCTCTGCCATCACTCTGACTTAAAATGGCATCAAGTTGCAGTGCTGACCTCTCTGTCAATCTCTCCTCATGCTTGAAAGGAAATAAGACTTTCCTGTTCTGTTATGGGAATCAGTTAAAGCGGTGAGATGCAATTCCCAGAGGATGATCACTAACTTGGTTTCCAACCAACTATAAATGCAATGCAGTTGCAGGCAGTTGAAAATGGTTAAATGGCAATTATGTTGGATGCTGCAACTGGTGCAACTTACTCACTGAACAAAACAAACAAATGCTTTTCAGATAGAGAATGGATTTGTACCACAGTCAAAGACTTGCAGGGTCCACCAGGAAGGTTAAAAATCCCAGAGACATTTAGCTACTGTATTTCCAGTTTAGTTTTCCACTACAGCTACAAATTTATGCAAAAGTACAGTTGATTCATAGCTCTGATTATTTCATACAGTCAATGCAGTATGCAAAAGAGAAATTTTGTAACAATTTCTTGGTTTAGATTCTTTAGCCATTAAATTCCATAATGCAGCAGATTGCACTTAAGTGGGGAAGAGTGTTAATAGCTTCCCCTTTATTATCTAGCTATTACTTTTCATAAGGACATCAAGCACTGCAAAGAGGAGGCTGGCATAATTAGGTTAACATTACAGATATGGAGATTGAGAAGAGGAGCACCAGGAACAGTAGCTGGTTTATGCTCATGCAGCAGGCTAGCAGTAGAGATGCAAGCAGAGCCAAAGACTTGTAACTTCTAAGCTAAGGTACCAGTTCCTATGCTTAACACAGCCAGCTGTAAAAGAACAGAGTACAAGACACAAATTCAAAGGACACAAGTCTAAAAGCATTTGAACTTGCATTTGCCAAAAGAACAATTATTTTCTTCCTGTAATTCATACAAAGTTCCTTAAAGATAGCTCAAGATAAACAAGACACAAAAGATTTCAAGATCTAAGACCAAGCCAGAAGAAAACCAGAGGAGCAGACCTTCCCATGAAGATTCCTATTTGGCCTACAGGAGATCAACCAGAAAGGCAGAAGGAAAAGGGCTAGAGGCAAGATAAATCAGTGAACATTGTAGGTCATCACCCAAGTGGCCTGGGTATGTCCTCTCCACTGATGTTCTCCTTAATTCTGAAGTTAAACACATGAGAGAAGGGCAACAGAGGCTGAGAGTTGCAGGCAACCATAAGGAACTGAAACCACCCTCCAGAAATGCTGCAGTCTTGGGCAATGATGCAAAGAAGAGCCATATAACAAATCCTTCTGCAAAGGGCTGTTTTTTCCTAGGAACTTTCTCTGAATGGGACACTCCAAAGGAACAAATCTTCAACACCTCAACACACATCCATTCTACTGGCTTTAAAGCAGGACATTTTAAAAAACAAACAAATAAATAAATAAATAATCATTTTCCACAATCTGCTTGACAGATCGGGGTTCTGCTACCACTTCTGTCATGACAAAGCAGTCATAGAGGATCTGAGATCTGAAAGATGCTGCCAGAGCAGAAGACAGTTTTTATAACAGCCACCTATGACTTACTTAGTGTATCTTCCTCTAACTTAGACACCTAGAATAAAATGAACCTTGAAGAAAGAAAGCAGAACAAAATACTCTCAGCCTACAGAAGATGGAAGCTACAGACGATAACAATCTTCAAGATGTTAGCATGCAGAGAGGAAACTCTTCTCAGCAGACAGGATGTGAACTAGGGACTTCAGCTGTGGCAAGGCAGATATGGGACAGATGTTAGGAAGCATTTTGTAACTTAGTAGGGGCAGAGACAGCCTGAGTTAGGCAAACATCTGTCAGAGACGACACAAAAGTATAGCTGTGCCACTCTCTGTCAGAAGTGGGCTGCAGGATGTCTTCAAGTATCTTCCAGGTGAAGCTTTAGTAGCAGAGCAAGCCCCAGGATGCCCTCCAAGAGCCACACACTGCTGGGTTTTCCTGGCTGAAGACTCAGGCAAGGCCATGAGTCAGGCTTTCAGAGCAGAGCCACTGGGCTTCTGTGGTTGGCCTGGGTATTAACCAGTCTTTGCTCCCAGGTATGTGGCCCAGGCAGAGCACAGCATACAGAGCAGTACCTGTCTCACTCTGGACTCGTTCATTCAGCTAGAGCTTCACATCAGCCTTAATATATCTGTTTCCATTAAACCAAGCAGTGTTTTTCTCTCCTCTCTCTCTGCTTTCCAGCTGTTGCTGGTGAAGGGCATGAGGGCTGAGAAAGGCTATTGCACCTCCCAGTCCATTCCTGGTAAAAGTGTGGTTTCTACAGATAAAATGGAATTGCATCACATATGTTCAACATGATAAACATTCTACTCGTGGCTTCAGGACAACTGTCACCATTCCTAAAACTACATCAAAAGCAACTAACAGAAATCCTGTTACTTGAAAATAAATAAATAGTAACAAAAAAATCAAATGTGGTCTTTTCTGTAAAGTGACACCCAATTTGACAATAACTGCAAATAGTTGGCATTAGATATACAGTGCAATGAATATGACAGAAAGAAGAATCCAAGGGTAAGCAAGCAATAGTGAAAGCCCTTAACCAAGTCTAATATGGGGGCTTTGAAGAATGAGTTTGGGACTGAAAGCTATGTATTGATGGCACCTACAGGAGCTGCAGTTTCAAATGTCTCTGTTGATATTTATTCACTCTGTCAAACATAGCAGGAACAACTAGAAATGGAAAGAAGATGGCAAATTGACTGAGAATTACAAGGTGATTTGGAAAAATTATTTTTATTATAAAAGAAGAAATGAGTACAATGGACAACTCAATCCTGACAAAAAAAACCCGCCACCACTGTTTCTTGACTGTCTGGAATAGCCAGGGGACACATTTGAATGCAACCTGCAAGAGCTGCTGCTTTTTAAAGAAACTTTAAAAGGGTCATTCTTTCCATATTTCATTGACAGAAGAGTTTGACTAAACAAACATTTTAGAACAAACTTGTATAACTTGATCACAGATGAGGAACATATCCTTTCTGCCAAATAAAACAGTAGATTTTTCATTGCTCTCTCCCTCTGACTTCGGGTTTGAGTTTCCATTGTGTTCTCTAGTGAATCATCATATGAGTACCTGAATAAAGCAACACTTTCAGTGGCTGCTAATAGGGCCCATGGAATTGTTCAAGGATTAGAAGCTAGGGGCCTGGGCATGATAATTTAGCAAAAAGATGGAAAAATTTAAGACAGCTCTGTGCTATGCCTAGTGAAAAACACAAACAGGTACACTCCATGTCTTCGTAGCTTTGGCTTAAACCTATGACTGCATCAGTAAGCAGCGTGGTGCAGACAGTAATCTATGGAAAGTAACAGGGGGTGCTGGGACCAGAGGCTGCCTCAAACTTGATGTCACACTTTGGTCCCATGGCCTGAGTGCCCACAAGAGGCTGGAGGGCACTGGCTGTACTCTTAGTTTAGTTTCATCAGGACAGAAGCTAGCTTGTGTGCTCTGAAACTGCTTTGTCTGGTAAACCAAGGCACAGGAGAAGAAGATGACTGAAACAATTGCTTCAAAAGACCCACCTGAGCTAAAGAACCACTGCTGCTGCATGCTAAGACTCCCATCATGGTTTCTGCTACATACTGAACTTGTCATGGAGAAAAGCTGGGGTTTGCCTGTGAGTCTTGTCCTGTGCTCTCTAGGGAAATAAAACAAAGCTATTTCAGGAAATAACATACTAAGCTGCTGAAACTTTGTTACAAATGAGCATACAACTACACAGTAAACTACATTTTGATATTACTGTAACAGCAGAATTGTACAGGAACAAATGAGTGGATGGGAGAGGACTGGGCAGTACTGCTGCATTACCTACAGAATGTATGGCAGGTGCAGAAGTGTGTGTTCCTGTGCAAATCGGGCTGGCTGAATGACAAGGAGAAAGATAGAGAGGCTGATTATACTTTTACCAGTATCTAGGCTTAAAGACTTAACAATTCTGTTCTCCTCAGGACAACAGAAAGAACTTGTTATCTAGTAACCTGAGTAATAATTTCAACAATGTGACCCTACACAGAACTTAACAGGCAAAACTGAATTTTCTTTGTCACTTAGGAGAAGCTCCACGAGGGACAAAAGGTTTTGTGTAAAAACAAACTAGTCAAAATGCTCCCTTGCTACAAAGCAGAGAGCATTTTTAATATCCACAGTTACCTTCTTGAGTGTCTTAATGGTGAGTATTTTTGCCTGATAACAGCATCTTCGTGTTGCCCTTGGCATTGTGAAGAAGCAACAATTTAATCAGGACTTCATTTAATGAGAAGTCTCACATGGATTGAGTAGAAACAGGTAAAAAAAATCTTTAAGTGATGCATGCTCAGTTTATATTTACAGGCAAAAGTAATCCCTTCTCACACAAACCTGAAATCAAACACTGCACAGAATAACTTCAGAGTATTAGGTATCTAACCCAGAAGCTGCAATCTTAATGAACACAAATCAATGCTCTTTAGCAAATGCTATGAAAATAAACTTCCAGAAATGTTTTTTGTCAGTTTCAACCAGAGCAGTCTGTTGTATATTCAGGCTGGGACACTGTATTTGCTGACGCACAATGAGCTAGTTGCCTACCCACAGTTAATTTTCCTTGTAATACACAAAAGCATTATTCTCTACAGTCCATTAGGAACAATCTAAGTAAGCTCTCTCAAATGCACTGTAGTCACTACTCATTCAGAAAGCAAGCACTAGATAAGCTGACTTTTTAGGTGAGGAAGAAGGAGGTGGTCTGATGTAAGAAGCCTTGCAAAGGCATAGTAAAGCTGCAGCCCAATAGTGAACTCCAAGCACTGAGAGCTGAAGATTGTGGAAGAAAGTTATGCTTCCTCAGATTACAGCTCCTAAATTCCATCTTGCTCCTAAATTGTGATGGGTGAGGTTGGCACATTTTACAGCTCAGCACAAAGATGGAGATATTCTCCTGACTCAAGGCCCACAAAGCATGCATGAAAGATCCAGGTGGTGACCTAAGACCATTGCTGTGTGTCTGAGCACATACCAGCCAGGCTGATTTTTACATCTTAGAGCCACCTGTGAAATATATAGAAGAATCGAACTTTACTGTGTGCACATAGAAGTTGCTATTTCCTTCCTAGACTGAAAATCTAATGTACAGCTACTTATGGAGAGGGGTGAGTGTATGTATCAGATGGATCTTTAAGAGCACTTCCAAGGTTGGTTTTTTTTGAGCTCAGAGCCCTGAAATTTAGGGAATTACAATTCTGAGAGTAAAGATGCTGCACACAGGCAGCAGTTCCCAAGAATGCAGAGCATACAGCCTTCCCTTCAAACAGGAGAGCAAAAGGACCGCTTCTGTGGGGTCCGGACACAGAGGAAACTAGATGTGTGGCCATAACTTCCTCAGCAATTGTTTAGAAAAGGGTAATAGGAGGCCCAGAAGGATATAAAAAACAATTGAAGAACGCTTTAAGAAAAGATTAATAAACTGAAAATTAAAAGGTGAACCTGAGTGAATAATAGGATCTCTCAGCAAATGCAGGGGTTGAATAAAAAAGAACAGGACACAATGAAAAAGAGACCAAAGAGCTCAGTTTATCTGAGGTGAAGGCTCTTTCTGAATCCTGCCTTAAAAGGTTAAATGGTCCTCAGTTTTTTCTTTGGTAGGATTTTTTTTCCATCAAACCAGAGAGAAACCACTGCAGTTCAATATCTCAGATCTAAACACCACAATCATTGCAGAGAAACTAAGTCGCATACAGAGGAAAACTGAAAAAGGAATTCCAGTTGTTGTCCAAACAGAGAAGCCACTACTGCAATTTCATCAATGGTTTTAGACAGAAATCACACTCCAGTGGTGACATCTAAGTTGGTTGTTCAATTTAGTGTATAATTAATGTCATTGATCTAACATCCCCGAGAACACCACAAGCTCTCTGTGAGTCACTGAAGCTGCTCTCACTGCTTATTACGTCTATAACCATCACACACACTCAGCACAAGTGTAAACCCATAAGCCTACTGGCTTAGACTGAGGGTATCACAAACAGTAAAGCACTTCAGAGCTTTTTACAAAACAGATTATCATTTCTAAAACCCCACAGGCAGAAAAAGGTAGACTCAATAATCGGGGTCAAAAAGCTTCCAGCACTGAGATTTCCACAGCCCATTACCAGTAAGTTGTGCAGGTGCAAACTACTTCCTCGTGGCTCATCTCACAACCTTCCCCAGATCGTGACTGTATTAGCTGCAACATTCATAAGCATTACATCAGTGAATGATGGCTTCATGTCACTTTCTTTAAGACTGCCTGTCTTGTGGAGGGATGGATTTTTGATTTTCAAGCTCCAGAGGTAGCTCTTACATTCTGGCATGGCAAACTGTTGGGCATTTCATGGGTGTTTAATGAGGTGTACACTGTAAGCAACCTAAACATTCTTGTTCATAGAATCCTGAAGCACACCCAGTAAAGCTGATGGAGGCTGAGACACATTGATAGAAATACTGAGCGAGTCAAACTTAATCAGCCTGCCCTTTCCCTCTGTCCTGGCTTTGCTGCTGAATGTAAGGCACACATATACACAGAGTAAACAACCTTTGTTTTCTTTCTGTTTTCTCAGTCTCACGGTGCCTACAAGCCAGACAGCCAGGACTTACATCTCGAAGTTTTGAATCCTATCAATCAATTTCACTGTCTTTCAATTTTCTATCTAAAAATGTGACTTTCAAGGAAAAAGAAAAGGAAATTGTTACAAAGACATGAAAGCAACTTTTTAAGATAGTATTTAATAGTATTATGTAATGACATTCTAAAAGGCAGAAGTCTCACTCTTGGAAAGCATTTAAATGCTTAAATGTCTTTGAGCCACTGCACTCTCAAAAAAGGTTTACTTTTAAAGGTAGTTATTAAGATATTGTAATTTAATAAATAGTGTTTCCAAGTCAGATAAGCTTTGCATGTGACGTATTCACCAGCTAACATCATGAAACATTTTAAACAAATGTATCATAAAATCAGTAATTAGAATGAAATGCCTATCTACTTTCTTCAGGAAGTTCTCTGCTTTGAAAACCATATACCCACAAGCTCCTGCAAAAGGAATTAAGGCATGAAGGAAACAAACTTGTATGTGATTGCTCTCATTTGCAACCACAAGACGCAGTGGCTTTCTCACTTTCAAGGATCTGGGCTGTTCATAGGTGCTTATTCAGATATACTTCACATTTAATACAAACCTCCATAAGCTAAAGATTACTTTCAATTTCACAAATGTTTATGTGTACATCATGTGTCTCTGCAAACTTTTACAGTCTAAACCAGAATATTTTGGAGTCCAATTCTCCCTTCACAGAAGGAGTGGTCCTGCCGTTTAGCAGACCTTTTTCAAGCTTAAATGTACACGTGCAATTGATCTACAGAGCCTCTTTTGTATCAAACAACTTTTTTGAGCTGCAGATACTTGAAGGGTGCTGTTGATTGCTGTAGCCTTCTTATACTACCCTCTTCTATTGGTGGAGCTGGGATCATGCTAACAAGGGACAACAACCCTGGAAAGAGGCAGGAGGCAGCAGACTCATTGGAGGAAGCACTGTTTTGTACTCCTGTTTCTTTCTGAACATTATCAATGAGCCACATCCAAAGACAGGCTCCTGGGATAGGAAACTCTTGGGCAAGAACCACTATGGTTGTTCTTTAGAGCAAGTTACAAAGCTAGTTTTAACTCATCACTCCTTTTAACTCTTAAGACTAATCCAGAAAAGGAAAAAATACAATTTTGCTACTCTCTCCTCTTTTCTTCCTCATTTCTCCATTTGACATGTTTTGCAACTTTGTTTCTATAAAGACAATAACTGCTACGACATTTAGAGCTGTGTGGTCATGCCCAGGGCACTAGCACCAAGAGCTTTGTCTTTCATGCTCTGTGCTCTACTGTCCAGAGTACAGGTTAGGAAGCAAAATCAGTCAGAAATTTGGCTCACAGCATGTTTTTTGTCAGTAAATAATGAATACAGTGCTAACAAGTACTCACAGCTTAACCAAACAGAAATTTGATTAAATGCCTTGGGTATTTTAAGATCACCATCTTAATGTTGAGATTTCTTAAAATATTGCCATAATACAGATTCCTCCACTCCTCACCAGTGGAATCTACAACCAAAGAATTAAGTCTCGATCATTAAGTAATAATCATGTGTTTGGGGATGCAGAAGAAACTGTCTCTCTCTCTAGAGTTTGTTCTGCTTAATACACCTTGGAGTTGTATAGAAAAAGAGGGAATACCCAATTTCCAGCTTGGATGAAAAGTTCTGGGTTGTTGAAAGAAACAGAAATAAGTCTCTGGTATGTGTTGACATCAGAGGGGTCACACAGCCCTTCCTCAGACACCACACATGGCAGGAGATGGCCTTCCCCAGTGGAAAAAGCTCTGAGACATAAGTTCAGCTCGGAGAAGTCAGAGAAGCACTCAGATAGCACACACATGCCTGACCTTTTACATTTTATGTATTTGGCCCAGTACTATTTCAGTGGTTATTTACACCATGCTGTCCTGACAGAACAAACTTTCTCATCCACATTCTAAACAAAATTATCAGCATGCTGGCGTCACTTCAAACTAACATTTCTTTGAAAACACTTTCTTAGGGGAAAGGACTGTGTAAATACTTGGTTTGCCCCTTCTCCACTTCGATTAGTACTCAGAAAAGGTGCTCTGTCTACCTGCCACCACCTGCTCTAACTCTACCTTGCAACTACCAGTAGCTTCATTCTTCTTTTGGTTCCCTAAACTGAGGGAAGATAAAGCAATTTGGGTTTTTAAATCATTAGGACTATCTTAAAATTACGTCTCTTTCTATTAGGATAGAAATTTAGGCACTACACTGCATTGTGCAAACCCACATTGTGCAAGAAAGAGTGAAAGATGCTCTGGGCAAAATGAATGCTGTCAATCTTATCTGCAAAAAGTCTCAGATGCGGTGCTAAGTCAAGGAAACAAGAAGATGACTAGATCTTCCTCAATCTGGAGGGAACAAACAGTAAAGACATCAGCTGAGACCAAACATACTCCATTTGCTTTTCAGTCTTGTGCTTTACTAGAAATTTTAAAGACATTCTAAGACAGTAACAATGCAAAAATGGCAAGAAAAGTAAAAGATAAAGTCGCACAGAAACTGCAGCCACTGTCTCAATCCTTACCTTTCAGAGTTGCCTTCTTGAGTACCTTCATGGCATAAAGCTGACCCGCATCAGTTCCTTTGATCTTCCTCACTAGAAATACCTGTAAAAAGCAGACATCTTGTGTAGATGAGCACTGAACTTCCAGTTACAAGCCTTGCTGCATTTGACAGAGGAATAGATAAATTAAAATTTATCTAATTAAAATTATTAGCTAAAAGTACTTTTAAAGTATTTTAAAAATTTTGGCTAGTTTTAAGCCTTTATCACCTCACAAAGAAAACATGTTCCAAGTTATTAGTTGCTCTTACACATTTAGTTAAAGATGTGTGAATAGTCAGAAACAGGGTGCACACATCTCTTCATAGTCTGGCCATTTTTACATGAAACAAGTTATGTCTTGTGCTTAGGACCATGCAGTGTCTTAAAATTGCTGCCATCATTTTAATTAAGAATAAGAAAACCAATTTGGTGTATTCTGTGTTATTAAGTCATGAATGGTAAGTTGACTGAGATGCTGCTGAAGCAAGAACTTCATACAGCTGAAAATCTGTTTGTGCATGCTTAACAAAGAGTACTTCAATTAACTGAATTAATTAATTGAAAGTAAAACAAACAGATCTTTTAGTTGATTCCCAGGACTTACTCAGTCTGCTGAGGTCAGAAATACCAGACAATGGTGTCTCTGTTTTTTATTTCAGCACTTGTGTTACTGGACAGAAGCAGAAGCCAAATGCAGAATAAATATCAGCTCGTGTCCATAACAAACACTTAAAAATATATAAATTATCAAAGTCTACAGTGAAATTATATAACCAATCAATGTCTAGTTGAACCAGAAAAATCTGTGGCAATTATTTTATTCATTGTCTGTTCAGGAACCACACAGTTTTCTGAATTGTTTCCACCTCAAAATATAGAAGGCCAAAAAAAGAAACGAGGAAGTCTGTTTCTAGCACATTATTTGCAAGTTGAAAGACTCTTCCTCTTGAGAAAAAAAAATCTGTAAATAGATTACGATTTTCTCGAACATCCTTTGAGGAAATGTTTGTGGGAAGGAAAAACAACTTTAAACAACTATGTAGAGAAGCTGAGAATTAAAAAAAAAAAAAAAAAAAGTAGGTAAATTCTCTCAGAATACCTTAACCAGGGCTCTTACATCTGACAGCATCACATCTATAACACTTCTGCAATACAATCTGAATTTTTTTTGGTGAAGTTTTTCTTATAAAGATGTTTCCTGTGCACGAGATACACTCAGTTCCTCCGCTGAGCTGCCTTAACTAGATGAGCTTGAGCACATGTTGCTTGTTCCCAAATCCTCTTTCCTAGTTTGATGAACATACAAAGAACTCCGGTGCTCTGAACTGTAGGAACAAATGATGAAATCTGGATGCAACAGGAACACGTAAGACTTTCTGAAGTGTTTTTCATTACCATTCATGATAAATTAAGCTCAGCTGCTCTAGCACTAACAGGAAGTCAGTTAATTTAGAAGTTCAGCTAGACGGAGAAATGGTGGGATATATTTCTATCCATCCCAAGTAAAAGACTTAAATTTTGCATCTTGAAAGGGAAGAAACAGTCAAAAGCAAGCTTGCCCAAACACTACATCTTCATCTGTATCATTATTCTGTCAAAATAGTTATGGTATCTTTATCCAAAGAAAACAAAACCCCAATCCCTTAAGGTAATGATTTTAAGTTGTACTGCACATAGAAGAGCACAGTGTGCTGCATCTGCAGAAATATCAGGCTGGAGTTCTAGAAATAGCTTATCTGCCATGTAATCTTGCAAAGCTTGTAAGACTCATAGTGCTGTAATAGACAAAATTATGCATTTATATTACTAGTCACTAATCAGCTGTTCCCTGTAGCATGGGGTAGGGCATTTGTCTGCATTCCCTCCAAAACAGATGAGTCAAGAACACTGTGTGCTGTTTCAGAGGACATCAAAATAACCATCAAACCAAAAAAGGAAACAGAACAAATGGAAATGCATTGTATTGCAAAACAATGTCATTCTTTGATTATTCTTAAAGGTAAAGTTACATTGTCTTTGAAACTACCAAGTGGTCTTGGAGTGCTTACTTGACTGATTACATTAGCTGTGCTGTACCAGTTTGCCAGAACAGCCCAGGAATGTGCTCGAGTGTGACTTTCCATTTTCTAGTTTGACATGTATGCAAACACCTCAGGTTATTAGTACCTGAACTAGCAAAACTCCCTTAGCTGGAGCAATGGAATCACTCAAATGCCAACTTAGAAAACCAAGCAAGTGCTGGGACTTGCAAGTGTTGAGAGCACTCCCTCTGACACCAAAGGCTTCTTCTCTAATCCTCCAAGAAATTATTTAGGCCCTGGGTAGATAACTTGCAAACAAACTGGTTTGCAGGCCCAGAAATATATGGATTTGACCACTAGCTCCAATAGCAAGGTGATGAAAATTAAGGTGGTTGAGGACAGCATAAAAAACACAGAGCAGACTTCTGTCCCCTGCGTCTTTGCTGCTCTGGGGAGTTTACTGACCTGTTTCACAGAAGATACAGAAAGGGATTTGTAATCACACAGGGCTCCAAACAGGTATGATTTCTACACTCACGCTTTGATACCCTAGTCACCTGGGGGAAACACGTCCCAGAAATCAGATCTCCTTTTGAGAACTGATGGCAGAGACTAAGCATTTTGCTCACAAAATGCCTAAAGCTTGAAGGCCAACTCAGGCAGTCAATAATGAAATGCAGTGCAATCTAAGATAGTCAGCAAAGCATTTCTGAACTTTTTACTGTCTGAATCTAAAAACTAACCATTTTGCTTCTGTTACTTTTGCAAAAGACATTTTGTTCTCTTGTTATTTTGTTTCTTTGTTGAGTCATACAGTAAATCTAATTTGGAGGTTTTGATTTTTCACATTATTATTAGAATTCAAATATCATTACTGTGCTTTTGAGAAATTCTCTAGAGCAAAACTTCTTAGTGAACTATAACTTTCCTGATATCTCTTATTTCAGTGAACTTCTAACAGATTTGCTTATCGGTATAATTATAGAAGAGACAGTAAATTGATAAATTCTCTCAGTATAGCCTCCTTCAGGAATAAAATTAAAGACTCTGATTCATCAACAAGGCGCTCAGCTTTACACTGGATGCCTCAACAGGTTTTAAATATAGTCAGTTCTTCAAGTTAGCAGAACAATCCACCATTGAACTGAAGGCTGAGAAATATTTTTTCAGAGCTCTACAAAATAATATTCTTACAGGGCAGGAAGAGGGAGTGTGTTTCTAATTTTATAAATGTTATGTTTACTTATGCTCACTTATGCTTGTTACTCTAGGTCCAGAGCCATAAGCATTACTTCCTAAACTGTTTTATATACAGGAATCCAACTAAAAGACAAAACCAATATTAAAATATCAGAAAGGCTGTAGGAATTGGGGCTGTTTAGTCTGGAGAAGAGGAGACTGAGGAGGGATATTATTAATATTTACAAACATCTAAATGTTGGATGTCAGGAGGTTGGTGCATCCCTTTTCTCTATAGTAGCTAGCAACAGGACAAGGGGTAATGGGATGAAGCTGGAACACAAAAAGTTCAATTTAAATATAAGAAAAAACTATTTCACTGTGAGGGTGAGGGAGCCTTGGCACAAGCTGCCCAGGGAGGGTGTGGAGTCTCCTTCCTTGGAGGTCTTCAAGACTCACCTGGACGCGTTCCTGTGCGACCTGATCTAGGTGGACCTGCTTCAGTAGGGGAGTCAGAGTAGTTGATCTCTAAAGGTCTTTTCCAACCCTATCATTCTGTGATTCTGTGATACTAAAATGAAGATGGAAGGGGTTTGGCCTTGTTTATCTGCCTTTACAATATAATTCATACATGGAAAGTGTTGCCAGCACAAATGAACTCAGAGAAAGGACATGACATTTTCAATGTTGCTCCAGGTGATTAAACGACATTAAAAATTACCTTTCCATATGAACCTTGTCCTAGTACTTTCAGCAGCTCAAACTGAGAAGGATCTGCTTTTTCAAAACCTTCCTTCACATGATGACTGATATCTATTTCCTTCACGATACCTTCTTCCTGTAGAGAAAACAACGGAAAACAAAATCCCCAAATCAGACCTGTTATCCCAGAGGAAAAAAATTGTTTATTAAAATCTCACTTTCTGTGATGCTGCAATCGTGTATGAAATTTTGAAAACAGAAACAAATGGTTGTCCAAATATTCCACATGCCTGTTACTGGCTGGGGTGTGTAATGTCAGGACAACCAGGCCTGCTCCTTCTGTTTACTGAGCTTCAAGATACAATTAGAGATGGAATATGCAAGCCGAAACATAGAAATACACTGCACAACTTGCAGTGTTCATCACAGACCTTGCTAGCAGTGGCATGTATTCAAATCTCTACTATAGAGGCTTCGGCACACCTCTCTCCACTTTTTGGCCCTCAAAGAATCATTTAAATTCATCTTAAAAAGCTCCCTTAGTCTAAAGCAGCAATTCTTCTCACAAATAGCAATAAAGAAAAGGCATTGCTAGAAGTCACTCTCCCCATTTACCCTGAAGAATGGAAAATTACTACAGGTAACCTAAAAAGAAAACAAATTAATGATTTGAATGTCAAAATAGGGTGGTGGTGGAAAGAAGAATGACACACGCTTCCTTGCTTGCAAGAATTAGCTTTAAACACTTCAGATTTTCCAGGTTTTTTTTCTTAAAACATTTCCATTGCACATACTTTAAAAGATATCAGTTGAACTGGGACTTTTATCTTGCAAGCTGTGACATCTGGCATTTGTTTTAGTTGTTCGGTTTCTGTTATTAGGGCATGATCCTCTAAAAAGAGAGTGACTGGGTCATGTGAGACCCAGGGGGACTACGTAGAGTTTGCAGCAACCCAGAAAGTCATTGAGCTGAAAAGAAACCTGGAAGATAAAAAGGATGGGCTCTTCAAGGACATGATGATGAGGGAAGATCACATTTACATGCCTGTTTACTTCTGTAGTGTTTGGTACACTGAAATGTAAGCATTTTTTTCTATACAAACTACTTGTTCTACTTTCTCTACAATCTACAATGTGGATTTTGAGTAGAAAACCTTTTTGTTCCATCTCCTAGAACAAAGGCAATGGCATACTTAGAAACAGGTTTGAATCTTTTTGCACTCAACAGAAATAACTGGAATCTCATGAATATTGCCTGTAAATGGAATTTTAGTGCAACTGTCCTTTTTTCTCCAGGAAAATGTTGTCATAAAATCTCAAAGTGTATTATTTGTTTACCATTCTCAAAAATTACTGTGAGGAAAATAGAAATAACATCCTAAAATGAAAATTCATTCACAAAAACATTTGGCCGAACAACATTCATTTACTAAACAGGAATAAATTTGATTCCCCTTCTCCTCCAGAAAAATTGCTGTAACTTCCTAAGAGCTGTAATTCATCTCATGCATGGGTAGCATTATCTGGATTGTGCTTTATACTGTAGCTCCATCCCTCCTCTTCCCTATCCTGCCTGTTTATACTCAGGTGCTTTGGAAGAGGGATTATATCCTATTCTTGGTTTGGAAAGCTTCCTCTACTTTCTGCATGCTACCAGAATCATGGTAAATAATCATAATCTGTCAGTAGCTCATTTGTCTGATTCTAATTACTTTAAGTTTGCCTGAAAGGAAATACATGAAAGCAATGACCAGTTTTCACAGAGAGATGCAAGAGTTTTCTAAGTATGTTAACAGCTATGATCTCTCCTCTTGCTTTCCTGGCTTTAATTGCTGTATTTTTCAGATAGAAAGATATAAACAGAGTATATTTCTGATACTAAAATTTTTTTTTTCCCCTTTTTTTTTCTAGGTGACAGAAACAATAGTAAACTGATACAAATTTGATACACTGCATTAGTTGTTTCCCAAGGAAATTGGGAATAAGCTACATGCTGTTATCAAAGGCTTCACCAAGTTCTGAAGTGATGAGCTTTCATACTGAGACACATTCATCTTTATGTAAAATGCCTACAAGCTGAGAGACTTGCACACTGGCAAGAATATTATTTTGAGTTTAGCTCACCGTGTCATATTTCAGCTCAGATAAAGCACCTAGACTGAAGGGGCTCACCTACCATCTTGTTCAGAGGTTACTCATTAAGGCAAAAAATTACTCCCCAAGGAGTCAGGCTCCTGCCCTGAATCACCTCTTAGTCTCTACACCAGACCTCATAAGCTTGACAGCTTGTTCGCCATTAAGCACAAGCAGAGTTTGGGAGGACTGGGTCCTGCAGTCCAGTTTGTATATGTGGATGCCCTCCCAATAACTATCATGTCTAGCAAATGCTGCATGATGCTTTCGTAAGTCTGCAACTTGAGGGCATCCAGTCATTGTTTTACAGTTTCGCCCATCTCTGATTTACACAGAAGCAGAGCACAACAAGGACGACCCACTGGAACCAAGTAAAGCAGGAGATGGATCCAAATTCTGCAATCTATTTGTGAGACAAAGTTCTGCAAAAAACACAAACTAATCCAAATTTTATATACAGTAGGTATCTTCCTAAATTCTACTTCTCCTTTGAGCTGACACCTCAATCTCTAAAACTGTGGATGAGATCTACCACCTTAAGAGAAGAGTAAAATCCTTTTTAATTTAGCTTGCATTTCAGCCTGAACCTTGGAGCCACTTCAGCTACATTTGTAAATTTAAATGAGCTTCAATTCATCCATCCATATTCATCATCAAAGTCACAGCATATTTCTCACTGTATTACTACATTTAATATAAACTCCTTAGGTTCATGAAATGTGTTCAGTTACAGGAATATACTGGATGTATTAAATGATGATAATTCAGCTTACTGGAAGAATGCTTAAAAATGTTATAGCCTTCTCAGAGAATAGCACAATTCATTTAAAATGTGCAATTAAAACAACCCTTGAATTACACACATCTTCAACTGAAATTTCAGAAAAAAGACTATTTAAAAACAATGGGACCCATAACAGTTTATTTGAGCAGCACAGATTTAAAGATGGAAAAAAAATTGTTAGGTAATGCAACTTCATATAAACATTAAAGCGTTGGTTAGATAGGGCTTCCAGGGGTCATCTAGTCCAACACTCCTGCCCAAAATATTATTGACACTTCATCATGCCAGCTGTTTTTTGCTCACTCTGGTTCTCAGTGGCTCAAACAATGCGGCTTGAGCCACTTCCTATGAAAGATTCTTCTCCTTCGATTTGCCTGGCTCAGAAATGCCCCCAGTCATGCTGAGCTGCCTGCTCCACAGATCCTCAGAAGGAAGCAGGATATTTTTCTAGGAAGGTAGGATTTCCTGTGGTCTCCTTGCTAGAAAGGGGCAGCAGATCAGCAATGAAGTAAGCCATACAGCTCTTTTTCTCACAGATCGTTGCTACATGGCATTACTTGTGTGCTGACCAAGAGATAGAGAGCATTTTAGCTGGTATGACAAATTCCCTTCACGCTGGAGCAAAAAGCTAAACTGTCAGTACTGGAGACCAGAGATGGACACAGCCCCTTAAAGGAAATATACATTAATGTGTCTGCACACATAGATGCATTTGCCTTACATGTATTTCTATATGCTTTTTACTTCTTTTGCTGCATGAATTCTGGAATGACTTTTATTTGCTTTACATTACTAGAAAAAATAAAAACAAACCACAAAGCCAATGGTTTTACAGTTTTCTTTTACTATTCTGATTTACTTGTGATTTCCCCCTATAATTTATGTATTTTAAAGTCTCCCTGTATTAAACTAATTTGGAATGTGGCATAATCTTTTTCAGGTACTGATGACGAGAATGAAATCCAAGCTATCACAGCACAAGCACTATGGGCACATCTCCCAAGTATTTTTGCTTTGAGTCACATCTCAGGGACTTCTCTACAACATGGGTTTTTTTTTTTTTTCATTGACCCTGCAGGTGTAGCATATCTGCATTAGGAATCTGCATAACAATGAAACAGAGGTAAGAGATTCACAACATAGACCAAGTCTGCACACTGAAGAAGCTGTTTCAATGCAGAGGATTTCACTCTGGAAAAAAAAAAACACAAGTCAACTTCCAAAATGGTTTGGATTGGTGAAGTTGGTGGAGTCAAAAAATGAACATTGCATAGTTTGGCCTTGCAAGAGCTGTGCACAGCAGCTCAGACTCTTGCTCCCTGTTGATTTGTCCCCATACTGCATTAGCAGGAATGCTTGACTTGATTAAGCTTATTCTTTTGTAAACTTATCTAAATATTTATGCTTGCACAAAAAGCATCATCCTGTGACAAAGTGAGATGGATGTTCCTGGCAGCTTGAAGAAAGCACGTAGTCAAACAGCACAGACTAAAGGAGGGAAGGCAATGAACTGGAATATATGATGAAGGAGGAATGGAGAGTACTTCTCTGTGTTAATGCAAGAAAGATCTATTCAGGGCCTGATTGCATTATTCTCTTAAAATTCCCTTAAAAGGGTTTCCCTCAAGCCCACTGCCTGTCCCCCACCCCCTCTCCTCTGTTGGCATAAGTTTTGGACACACAAATTAGCCACTGTTTCAATGGAAAGGCCGTTTGACCTCCTTTCCTTTGAGAGGGAGGAGAAAAGAGCCTCTGTTCTTGCTCTCTCTGACAGTGGATGGCACATACATCTGTTTTGGTGCTTTCTGGAAGCAGCTGCTCCCTGTATCACTCATCTCCACTCCTTTCCAAGATTTCCTCATGCAGACCTTGGAGAAAGAGAGGCACTAATGTTCAGTGGCTGCTGCAGAGCAACCACAGAAAACTGTTCCAACTGCAACAATGCCTCCTGAGTCATGGTGACGTGCTTGAGTGGGATTGGGAAGTGTAAAGGTATAGACCTGTGAATGGGTTACAAAAAGCCATGCAAGCAGGACCTCCAGAAGAGTAGCTCTTTTCAGCTGTACAGTCTCTTATCTTGCCTGCTAGACAGCCTCTCAACAAACATAATGCTAAGAATACTTCCAAGAAAATGAAAAGGTTTAACCCCTTTTGGAGTCTTGTCTGGCTCCTCCGCAATGGGTTTCTGAAGGAGCAGAGCTAAGGTCATCCTCAAATCCAGAGACCACATTAATAGTGCTTAATATATTTCAACCACATGCAAAAACCTTCCTTCCCAAGACTCCCTGAAATGGTGTGAAACATCTGGAGAGGAGGTCATTCTAGAATCAACTACTTAAGTGATGAATAATTTTATACAATTGTATCACATGGGGAAGATATGGTGCTAATGTAAGATAATCACTGTTTTACAAAATCAGTAAGACAGAATTCTAATTTTCATTCCTTTCATGGCCATTTTCCCCAGCTGCACAGGATCAAGACTGCTATGCAGACACGGCTGTGAATGGTAAGCTTCTTTGTCCAACAGAAATATATATCATTTTGATGTTCAAGCTCTCCAGTCTTCAGATCTATTGTGCTTGCATATTTTAGGGCCTGAGGTGAATGAAGAAATTAATGAAAATGTAGCAAGTGGAAATAAATTATTTTAGAGTCACCATTATTTATAATTTTTGTTTGAGAGAATCGCTATGCATCTAGAGCATAAAGTCAAGACATAGACTTAATTTTGTTACCAGTCTTGCCATTTGGCAGGTTACCACCTAATATAAACTCAAATCACAGTTTTTAACTTTTAAAGTATCACAGGCAACACAACACTCCAAAAAATACAGTTCATTAGCAAAGCATGTTTCAAACTGTGATATGGCAATACTTTGGACAGGATAATGTCTGATAAAGTTGAGGCCAGGTTTCCAGCTCATTTCACAGGTTTTAATCTGTCTTAATCCATAGAAGAGTAATTTTTTTCTCAAGACATAACAGGCTATTCAAATTCTGTCTAGTGCAGGAAATGAATTGCTGGTGTGTGTTCAGCTCTTTGAGGACAACTACCTTAAAAAAATAGAAGTATTGTCATTAGCCTTTTCCCAAGCCAGTCTGCAGCAGCTGGAGTAAAATTTGAACAAGAATTCTTCCATTTTAAATGGTTTGTAATCCAAGTTCTGGCTTCTATGTTGGAAAAGTGTAAACTCAGGAATAATACCTTGAATGAGACTTGGTTGTTTTGCTATCTACTGTCAAATTAACACTTGCTTTAGTAAACTTATGGAGCCTTTAGAGAAGCATGCAGAACTCGAGGTGAATTCACAGGACATGGTGCCAGGTCTGTATTTGGCTCTCAGGCGTAACATCGTCTACTTTCTCAAAAGGTAATATAGAGTTAAATAATATATGATAATTTTTAGAGAGGTTGGGATTTCTTTCCCAGACCTTTCACAAATGTGAACAGAAAGTGTTACCTTGTACATCAGATTCCACCAAACAGGCAAAATTTGGTGGGAAACAAAAATCTTCTCTCAAGTGCAACACTATTAGTTCCTTTTAAAGTCAGCAGACCTTTTTTTTTCCCCCAAAGATAACATCTATTACACTCTCTTAGCACATCACTCCAGATCTTTTTATCCTAGATTTTTTCTTTCTTTTTCCTAATGCACATCTCTATGGTTGAGGTTCAGATGAAGTCAAACAAATTAAATGTGAAGAGAGGAATCACAATCTGCTGGATAGACTGATGAAGTCTGTGAGTTGGAGACTTGAGTATTTGGGACATTCAGGCTCAAGCCTTTGTGCTACCAAGGTTTTGTATGTATCTTTGATGAATTACTCAGGGTTGGACTCAGCTAAATAAATGCAAGTATTTAAAATGCAGAAGATAATGTTTTTAACTGTCTAGCCTTACTTTGTGGTCAATAGAGAGAAGCAGACCCTTCATGATTAAAAGAGATCAGATTAAATCACACGCTAGAAGCGCCCACTTCTCTCTGCTGACTATGAAGAAAGCCTAAGACAACTTACTGAGATGGGGGCTTCTGACATTGCAAGAGATTAATTCATGTTTGCTGTAAAATTTTGAAAAACCCTTAAATAGAATAGTATTGTGGCCAGATTTTTTAAATGGCATTACAAGAGAGATGTTTGTGGATATATGCCATGGAAAATTTAACAGAACTTCTATTAAAATTAAATATTTTTCAAAATAGCTTAGATATGTGAAACATCTAGGCATTTAAAAAATACGAAGATGTTGGGAGCAATACAGTTACCAGGATTTTGCATTATTTCTACTTCCTTCCCAACCTGAAAAATAGGGATATTTGCTTTTTGCTATCTTGTGTGAATACTGTGAGAATTAACACTGAAAAAACCCAAAACTTAAATTAACTCATACTGCAGTAACAAGTAGACAAATCATCTGAAATTCACCCAGTAATATGTGATACAGTTTGCTTACAACTGGATTCTCCTGCAGCTCAGATAGAGACATCTTGAAGATTGGTGCTCCTTATATGACAACTACAGTGTCTTTACAGACTTTGTTCTTGACTAGGACAAGTATATGCAACACAATGACTGTGAAGATACATGAGGAGAACTATCTTCCTATTCAAAGTGCAGATATATATGAGGTAGAGGCAGAGTCAAATCTTGATGTAATGTGCAACTGTGGTCTCAAATCATTAACCAGGGTAACTCTTATTTTTATGGCAATTCTGGTGCAAATGGCAATAATTTATACAGAGTGGTGAGTAAAAAAAAAAAACACTGAAGCAAGGGGTTAAAAAAAACAGAACAAAAGCAGAACCATCTGGTCACAAAAAAACACAAACAGTTGGCCAGCCTTACTCATACAACAGCACTCTACAAATACTCAAATACATTTGTGAACTTTAACAGAAACAGTCTCAAGATGAGTCACTCCATTAAATGACAAAGAACTTGGCTATTTTACACAAAGCTACACTAAATAACAGCAGGAAGGTTTGCAACAGCATCCTACTTGGCATGGCTTACAAGTGTACCTTTGGCCTTAACATCTCAGAAGAGCTGTAAGGTCCACTATTGATTGTTTCTGCTGGTGAATAGGCAAAAACAAAACAAAATCACTTGCTGCTTATTCATCAAGGAACTAAACTACAATTAAGTCTGGATTCAATGCCTAGAATAAATTATTGTTATTCCTAGAAGTGTAAGTATAAAGGTCTAGTTTCTTAGGAAGAGTATAGGAACACAGCCAAAGCATGCAGGGGTGCAACCAGGAAGGCTAAAGCCCTTTTAGAATTAAATCTGGCCAGGAAAGTTAAGGAAAAAAAAAAAGTTTTTTTCAGGTAGATCGGCCACAAAAGGAAGATGAGGGAGCAAGTGGGTCACCTGCTAAACACAGAGGGTGCCCTGGTGACTGAGGACACAGAGAAGGCTGAAGTACCGAAGGCATTCTTTGCTTCAGTCTTTACAGCCAAGGCCTGCCCTCAGGAAGCCCAGGCCAGCAAGGATAGTAGGACTGCCTGGACAGCAGAGGACTTGCCCTGGGTGGAAGAGGTGAAAGACTTGTTGAGCAAGCTTAAGGCTCATAAGTCAATGGGTCCTGATGGGATGCATCCTAGATTGCTAAGGGAGCTGGCTGATGTGATTGCTAAGTCTCTCTCCATCATTTTCAAACAATAATCGAGAACAGGCTAGGTGGATGAGGATTGGGGAAAGGCTAATGTCACGCCAGTCTTCAAAAAGGGCAGGAAGGATGACTCGGAAAGTTACAGACTGGTCAGACTCATATCCATCCCTGGAAAGGTCGTGGAACAACTCATCATGGATGCCATCTTAAAACATACAGAGGAAATTGATTCACCAAGGGGAAATCCCGCTTGACCAACCTGATAGCCTTCTATGAGGGTATAAGTGGCTGGCTGGATGAGGAGAGAGCACTAGATCATCCACCTTGACTTCAGCAAGGCTTTTGACACTGTTTCCCATAACATACTCATCAGAAAGCTCAGGCAGTGTAGTTTGGATGAATGGATGATGAGGTGGATCAAGAGCTGCCTGAATGACAGAGCCCAGAGGGTGGTGATTAATAGTATGGAATCAAGTTGGGTGCCTGTGGCCAGTGGAGTTCCACAGGGACTGGTTCTGGCGCCAGTCTTGTTCAACATCTTCACCAACAACCTGGATGAGGGGACCAAGTGTACATTCAGCAAGTTGGCTGACGACACCAAACTGGGAGGACTAGCTGATTCCCCAGAAGGCTGTGCTGCCATTCAGGGAGATCTCGACCAGCTTGAGAGTTGGGCAGAGAGGAACCTCATTAAGTTTGACAAGGACAAATGCAGAGACCTGCACCTCAGGAGGAACAAGCCCATGCACCAGTACAGGCTGGGGGTTGATCTGCTGGAGAGCAGCTCTGTAGAGAGAGACCTAGGAGTCCTGGTTGATAATAAGCTAAACATGAGCCAGCAATGTCCTGGCCAATGGCATCCAGGGATGCATCAAGAAGAGTGTGGCCAGCAGGTCGAGGGAGGTTCTGCTCCCCTTCTACTCTGCCCTGGTGAGGCCTCATCTGGATTACTGTGTCCAGTTCTAGGCTCCCCAGCTCAAGAGGGACAGGAAATTTCTGGAGAGAATACAGCACAGGGCCACCAAGATGATCAGGGGAGTGGAGCACACTCCTTATGAGGAAAAGCTGCGGGAACTGAGGCTGTTTAATCTAGAGAAGGGGGCACTGAGGGGAGATCTCACTAATATTTACAAATATCTAAATGGTGGAAGTCAAGAGGTTGGGGCATCCCTTTTTTCTGTTGTATCTAGCAACAGGACAAGGAATAATGGGATGAAGCTGGAACACAAAAAGTTCCATTTAAATATAAGAAAAAACTATTTCACTAGGAGGATGACAGAGCATTGGCACAGGCTGCCCAGGGAGGGTGTGGAGTCTCCTTCCTTGGTGGTTTTCAAGACCCACCTGGACAGGTTCCTCTGTGATCTGATTTAGATGGACCTGCTTCTGCAAGAGGGTTGGACTAGATAATCTCTAAAGGTCTCTTCCAACCCTACCATTCTACGATTCTATGCCATGTCACCACTAAACTGTGGTATGAAGACTACCTTGCAATAGTAGGGGACAGTATAAATCATCACATTTTAAAAACACACCAATACTTTATACAGAAGGCTTTATGTTTTACCCTGAATTACAGCTCAAGGCCTGCTCCCAGTTCCATAACATGTCCTGCACACTCTGGTCCGAACCCGTCACAGACTGTGTGTGAGCCTGGCTGGCTCCCACTGGATACCCTCCTGGGAGGGCCACCGCCCCCGACCACTGCAGTCTTCTCTGGTCAGGGAAGCCCTAATGTGATAGTCCTAATATGATGACAACCCATTGTTCATGTACTTTCATGACAGCCCAGGTAGCTTCCATATCCCTGTACGTAAGGCCTTCTTCCTTTTTCATGGGGTTACTGGAGTTTGTAAGGGCACTGGAAAGACTATGAAATGCTCAGATACTATGATATTAGGCTCACATAAGAAGGAAGGCAGACTAATAGGTCTATCTGTTCCGGACACTATTCAAGAAATAGAAATACTTACTAAGTGGCTCCAGGTGCCTTATTGCTTCACAGACTACAAAAAAAGACTGCCTGATGTTTTACTAGTCCATTTCAGCGTGAAATAAAAACTCCAGCTGCACTAGGAGGATAAACTGCTTAAGCAAAACATATTTGCAACGATTTCCTCACTATTTCTCAGGTGATCCAAATTAACCACTGCTCACCATAGCAGTATAAATGACACTACAGCACAGTAAGGAGAAAATACTGTAACAAAGCCCTGGTGCATTTCCATGGTGATTTTAAAGAACTAAATCACATTTAATGTGCATATTAAAGGAAAAAAATACTGGATTTCGTCTTGAAGTGTGATGTAGAGTGGACAAAAGGCTGTAATAACAGATTACTGAACATTACTGAAGTGTCGGGTTAGTCAATTTGGGAAAAATGCCAGTCTGCTGTTTAAAAATCACTTGTAAGGTTTGGTAATTAGAATTTTCTCTCTGAAAAGAATACTAGATTGCTAGCACATTTTGCATCCTCCCATTAATTAAACTAAGCATTAGCTAAGAGTTCAACTAAGGGTTCATCTAGCCTGTATTTCACAAACTGGAACACTGTTGCTATTATGTTAGAAAAAAAAAAGTGTTGTACTAAGGTTCACTATCTCAGTAGCATTTTACAGGTAGAGAATGTGATTCTGAAATGTGAAGTCATTATGGAATCAAGAAAAATACTAATTGGTTTCAATGCTACTGTTCACAGCTTGGAGCGTCAGTGAAGGCACGGAAAGAGAGAGGGTAATGGAGCTGAAGTAGGCAGAGAGAAGATGGAAAAAGGGAAATCCTATACAGAAAATATTACAACATTCAGCAATAACACAGATAGAAAAATAAAACATGGAGAGCTAAGAGAAAAAGGGGTACTAAAAAGGACACCAGGCTTTCAGGACAAGGGTAACTGTTGTTTGTGTCTATGCCAGCAGAGAAATAAACTGAGAGAAGATTCAAAGAAAATAATTTTGACTTTGCAAACTATCACAACTGTACCATCAAATAACTTGAAATGTAACTTTTGTCCCTTTTATGCAGCAGCTTGATTCTATTTACATACCTAGCTGTCTACTTGGTCTGAGGAGTACCTGTCTAAACAGATTTTCATCAGTCTACTGGAAATCTGGCCCAGGAAAAAGCCCATTACATTTTGCAGTTTTGTGAACTCCTAAGTTTAGTTCATGTCTCTCAAAGATTCACATGGTGGATCTCAGAGAAACGAACTACTAATTAATTATCACACCCCCTCTTTCTGTGAAGGAAAAAATAGTTTACAATTACAATGTTATACAGTACTAAACAGAAGCATACATTATGCATGCACACTGCACGAAAAATATGTGTATTTTAGGAACAATGATAAAAAGTACACACAAAATTGATTTGGATGCAAAGGAACACCTTTGCAACTTTTTTTGGAAGGTTCCCTCATTTCAAAGAGGTCAAATTGCTGCTCTAGTCTGGCCCTTTTACAGAAATTTCCAATGTATTACATGGTTTTGTGTAGCAAAGGTACATCTGGTAAATTTGATGATTTTCAGCTGACTGGGATCTTGATGAGCTTATCTTTACAGCTTCACAGCTGCAAAAATCAAAACATTTGTATATAACATTTTAATGTCAAATTCCTAAATACCACCAAACAACTTTTTAAAAATTGCAATTATTATTTATAAAACAACTGAAAATATATATGTGTGTGTGTGTGTGTGTGTGTAAAAGAGCCATTAAATGAGTATGCTAAAATATTGAAATGAGTCAGCAACAGTTCAGTCAAAGCTGATCCACAGTCTACTGAAGTCTGGAAGGATTTCCAGTGCAGGATTTGTCCAAACATATGTCCCTGAGGGAGCTGTCTACACTTATGTACAGCTGACAAAGAGATGGGTGCTTTTAGGTGTTGATTTGAAGCAGGCTTCTAAACCAGGATTTACCGATATGTGTCCCTTTCTCTCTGCTGACTATAAAGAAACTCTGTGCTGATAAGTTCACATACACATTAATCCTCCATTCTTACAACCCCCAATGACTCCTTTAGCATCAAATGAAGCATATGGTGCTTTTGAAAAGATGTATGCTGCACTATACTGGATCTTTCCATGCCAGCCTTTGATTGACTCACCTTTTCCACTACAAATTTTCTGCAGTCTCTCAACAGACAGTGTGAGATGCTCTCATCGTTTCATCTTTCTGGCCTGATGTATACTTATAGCAACCATCGCAAAACCCTTCTGTAGGGACATTCTTACCCTGCCTATCTACTGCCATGATCTATCAACAACAATCAGAGAAATCAAGGCTCTCCTGGACATGAAACTGGAATCAAAGCCACAATGCCGTGTCAGACACCATGCCAACCTTTAACACTGGGGGAAGTGTCAACAGATTCCTCAGCCTCTTAATTAAAAATACATTTTACTCTTTAGCACAATCCTTGCAGTATTTGGCCCATTAGTTCCAGTTCTCAATGACGTCATTCAGACTGCCAAGACAATTTAAAACTAAGGCAAATCACAGTGCTCACCACCACGTGCCTGCTGACCGTGAGACGTGGCTTTTAGTTGCCCTGCAGTATTTTTCCGCTGTCAGAGCCATGTAAAGGGACATTTACATCAAGAGTTCTTGATTCACATCTTTAGTCACTTTACTCACAAAAGCCCTATTGAAAGCAAAGACACATGATGATGAAGGAAGGGAGCGGAAAGGAGCTCTTTTTGTTTAATCTGCTTCTGTGGAGAAGCCTGCAGGGTTTCAAAGCATGAAGGATACCAGTTTTAGAACAAATTCACTGTCCTAGTCTCCATTCTACAATATTTTAATGTACATGCAGGTACATAGAAAGTCAAACTGAGAATACCAAGTTCCTGTCATTTTTCGCTGACCTGTGGCTGTTTCAACATTTTCCTGATCTGACTGAAAAAAATACTATAACAAATCCACGTGGCATCTTAAGAGGTAAGGTTTTTTTTAAAAAAAAAAAATAAAAGATTATTCAAATGGCTTTATTGAGAATTATGATAGGTCTAGACTCACACACATTTTCTTGACAAGATACAGCACATCTTCAAGGTAAAAGCATGACACAAAGAGATTTACTGTGAAACTCAGCAGTTCTGTGTTGCAAGCAGCAAACCCAGAGCCCTGATCTATTCAGGTCTGCCAATCTCCTTCTGGTCCACTAAGGCAATCCAATCCCAAAATATAACTGGACTCTGCAATCCTCTTTGCTACACACTGTAAATAGACATGGTAGAGAGATAAGTCCAATCCATATCTACTGTCTTACCAAACAGACAGATTTGCTCATAAGAGATTATAGAACTACGTCTACAAAAAGACCAGAGCACAGATGAAGATCTTACCTTTGAGTCATCAACAGAAAGGTGCATAATGCAACTTCATGACCTCTCTCATAAGTGTATCTCCCAGTGAGCTCAAGGAATTAAAAGCTGCTGTACACTATACTGTGCAACAGTGCTCCTATGCTCAGAGAAATCACAAAGCTGTTGGGGACTACTGGAAGAGGGTAACCTTCCATTCAAAGAAAACTGAATGGGCACAAACTAAAGGAGTTCTTCCTATACTGCTTTTAATGTTCATTTCAAATATAGCTTAAGTTAGCAACCTGAACAAACAAAGAGCAAAATACAATGTCACACTTCATACATGCATAATCCAAGCTAATAAAAGTGCTTTTTGATGTTCTGTATGGTGGATGCTATCACAGATTGTGAAAACCACCAGTTGTCTCCAGTGGGCTCCAATGCCAGAGAAATCCTTAATGCAGACAGAAGGCTACATTCTAAAGAAACTGATGCAAAATATAATCATTGAGGTATTTTTTTGCCACACACAAAATCAGAAACCCAGTTGAACTCAATAAGTCTGTATAAAACTCAGGACACTGAGCAACAGTTACTCCTGACTCTTTACAGATAAGATATTTATTGTGCTCCTCAGTGGATCCTGGACAATTACATCTTTAGTAGAATTATAGCCTTTCTACTGAGTCTTATTTTATAACTCTAGCCAACTAACCATATCTGTACCACTTGTATTATAATTATAAACTAATTATAACTAATAGCATAAAGACAATTGAATGTTAAGTGATGTAATTCAGTAAATCAGTAACAACAGGAAGCTAAAACTAATATTATGGAAAATGGAAAACTCGACCATACAGCCAGAAGATGACAAGTGAAAGCCAAAGAGGAAAGCTGAAACCACACAAAGTTTTACTTCAAAGAAGAGTTTAATCAAAGACATAAGTCCACTGCTCTTTTTTCCCCCCTCTATTTGCTCTCCTATAAACAATGAGAAATGTCACAGTTTTTCCAAGAACCCATGGGAGGTAAAGTTTCTGTAATTTAAGCCAATACTGTGTGTAAAAACAGAGTGAAAAGCTGATTACTAATTTGCCACAAATTTTGCACTGTTTGTATTCTGTCAGTTATTTACATTTAAAACTGTTCTTTTTCATTGCTGACTACACAGCAGAGTCCTGTGGAGCCAAAAGAGAGTTTCAGTTTGCTTTGCTAAATGCTCATCTTTCTCAAAAAAATATTTTTTGGACTGTGCTTTTTCTGACTGGTTTTTCAGTGTTCAAACTGTTTCTTCATCCAGAAAGCCTAAGTAAATTGACATCTGCTACCCTTGAACTTTATCCAGATCATATAACTGAAACGTTTAGTACAGGGTAATATCAAAAATCTTTAGTCCTCATAAAACTCCTTAAGCTTGTGAAGATACACATGGATGTCATCAGTGAGTTTGCATTACTCTATGTTTCTGGATCCATCTGAACAGTAAAGTCACATAAGAATTACAGCCCTGCAAAGTTGCAATATCTAAAATTCTAGCTATATCAAGCAGTGAGTAAAGCTGGATGACATATAACACTGCTGTGTAAACAGACTTCATTTGGAGGTAAGAGTAAAGAGAAGTAAAAATTCATATCAGCATCTCATTTCTGTAACTACTTTTATGACAACAAGCTCTAACTGTATGTTTTAAAAACTCTGAAGCTTGACTAGGTGCATTTCCAACTGAGATTCCTGGAACTGCAGAGAGCAGAAGATCTGTCTAAGCCATTTTTCTCAGTTAAGTATACTTAAATCAGAGCCAGCTTCTTCCCACTCTACTTGAAAATGTCCTGCCTTCCATCAAGTCATCCATGTCAAAAATTTGGGTTGTAAGCTGATTCTGGGAGAAGTAGGAGGTCTGGGTTGGGCAGGAACTGGACGTGATGCACCTTCAGGTCCCTGGAAGCCATGCCAGCAACATGACAGGCATGAGAAAGGACAAGAAGAGCAGCTGCCCCTTAACCCATTGGCAGCTCCCTGATCCCAGAGAGGCATCACCCCAAATAGCAGTCCAGTTGCTCTATGCCCAGGAAGTTGTAATCAATCTCTTAAATCCTGACTTGAGCAGCTCACATAATGTCTATCACCTCAGAGGAGAGGTTTTAACAAAAGGAGTTAGGACATGTCATTGTGGTCATCTCTCAGAAAGACTTAAGGCAAAACACACACAGGGCACACTCCAGCAGCATGGCCTTGAAGCAATGATGGAAGGGTTTGAGTTGTGAAGAACCACACTAAATAAAGGTGACAATCTCCCTGTTCAACACCACAGGGTATTCCTTTGGCTACTATAAATGCCCCAGATATCCCAAGCAACATACAGGTAACAAACAGGTTTGCAAAGGCAACAAACAGGTTTGTAAGCCATGTGAATGCTGCAGACAGATACCAGGGGAGCTCACAAACTTGGTCTCACAACTGCCTCCAAGGTCACTCTGGGACCTGGGTAAAGCCAGTAACACTGGCATAGTTCCTCACCTCCCAAACCTGTGCACGGAAACAGCAAGTCCTAAACCAAGTCTATTACAATGCCTACCTACACTAATCAGCTGATTGTACAAGATTGGAGACATGCACCAAACCTAAATTGTATTATGGATAAAGTCAGGAGCAATAAGCCTAATCATAGCATTCAGCATGGAGATCAGGAAAATCCTTCATGGGCAAAGTCAAAGAAACACCAGAATAGATGCAATTTAATGTATAACCTGCTTGTACCTTATCTCCCTTCAAAAAAAAAAATTTTTTTACCCTATCTGATATTACACTCTTTATTTTTTTTTTGCTTCTCAAGTGCCCACAGTGTATGTGCATGACTGTAAATACAATAAATACTATTAACAAATGGTGGCTATTACAAGATTTATAGCAGATATTCAGGATCCAGCTTACAAATATAGGGCCCAGATCTAAAAAAAAACCAAAACCCAATACTCCATTAGTAAGCATAATTCTGGTTTATGCTTTTAGCTCTTTTACCAGTAATGTAAACATGTGTTTTAGAAGAAATTGCTCTTGTAATAGTTTTGCAGGATCAGGCCCTAAAAACAGATGACAGAGATGGTGAACACAAGATGTATAGCAAGTGAAAACAACTCTCGCTTTACACAGTGGCAGAATGCCAGTTAGTTAGAGCCCGCTGATCATGGTACAAGAAGAGGAAGAACTGTCACGCATATGTGCCAAATTTACTTATTTAAAAACTGAACTGGGCATCACCGTCTGTTGCAGCTAATCAACAAAATGAGATAAGTGGGGCAACAAATTATGCCCCTTTTAATCAACTAGCACTGTCATCTCCTTTGTAAACAGAGAGAGTTTCAATTTTTTTTCTTTCTAATTAGCTAGTAGTAAAAGAAGATAGAAACACCCTGTTAACAAATTAATGTCTCAATTCAAAGACTATACATGCTACACAAAGAACAACCATAAACAAAATGTATCAAAAGTAATCCCTGGAAGAAACCTAAATATTTAAGGAAACTTTTCCTAAGTGATACAGGTCTGAAATATGTTTAATTAAACCCACAAAAAAACTCCAACAACAAAAATGTATAGATAATGGCTATGAAAATTTAGGTTTCCATTCAGATTTGAAAACGGTCTTTTCCAGCTATAACAATTCCATGATCCTTATACAGGATGCCAGCAGACGTTGCAGTCTCTATAAAAATCTTTCAATAATATAGATCATTATAGAATCCAGTAATTCAAAACTAATTCAGCTGAAAGCCAAATGAGAAGCTAAGTGCTTCACTTGGTTTATGAAAGACTCAGAACTTTTAGTAATCCAGTTAAAATGATTTGTCAAAGAAAACTACATGACTACAGAAGATGAATACCCAACTTTTGCTTATAAATGCATAAGATCATTGCCTGAGGAACAGCCCAGAATCGCGTTAATACTGCAACATCCTCCATTTTTGCTCTCCTTCTCTCTGCAGGGGAAATTAAATTCTCTTCAGAGTTTCCACCGCCATTGAAAAACATTTCAACAATTCAAATACAGGATTTACTTCACTGCCCACTAATGCCAAAGGCCCCAAAACCACTCACTCTGAAAGATGAGTTTTGTAATTTGTAGCTGCATCTATAAAGCAATGAAAAATTGATGGTTTCCTTTTGACTGCCATAGAAAGGGCTTCTTTGTACATTTCTTTCCTCAGGGAATCCATTGCTATAATTTTCCATTGGAGGATTTCTGTATTCCTACATTGCAAAAGTGACTGCAATGTTGACCTCATTTAGGTCATCAAAAACCTACGATTAATCACATGTCTAAAAAGAAATGAAAGATCCGTTACGTAAATTTACTTTCTTGGTTATAACTATTCCTGTTAAAGTTCTATGCAGTGTTCTTAAAAATGTTGGAACACACAGGCTGTTAACATCTGCCTTTTTTCATCTATAACAAAAAGAAAGTAATCTATATTTCACTTTTCTGTATTGTTATTACCAACAGCTTATGCACTGTGTACATCATCCATTGCAGAATGTCAAAGTAACAACAGGAACATTAATCTAGTCTCAGAAAACCCTACAAGTTGGGTGTTAACCTCTGAGGCTGTGAGGTTAATCTGTATATCTATGGTCACACAGTGAATTCTGCAAGACCAGGAACAAAGCCCAAATTTCCCAATTCCTCGGCTCTATCACAATACAACACTGATGTAAACTGATAACTTTAATTTAATGGTCTGTACAATCCATATTTCTAAATCTCCAGAGTTAGTAACAGCAGGTATTAATGTTTTACTTCAGGTTCAAAACTGCAAAGTACACTAAAAGCTATTTTAATTTAATGGAAACGAAATGGCCCATCTCAAAACACTGCTGTGCAGAGCATACTAATGCTTACAGAACTATATGGAAATGGTCAGCACGAAGCTCTTGGATTTGATTACTCAGGTCATCAGAGCTGGCAATGCAGTGCTTGGATTAGCTCGCACAGGGATGCCAGAGACATTACTATACAGCTCCTCTTTACGCAAGGCAGGCATAACCTTGACTCTGCCCTCACATGCACTGCTCCCTTGCAATGCTTTAGAGAGAGGTCAGTCCCAGTAGATTTTAGAAATCTTCACTAGGTGATATAAGTACCAAGAATGTGTTGGCAGGGTGTTATCCACCCTGCACTCAAAGGATATTCTGGTTTCCAAAACATCAAACAGCAGCCTGTTAGAGGAACTGTTACAGGATTCAACTGCCTGTTCCCTAGTCCCGTTTCTGATGATTCAAGTGTGTGTCTCCAACATGTCTCTGGAGGAACCACAAATTCTCTTTTTTCCAGAGGTTCCAAGAGCTCCCAAATGTGGGAGTTGTTTAGCCTAGAGAAAAGGAGGCTCAGAGGAAACCTTATCACTCTCTACAACTACCTTAAAAGGAGGTTGTAGCGAGGTGGGGATTCGTCTCTTCTCTCAAGTTCCATGCAACAGGACAACAGGAAATGAGCTCAACTTGCACCAAGGGAGTTTTAGATTGGATATTAGGAAGAACTTTTCAACTGAGAAGGTTGTTAAGCACTGGAACAGACTGCCCAGGGAGAGTCTCCTCTCTGAAGATATTCCAAAGACATGTAGATGAGGTACTGAGGGACATGGTTTAGTGGTGGGCTTGGCAGTGTTAGGTTAGTGGATGGAATCCATGATCCAAAAAGGTCTTTTCCAACTGAAACAACTCCATGATTCTATGTGGAGAGCCAATCTGAGCACCATGTATCCAGTCTTCTGAAATTCATCATCTGCACAGGTCATACAAGAAGCATGAAGAAGCATGCAGGTTTCAGACCATCAGACAGGTAGACAAATCCTTTCTATGTCCAGAAACTACCACCAGTAGTTACCCCCAAAACATCTGCCTTGCCAGAAAGTTTTGTACAAAAAAAATACAATTTCAAAATTTATTTTAATTTTCACTGTCTTCAGTATATGAAAAAATGTACTTATTGGAGAGAACATTGTACTCAACTAAGAATTTGTTGGAAATTTTATTTAAATATCTTGGATTTTGTCCCAAAAATTATTATTATAAAATTATAAAAAAAATCTTGGATTTTGTTACTTCAGATATATATTTATATACTAAAAAAATAGAACTAAGGTTTAAGGTTTTTTGTTTGGTTGTTTTT